>CP125978.1:495030598-495496668 GCA_030063025.1 Avena longiglumis | reverse complement strand
TCTTCGAGAGAAATTCCTTCTCTAGAAAGGATCCATTCTTAACCTTGAAGATTTTGCCTTGGATCTATGATAGAAGGTATACCCAATAGTTTCCTTTGGGTATCCTATGAAGACGCATTTTTCCGCTTTGGGTTCAAGCTTGTCGTGTAACTTCTTTACATAGGCTTCACATCCCCAAACTTTAAGGAGCGACAATTTAGGTTTCTTCCCAAACCATAATTCATACGGTGTCGTTTCAACGGATTTAGGCGGTGCCCTATTTAAAGTGAATGCTACTGTTTCTAATGCATAACCCCAAAATGATAGCGTAAATGTAAGTGACATCATAGAGCGAACCATATCTAAGAGAGTTTGATTACGACGTTCGGACACACCATTACTGTGTGGTGTTCCGGCGGTGTCAATTGTGAAAGTATTCCGCACTTCTTTAAATGCTCGCCAAACTCGTAACTTAGATATTCACCTCCACGATCGAGCGTAGAAATTTAATCTTCTTGTTCGTTGATTCTCTACCTCACTTTGAAACTCCTTAAACTTCTCGAAAGTTTGGACTTTATGTTTCATGAAATAGATATACCCATATCTACTCAAGTCATCTGTGAAGGTAAGAACATAACGATAACCACAGCGATGCTACACTCATTGGACCACACACATCGGTATGTATGATTTCCAATAAGTCCGTAGCTCGCTCCATCATCTGGAAAATGGAGTCTTAGTCATTTTTCCCATCGACATGCTTAGCATCTTTCAAGTGATTCAAAATCAAGTGATTCAAGAAGTCCATCGGAATGGAGTTTCTTCATACGCTTCACTCCAATGTGACCAAGACGATTACACATATAGGTCAAATTATCACTTGATTTCAAACGTTTAGCCTCAATATTGTTGATATGTGTATTTCCACTATCGAGATTCAATAAGAATAGACCATCTATCAAAGGTGCATGTGCATAAAACATATTACTCATATAAATCGAACAACCATTATTCTCTGTCTTAAACAAGTAACCATCTCGCAATAAACAAGAGCCCGATATAATGTTCATGCTCAACGCAGGCACTAAATAATAATTATTTAAGTATAAAACTAATCCCGATGGTAGATGAAGAGGTAGCGTGCCGACCGCGATCACATCAACCTTTGATCCGTTTCCCACGCGCATCGTTACCTCATTCTTCGCTAGCTTCCGTTTATTCTGACGGCTTCGAGTTACAAATATGAGCAACCGAACCAAGATCAAATACCGAGCACTACTACAGTACTAGTGAGATACACATCAATAACATGTATATCGATATACCTTTCTTCTTGATGTAGCCGTTCTTCGATCCGCCAAGTACTTTGGGCAATTCCGCTTCGGTGACCTTCTCCCTTGCGGTAAAAGCACTCGTTTAGAGCTTTGGTCCACTTGGTTTTCTTCGTCGTGGTAACTTTCTTACCACCCTTCTTGAAGTGTCCTTTGCTTGGACTTGCCTTTCTCGAGTTTGGTGGTCTTATTGACCATCAACACTTGGTGCTCTTTCTTGATCTCCACTTGCAGACTTTAACATAGCAAACAGTTACGCAACTCTTTGTTCATGTTACGCATGTTGTAGTTCATCACAAAGTTCACGTAACTTGGTGGCGGATGGAGGACGCGGTAAATCCCCAAAGCATTAGGAATCACTATACCCAAGCTTTGAAGTTTGTTTGCGTGCTAGACATCTTAAGCACATGCTCAACGACGGAGCTGCCCTCTTCCATCTTGCGCTTAAAGAACTTTTAAGCCTCATAGCTTTCAATTGCCGCATGAGTCTCAAAAATCAATTTGAGATCCTCGACAATATCATATGGGTGCGACTCTTCAAACCTTTTCTCAAGCTCCGATTCTAAACCATGCAAGATAGCACTTTGAACTATGGAGTACCGATTCTTCCAAGCGAGGTAAACATTCTTTACTTCATCGAAGCATTAGGCTGTGTGGGTCACCCAATGTGCATCCAAGACATAGGTCAAATTACCAGCTGTGAGGACAATCCTAAAATTGCGGAACCAATCCGCGAAATTGCTTCCATTGTTTTTCAACTTTTCTTTCTCTAGGAACGCATTAAAATTGATGGTAGGGGCTGCCATTGATTTACAACATATTTGCAATAGTTTAGACTAAGTTTATGACAAATTGAGTTCAAATTAATTAATGAAATTAAACTAGGTGAACTCCCACTCAAAACAAGATCCCTCACATTGTTTTAGTGATCACACGAACCAAATCCACTACATCAACACCGATCATCACGAGAGTTGATATAGTTTCAATGGCGAACAATCGTCATGTTCATCATATCTACTATATGATTCATGCTTTACCTTTCGGTGATCCATGTTCCGAGACCATGTGTGTACATACTAGGCTCGTCAAGATCAAACCTCAGTTTCTGCATGAGAAAATCTGGCTTGCTCACGTTGTATACACTTGCGTAATCTAACACACGATCATCACGTGGTGCTTGAAACAACAAGCTTTAGCAACGGTGCTAACTAAGGTGAACACTTTATGATTTGAAATTCAGGTGCATGAGGGATCATCTTATAATGCTACCGTCGTCTACTAAGCAATACAAGATGCATAAAGGATTAACATCACATGCAATTCATAATATGTGATATGATATGGCTTTCTTCTTTGTGCTTCCGATCTCCATCTTCAAGCACGAACATGATCTCCATCATCACCGCATTACATCAAGGTCAATGACGCTTCACCATGGTTGTCGCCCACCGGCTTCAACTATTACAACTACTTTGAATAGACACGGTCTTAACATAAATTAAAGACAACCATATGGCTTCCTGCCGTTGCCAACTTACAATAAGGAACATTGCATACATCAAATATAATCACAATCATGGCCATATCACATCATCAAGACACCCCGCAAAACAAAGTTAGACGCCTCTACTTTCTTTGCATATTTTACGTGGTTTGGGGCTTTCAATAAGTGTCGTTCTAACTTATGAACAAGAACCACAACATTGATACTAGCATTGTTGATCACCCGTTGTAAATTGGATCTTAACTATGCTAGGAGAAACAGGCACCCGCAAAGCCACTTATGCAATACAAGTTGCATGTTAAGCGTGGAGCAAGTCTCATGAACGATGTCATGTAAGGTTAGCCCGGGCCGCTTCATCCCAACATACCGCAAGATGCAAATTACACAAAAAGCAATCGACAATAAAAGCATCAACGCCCACAATGACCATTGTGTTCTACTCGTGCAACAGATCTACATATAGACACGGCTCTGATACCAATGTAGGGGTTCGTAGCATGGAAAACAAAAAATTTCTATCGCATACAAACAAACAATCCAAGATCTATCTACTAGATTGTAGCAACGAGTCGATGGAATAACTTACCCTCGAAGATTCCAAAGTGTTTAACGAGAGCGGATTCTCGTGGGTGATGTAGTCGTACTCTTTACGATCTCAAGATCGTGGGCGATCCTTCCGGCCATGCTCCGTTAGCGCTTCAATGATCACACGTTCAGATTGATTTAAGACCTTCCTCTCCTTGTTCCAAGAGGGCGGAGGTTGTAGCACTCTCCTCGCGATTCCGCAAAGACAACGGTGTGGTACGAAGTAGAGGGAAATCCCCAGGCTTCGCCTTAAGCCGAGCAGTATGGTGGATTATGAGAGAGGGCTATTAGTGGTCTAGAGATTATACACACCAATTAGAAGGCTCTAAACCGCAGGCTAAAGCAATTAGAAGCTCTAAACCAAACGGCTCTAAACCTGAGATTAGAGGTGGCAACTTGTGTGTCTCTAGGCGGAGCCCTGCACCTCCTTATATAGGTGGAGGGGCTAGGCGCCGAGGAGGGAGTCCCTCCCAACTCGGCCTAGGGCCTGGCGCCGACTTGGAGGAGAGTGACCTCCCAAGTTGGTTTCAACCTCTTGCTTGTTTCCCACAGTTTCCTGCTTCCCACAGTTTCTGCTTTTCCATAGTTTCTGCTTTTAGCCGCTTGACTTTCAAACTGCAATTTGACTTTCATGTTTTGGAACAGCAAGAACACATAGTACATGATGCAATCATTGAATAACACATTCATGTACCCTCCCCCGAGTCCGGACAATCCGGACCTTCTAGAACATTCCCGATGAAAACACGGAATCATTCCCGAACTCCGAAACGGACTTCCCTTATATGAATCTTATTCTCCGACCATTCCAGATCACCTCGTGATATCCGGATCCCATCCGAGACTCGAACAACATTCGGTCTCTTTCTCATAATACCATAACTACTCAAAACAACGTCGAATCCTTAAGTGTGTCTCCCTACGGTTCGTGAATTATGCGGACATGATCGAGACACTTCTTCAACAATAACCAATAGAGGAATCTGGAAATTCATATGGCTCCACATATTTCTACGATTACTTTGCGATCGAATGAACCACTTACATACGATACCAATTTCCCTTTGTCTCACGATAGTTTACTTATCCGAGGTTATGATCGCTCGGTATCTCCGCATACCTAGTTCAACCTCGTCGATAAGTACTCTTTTCTCGTTCCCATGATATGTGATCCTTGTGACCAGTCACATGCTTGCAAGCTAATTGGATGACATTTCACCGAGAGGGCCCAGAGTATATCTATCCGTCATATGGATGGACAAATCCCTCTTGATCCATGTGTTTCAACCAATACTTTCCGAACACTCAATGCCACCTTTATAGCCACCCGCCACGGTGTGGTGTTTGATGTCATCAAAGCATCCATCCGGTAAAGGTGATATGCATGATCTCATGGTCGAAGGAATTAGGTTACTATGTATCAGAAAGCATATAGCAATTGAACTATTGAAATGACTTGATCTTTATGCTACGCTTATCAATAGGAGTATGTCCACCATATCATTCTCCTAACGATATGATCTTGTTGTTGATAACATCTCAATGTTCATGATAGGGAAACCACAATCATTTAATCAACCAACAAGCTAGTGAAGTATAGAGGCTATACTAGGGACTTCAAATTAAGTTTACAAATCACACAAGTATTAATGTTTCCTTGTTAATACTATTATAGCATGAATGTAAACATTTATCATAAACACAAAGATATAATAATAACTACATTTATTATTGCCTCTAGGGCATATCTCCAACAAGCGGCGCCGCGGCGAGGCCGGCGCGGCCGGGAGCGACGGGGAGGGGAGGAGGCCGGCGAGGAGGGAGTCGTGGGCGGGGTGGGGCTTGGTGGAGGCTGGCGCAGGAGCTCGAGGGTCGGTCCCATGAGGTCGGGGAGGGCAGAGCCGGGAAGGAGAGACCAGGCTGGGCGCAAGGGACCAGGACTGGAGGCCATGGAGGAGGAAGCCGGGGAGGAGGGAGCCGAAGGAGGCGGCCCGGCCGGGGAGAGAGGTCAAAAGGTGAGGAAGAGAGGGCAAGGTGGGGAGCCAGGGAGAGAGAGAGAACGGGGGGAGGGGGGAAGGGGAGAGAGGCAGTGGTGGGACCGGGGCGGGGCAGGTGGGGCTTGGGGGGTGTGGGCCGCGCGGGTGAGTGAGTGAGTGAGGTTGGGGAGAGGGTTGACCAGGGGAGAGAGAGGGGGGACTGCGGGATGGGGCCAGGCGCGGGTGGGGCCCAGGTGGAAGGGAGAGAGGGCCAGGTGGGGCTGTGTGAGAAAGAGAGAGAGGGGGAATGGGGCTGGTGGATTGATGAGGTGGCGGGGGAGAGATGAGGTGGAGGGGAAGGTGAGGTGGAGGGAGGGGATTGGTGGGTAGGATAGGTTCGGGTAGTTTTAGGAATTCGGGCGGGCTGGTTTAGGTGGACCGATTTATACCGGGGGTGGTCGACTGGGTCGAATCGGCCCGTTTGACTGTCCCCACAAAAATAATTAAATATTTTATTTGTTTCAAACAGGGCTTTTACAAACCATTGGCAGACAAAACAAAATAATCCAGAGACCGGGTTTTGGGTTTTGAATTAAAGACAGGGCGTTTAGAAAACAAAACCAGGCTTTTTTCAAAAATAGTTTTATGTGAATAGATGCAAGATGATGAAGATGCTCAAATGCAATGTGGCATGATGACATGAGCATGCGGTCATGATGATGCAATGCACAAAAACAACGCGATTTTCTAGTAGTGGTTTTGCGGGATGCCACACACGTGTCCCGGTTGGAGCGGGCACGGGACCAGGGGGCATGCGTCCCGGTTGGTAAGGGGGCATGCGTCCCGGTTGGAGCCACCAACCGGGACTAAAGGGTTGGCCACAGCCACGTGGCATGGCACGCACCTTTAGTCCCGGTTGCTGGCTCCAACCGGGACTAAAGACCCCTGCCCTCTATAAATGCAATGCTGACCCCTCTCCGCCTCCACTGTTTTTTCAATGGTGGAAGGTGTGAGGGGTGTGCTAGTTTTTTCTCATGCATGCATTGAAGGTGTTTGTTGAAATGTTTGAGTGAATAATCCGTGAATTTCTCATAGAACAAAATATAGAAGGTGTCAGACGCACTTGAGCTTTCTCCTCTTTATTTCCCTCGATCGAGGTTAGCAATATTATCTTTTCTAGGTCATTGATATAATTCATGTGTCGGTGTGAATTGGTTATTTCACTATTTATGATGTCCTGCTTTTTGATAAACTTACTTATATGATGCATGAGCGGTCGGGAATGGATATGCGGTGACCGCGGGTAGCAGTATATCAAATGTGGATAAATTTATCGATGTGGCTACGGCAAACAAAGAGAATGGATTTATCGTTGTCCATGTGTTCAATGTCGGAACAACAAGGAGTACTCTTCCTAAAATCATTCGCCACCCGATTATGAAAGGTTTCATGCCCAACTATAATTGCTGGACCAAGCACGGAAAGAGGGTTATGATGGAAGATGGTGAAGAAGAAGATGATGATAACTATCATCATATGTTTCTGAATACGTGATACCGCAATGGAAGACAATGGAGAGGAAAGAGGTGAAGAACGGGCATCGATGAGACCGATGAACTTGGTAGGGTCATTTCGATGCAAAGCGAGACTGGAAATGTAAATGAGAATTTGAAGTTAGAGGGCATGTTAGAAGATCACAAGAAATTGTTGTACCCAAATTGTGAAGATGGCGCACAAAGCTCGGTACCAATCGGAATTGTTGCGATGGAAGGCAGAGTGTGGTCTAAGACTCCTCATTTGAAAAGATGCTGAAAATAATGAAGCCAAGTTTCCAAACATAACGAACTTCCGAGAGTACCTATGAAGCAAAGAAGACTCTCTGTCCTCACGGGATTAGATGTGCAAAAGATACATGCATGCATTAATGATGCATCCTCTACATGATAAGGAGTATGAGAATTTAGATAAATGCCGGTATGCAACGCTGCAGTATAAGATCGACGGATGACCTGGTGATGTTGAGGGAGAGCCCCTAAGAGGGTTCTGCTAAGGTTATGTGGTATGCTCCTATAATACCAAGGTTGAAACGCATGTTCAAACAAAGAGCATGCCGTTGTTGCGATGGCACAAAGAAGACCGTAAGAAAGGCGGAAGTTGAGACACCACGATGGGTCACGTGGAGAAAAATCGAGAGACTTCCCGGACTTTGTGTGACGCAAGGAACTTATGGTTTGGTCTAAGTACGGATGGCATGAATCCTTTTGGGGAAGCAGAGCTGCCACAAGACCTGCCCGTGACTCTATGTATCTACAACTGCCTCCTTGGTTGTGCATGAAGCGTAAGTTCATTATGATGCGGCTCATCCAAGGCCGAAGCAACCGGCAACGACATTGATGTGTACCTTAGGCCATTAGTTGAAGAACTCTTACGGTTGGGGCAAACCAGGTGTACGTGGGATGAGAACAAATAGGAGCCATTTAATCTACGAGGTTGTTATTCGTAACCATCAATGATTGCTGCTCTTAGTAACCTTTCGTGAGGACATAAACAAAGGATATAAGGCATGCACCCACTGTTATATAAGACCGAAGGTACATATTTGCATAAATGCAAGAAGGTTGTGTACACTGGCGAATCGACGATTTCTTCCACCAATCATCCCGTGAAGAAAGAAAGGCAAGCATTACAAAGGTGAGGCGATCACCTAAGAAGCCTGAACTCCCCTTTGGTGATGATGTATTTGGTATGGTCAAGGACATAGAAGTAATCTTTGAAAGGGTCCCGCGGTCAATCAGTTCAACGACGTCGCTACGTGACACGCACCATGTGGAAGAAGAAATCTATATTTTGGGAGCTGCCATATTGGAAAGTCCTGCGTGTCCGCTTCAATCGACGTGATGCACGGCGAAGAATCTCTGAACCTGCTCGCTAGGATTCCTAGGCGTATAGGAAGACAAAAGATATACGAAGCACGGAGGACCACCAAATTATGAAAGACCCAAAGAACATGCATCTGAGATAACAAGACGGATAAAGGCGTCACATAAGTCGTGCGCCTATGCTCTTACCAAATGAGAAGGAAATCTTTTGAAGTCCTTTACGGTATCAAGGTGTCGTCGAGCTTCTCATCTAATATAAAGGGATAATAAATATGGCAGAGAAAGTTCCAAAACCTGAAGTCTCATGATCACGTGATTATGACGCATTTTTCCCTATTGCATTGCGGGGCTTCACCGGAAAATGTTCGAGTACCCATTGTGAAGCTGTGTGCATTCCTCAATGCAATATCTCGAAGGTAATCAATCCAGATATTCTGCCAAGGTTACGAAGGATGTGGTACAATGTCTTGTTAGTTTTGAATTGGTGTTCCCACCATCCTTCTTCAATATTATGACGCATCTCTGGTTCATCTAGTGGAAGAGATTGCCATTCTCGGTCCGTATTTCTGCACAATATGTTCCTTAGGGAGGTTCATGGGAGTCTTAAAGAAATATGTTCATAACCGTGCTAGACGTATGGAAGCATCTCCAAGGGATATGGAAGAGGAGGTCATTGAGTTTGTGTTGACTTTATTCACGAACTTAAGCCGATTGGTGTTTCGACTCATGCATGAGGGAAGACTAAGTGGAAAAGGCACGTTGGAAAGAAAGCAATGATATGTAGGGACGGGATTCTTTCACTAAAGCACACTACAGTTCTACATAATTCCACCTTGGCACCGTATATCGAGGAACACAAGAATATTGTACGCTCCAAAACCGGGAAGCTGAATCATGGATTAGATGAACACATAAAGTCTTTCGGTGGTTGGATGCGGACACATCTCTTGAATGACACCACCGTTGGAGATCAGCTATACTTGTTGGCGTCACCACCATCTTCTACTGTATTGAATTTCCAAGGGTACGAAATAAATGGGAATACATTCTACACGATCGCCCACGATAAAAAGAGCACCAACCAAAATAGTGGTGTCCGCTTTGATGCAATAGACGAGAATGGACAAAAGGACACATATTATGGTTACATAGAGGAGATATGGGAACTAGACTATGGAGTCTCTTTTAAGGTTCCTTTGTTTCGCTACAAATGGGTCAACCTGAATGGGGAAGGGGTAAAGATAGACTAGTTGTACGGAATGACAACAGTGGATCTCAACAATCTTGGTTATAGAGATGAACCATTCGTCCTAGCCAATGATGTGTCTCAGGTTTTCTATGTGAAGGACATGTCCTACATCAAAAAAAGGAAAAATATGCAAACGAATACATCATATGATGAGCCAAAGCGCCACATAGTTCTTTGAGGAAAAGAAACATCGTGGGAATCGAGGACAAGAGTACATGTCAAGATTATAATAAGTTTGATGAAATTCCGCCCTTCATAGTGAAAAACCCAAGCATTCCGTTAAGTAAAGAAGATGCTCCATGGTTACGTCTAAGCGGTCATAAGGAATGACATATGCCAAGAAGTTCATGCTCATATTATGTAACTCTAGTTCATGTCTTTCATGTTTGTGGCTTGACCAAGGATATCTTTCGCGGTTTGTGGCCTTTAGTCGGTTTTGTAGTCTCGTTTAATATTAATTTCACATATTAGGGAGTGCCTCTATGACCAGTTTGAGAATCTTTGGAGGACTGGGCTTCGGCATCTCCCGAAACTGGCCGCATGGGTGTCCCTGCTCTCGAAAACCATCTTGCAGCTTGTAACTTCACTTACTAGATCAATACGCGAGCTAACTAATTGCACATATTAGGAGTGCCTCTATGACCAGTTTCTCGGAGATGCCGGAGGATGGGCTCGGCATCTCCAAAGGCCGCGATGGTGTCCCGCTCTCGAAAACCATCTTGGAGATGCCTCAAACTGGTGGAGGATGGACTCACAAGGATGCATATTTATAGTACAAGCAGCTCGGCATAATGTACACTCACGACATAATGTCGACACTCACCCCTATTATTAGTGCCGACTCATCTTTAGTCGGTTGGTGTCTCCAACCGACTAAAGGTTCATCTTTAGTCCGGTTGGTGACACCATCCGGACAAGGTAGCCGCATCGACATAATGTCGACACTCACCCCTATTATTAGTGTTGCTCGCCCACTGCGCAATCCTTGAACATCGCGGTTGGTTTCTCCAACCGGGACTAAATATGAACCTCTCTTTATATAGGCATTTCCTCTATTTATTAGGTAACACTCAAGACATTTAATAATATTAAAACCGACAAACCGGGACTAGCTAACACTGTGACTAAAGCCCCCTTTAGTCATAATCATGCCTAGTCCTATAGCATGCAGCCTGTGGTCTTCATCGTCGTCGCCATCATCATCGCCATCGCCACCGCCACTCCGGGATCCTCGGCCCATCCATGGCATATACCAGGGCCATTCCACCTCGGATTCACGGGCGGGTGGGAGAGGTCTCATGAAAGACGATGCCGCCACTGGACAAAGGTGTGGGGCAATGGTGTGGACTCGTGGGCACCGTGAGGCAGGATGGTCTCCCGGCGATATAGCGATCATCGCGATGATAGTACGGTTCGCCCACCACAGACGGTACCGGCTTCGTTGTGGTTCACCGGGGGCGGGCCATCACCTTCGTACCTCGCGAGCTCCCTTTCCCGCCGGTTAGCGAAGAAGGCATTCCAGGTGTCGTAGTTGTCGGGATCCCACTGGGGATCCATCCGCTGCTCGGCGTGAGCTCGTGGTAGAAGTGGTTTGTGATGGGCGCTGGCGTGCGGAACCTTGAGGGAGGAGGGACAGAACCTCCGGCACAAAGATCCATCCGGGCGGCGGTGCAGCCGGACAAAGTAGTTGAGGCATAGCGCCTCGGTCTCCTCGAGGGTCAGAATGGCCCAGTAGGCGTTGTCCATTGTTCTAAGAGAGGAAGGTGTGGATGTGTGGATAGCCATGACACGATCACCCTAAATATAGAGGGAAAGGGCGGGAAAACTTGGCGTGAAGCTTTGGGAAATGGCGGGAAATATCTTTAGTCCCGGTTAGTGACTACATCCGGGACTAAAAGCTCTAGTAGAAAGGAAAGAGCGGGAAAACTTGGCGGGAAGATTTGGGAAATGGCGGAAAATATTTTTAGTCCCGGCTTGTGACTACATCCGGGACTAAATGTCTGCCGAACAATGAAAATCCTTCGCGTGGTAGTCCATAGTTAGAAATTCAGATAATTCAAAACAGGCATAATAAATTAAAAAAAAATCCGAACAATGAAAATCCTTCGCGTGGTGTCATATTTTATTACATAGTTGAAAGGAAAAAATACCAGACTTGGTATATTGATCAAGTTTCGAAAAAACCTTCACAAAATGACCTATCATGTTCGAGGTTTCATGGCTTTCAGTCCAAATGACCGATGTTATGTGCTGAATCACGGTATAGTTTGTGATGTTGTGCCCATATTATGCATGTGTGTGGACATTGGTATGGAGAACAATGTTGCAGGAGGAAGTTTTCCTTTTTGTCGCACGGAAAAGCCCTTTTCCATTTTCCGAGCGCAAAAAACGGGTCGTTTTGTGAAGTAACCACCAAAATGCCGTTTCAGAATGCTACCATCCCATTTTCCTAAAATACTAGACCACCTTACATGTACTATCTCCCAACCGGTACATCTCAAACCTTTTCGTCCATCCCGGGTAAAAGGACAAATGTCCACGACTCGGTAGGAAGTGGGTCGGTTTCTCCTAATGTACATGATCTATCGCCGTGATTTTTGAAAAATCATTTTAGACTCGCAATATGTGGTTTCTTGAGAGATCCAATGCAAGTTCTAACGATGCTCGTCCCTATTATTATGCATGTGTGTGACGCGCCATATTATGCATGTGTGTGGAGCGCCATTTTCGTCTTTAGTCGGTTGGTGACACCATCCGGGACAAGGTACACTCCGCACGACATAATGTCGACACGCCATTTTTCCCGCCATTTTTCTTCCCGCCATTTCTTCCCGCCAGTTCTTCACTATATATATATGTAGGTTTGGCCTCCATTGTCATTGCACATCTCTAGACTCATATCTGCAACCTCATCACTCTTTCCCATGGCTTCCACCGTAGCACTAACTCCCAGGGAGGCAGAGGCGCTTTGCGCCTCGAACTACCTCTTGAACTCTTGTGTCCCGTCGATCGCTGGATCTTTGGCCGGGGAGGCGTGCAGTTCCTCTGTCCCTCTAGGTGTGGAGCCGTGGCATCCCGCAAAACCACTACTAGAAAATCGCGTTGTTTTTGTGCATTGCATCCTCATGACCGCATGCTCATGTCATCATGCCACATTGCATTTGAGCATCGTCATCATCATGCATATTAATTTGCCTAAAAACTATGTTGCGAAAGACTATGGTTTTCCGAAACTAGCCCTCCTTCTATTTCAAATTAAACCCCGGCTGCGTCCGGATATTTTGTTTGTCTAAAAACTAGTTACAAAAATGTATTGCAAATTAAATAAAATGTTAAATTATTTTAGCGGGGGCAGTCGAACGGGCCGAATTGACCCGAACGACCACCCCAGAAAAATACAAACGGCCCACCCCATTAATCCTACAGCTACCAACTAACCTACCCACACCCAGCCTCCACCTCACCCTGGCCAATCGCTCGCCCACCTCACCTCACCTTTTCCCTAGCCTATCCGGCTGCCACTTGTCCAACCCCTCACCCCACTCCCTCACACTCACCGACACACACATGACCACACACAAGACGCACGCTCCTCCACAGCAGATCCCCACTGCTTCTGGGTCCCACCCCACGTCCCCGCCTGTTCCTCTTCCTCACCCTCCTCCCGTGTCTCCCCAGCGCCTCGAGCCTCTCCTGCCCCGGCCCCTCGCCTTGGCTCCACCCAAGGCTGGCCAGTTCTCCTATCCGTCCCCGAAAGATCCTCCGCCGTCTCCTCGACTCGCTCTCTCGGCTGCGCCCCCATCTCAAGCGCCTCCTGCCACCTCCGCCCTGCCCCTCCCGCCAGACCTCACCAAGCCTGCGCTCCTCTCCGGCCTCCATCCACCTCCGCCTCGCCCCCCTCGAGTTCCCTCGAGCGCCTCTCCCCGGCCATGGCGCCGCCGCTCCCCACCTTCACCAACCTCGCCGGACCCCGCCTCTGCACCGGCCTGCCCGCATCAGCGGCCCCTCCTCCGTCGAGCCGTCCCCGACGACCACAACCTCCCCAAGCTCGGTCCGCCGGCTCGCCCCTCGTCGACGCCCGTCCGGTGAGATGGCCGCTGCCGTCGATCTGGAGCCGCCCCTCACACTCGGTGTTCCCGGCGCTTCCGGGCGCCCCTCCGCGCCCTCGTCGCCTCTGCCGGACTTCCTCTCTGCCCGACGCGGTAACGCCAGACGCCGTCCTTCTCCGTGTCCGCTGGAACCGATGGGCTGCTCCTGTACTCATTCGTGTACACGCATGACCCACCTCGACAAGATCTCCTCGTTGACAAGACCGCACGACACGAGACCCGAAGGTCTATCCAAGGCCACGGTCGGGATCCTCAAGACCTTCTTCCCGAGTGCGACGTCGAAGACCAATGGCGAACCACGATCCCCACTGAGAACAACAAGGCCTTCGAGGTGGAACCGACAAGATCTTCTCCTCGACAGGAGCTCCCCAACGCCAAGGTCGCCGGACGAAAGCGACAGGATTTCCCTCGACGCCAAGGTCTAACCCGGACCCGGAGACCGCGTTGATGTTGAAGCAAGATCCCCATCGCACAAGATCGTCACCAAGACCGGCCATGTGGAGATCCGAAGACCGATCCCGGAGTCCGAACCTCGATCCCGTCGAATCCGGACCCTGAGACCGACCCCGAACCCTCGGACCAAGTTCGTCGAACCCTAATGTGTGAACCCTTCCCGAAACCCTATTTTATAATATATTAAACTGTCGCATATTAAATTGTTCATGCATGCATATTGCCATGTGGTTTGGGGGCCTTATGCCGATTCACCTAATAATTAAATATGGGGCCCATATGCGGGCAAATCTAGTCTTATATTGGCCCCATTTAAATTTGTGCATCGAACAGTTGTCATATCTTGCCTTGTTAAACAACATTTAAATTGCGGGGAATCTAAACAACTTGAACCGTTTAATTAATTGTCGGGACCCCGGTTCCGCTTAATATGACCTAATCGCATTGCACCCTTGCCATGTCATGCATCATACATGCATCATGCCGATCTTCTGCCGTTGTATTGAATATTGCATCCGGTGTTTCTTCTAGTGTTTTGCTTCTTCGCGGATAAGGCCGTTGAGTTGATGTGAGCTTCGCCCCGATCTTCGGTTGAACCTTCGACAATGTTTTCAGGCGAGCATCTCCCCCTTTCTACCTATCTTACTTTTATAGTATTTATTCCCTCCTGTTGATCTATTGCTATCTGTGTTGCGATGCTCTAGTTTCCGCACCTGATATATTCCGTGCAGCCCTATATTACCTTGGACACATCCTATTGCCTGTTGTTTGGTAGATAGTTGGACTTGCGCGTCGTAGTCGCTTGCTATATTGCTGTTGTGTGTCGTCAAGTACCAAAGTTGTTGGAGTATTGCCGCATGTTGATGTTGGAGATGATTCTAGTTTTACTTACCGTTCATTTTAATTCCTGTTTAACAACTAAAATTGAAGTAAGCAGAGGCATCGGTGGGTGATAGATAATATTTGGTTTCCGAACGCCCACTTGTGTCCCGTAGGACCCCGAGTACTTGATACCTGTTCCTTGATTTATCGAGCTATCCACATCCGGGAGGTATATGGGACCCCCTGAGCCAGAGCTTGATTCAGTCTTATTTCTTGGGGCCACAAACTAGTTTGAGGTTTTATTTACGATCCTGTACTTATGCCATGCTACTTATGTATTTACGATTGTGCGAGGAGCACACTGTCGCTTAGGTAAGCGGAATGTTTCGGTATCGACACCAGTTTCGGGTTCCCGATTCTGACCATTGTCGCAAACCTTGAGTCCGTCGAGCTTGCTTACTTGCTATGGTAAGACTTCAAGGGGTGGCCCCCTGAAATATTTCTGAATCCTGTGATTGCTTAGTCGTGAAAGCCTCGTTGGGTGTTGATTTGGTTTTTCTGAGGTTGATCGAGCGTGTGTTGCTATTGGTGCACCCCGGCCGGGTTAAAACTTTCTGAAAGCCGTGTCCGCGGATATGGACGACTTGGAGCACAGTATCTCGACCATAGACAAACATAACTAAAGTTTATTGCTATAAATTTGACTTATAATGACTAGTAATCAGCTTCACCATAATGGAATGGCTACTTAATACTGCCCACAATTGCTTGTTTGGAGTGTCGCTTGCGACCATTGTACCTGACTAGTAAGTGTTGCAACTACAACGGAATGGCTGAATAAAAGTACCAACAACTGCTGGGTTTTTGGGATATCTCATACCAAATGTATCTGACTAGTAAGTGTTGCCACTATCACGGAATGGTTAACTAAAGTGCTTACCGCTTTTATCGATGATTATCTAAACCTGACTAGTAAAGTGCCGCAACTATAACTGAATAAGTAAAACTGCCAACTGTGTGAGTTCCTCGGTTGACTTCCTCGTTTGGTCTCGAGGGGGAAACGCCAGGATGGGTTTGTTTGATGGTAGCAACAGGTTGGATCCGAATAGGTCTCTCTTATCTCTCTCTGATAGTCGCCAGTCGTATCGAGTCTCTCTAGGTTGTTTAGTGCATGCTGCCGCTGCCGCTTCAGTCCACCATACCTATGTAGGCGAGGACCGCCGAATTCTAGACTCGCTGTCTTGGCCTCGATCGACGCTCCTTCTTTTCCTTTGCCCTTTCGGGCACCCCTTTTGTTTAAGCAGGTTTTGAGATCGGCGTCGTTAGCGGGTTACCCTTCCGCTTGGCTCGCAGGGGTTATGGGCGCCATTGGTTATTCTTGAGGCTCTTAGCCCCATTTGCATCTTGTCCGTAGTCGGACGCTCTATCATTTTCAAGGTGATTTGGATCTTTGTACCTTATATCGTATTCTTGACTCATGGAGTCGTTGTTATATATATATCTGCTCATGGGTCCCATCGAGGATTGTTGTGTAATGTTATTACTGCTTTTCCACCCGCGAAAGTGCTGGTGGGCACCTTTGAATCGTTTCTATGCGGGTTTGGGTTTCGCTAAAACTTGCATAGGTCCGATTCTCGAGGGTGTTCTGAGTGGTATCGAGCCAGCGGTTGCGATACCCCACAAGTCCACAGAGGATAATCTAGCTAACGCGGAGTAGAGTGTCAAAACTATTTTGCAAAATCGGTTGGATAGTTACGATTAGGTCTGATTTTACTCCTTACCCTCTGCTATTCTCCTCTTACCTCACGTGTTTGAATCCGCTCTCCTCTTCCTCTTGAGTCCAGATTTCTCGTGGTTGGGTAAATTCCGTACCTTCGAGGATTCGCTTCTCCTTGGTAACGGTGTTTTACCATCCGGTGTTCAAGCTGCTGATGAATCCGTCACGGTGGTACCATTCTTTGTTCCTTGTTTGTGCCTTCCGTGTTTTCGGCCCGACGACATCATCTACGCGATCCGATGCGAGTCTGCATCACTCCTTTGTTCGAACCTCGCTTGTCGAGATCTTGATCTGTTCGAGAGTTGATTGCATAATCCGCCTATTCGCAGGGGTAATGGTTTGGGTGCTGATGGACTGATCACCATCCGACTACTCTTATTATTCGCTTGTACATCGAATCGGTGGATCCAGTTTTACTCCGTCCACGGAAGTTAGGGGTGGCTTTATTTGTGGATACCTCTACCTTGACCTTTTGTCCGGAGTGTTCTCTCGGCGATCACGACAACCACCCTTGTTAGTGGTGTCGTGAGGATCTACACGAGAGAAGACGATTCCGACCTTCCTTCCGGTACCATGAGGCGGATCTCGAGGGCGAGATCCATTGTTAGTGGTGTCGAATTGTGGCATCCCGCAAAACCACTACTAGAAAATCGCGTTGCTTTTGTGAATTGCATCCTCATGACCGCATGCTCATGTCATCATGCCACATTGCATTTGAGCATCGTCATCATCATGCATATTAATTTGCCTAAAAACTATGTTGCGAAAGACTATGGTTTTCCGAAACTAGCCCTCCTTCTATTTCAAATTAAACCCCGGCTGCGTCCGGATATTTTGTTTGTCTAAAAACTAGTTACAAAAATGTATTGCAAATTAAATAAAATGTTAAATTATTTTAGCGGGGGCAGTCGAACGGGCCGAATTGACCCGAACGACCACCCCAGAAAAATACAAACGGCCCACCCCATTAATCCTACAGCTACCAACTAACCTACCCACACCCAGCCTCCACCTCACCCTGGCCAATCGCCTTACGCCACCTCACCTCACCTTTTCCCCCTAGCCTATCCCGGGCTGCCACTTGTCCAACCCCGTCACCCCACTCCCTCACACTCACCCTGGACACACACACAGCCACACACAGCACGCACGCTCCCCCTCCACAGCAGATCCCCACCTGTTTCCTGGGTCCCACCCCGGCCACGCGTCCCGCCCTGTTCCTCTTCCTCACCCTCCTTCCCGTGTCTTCCCCCAGGCGCCCTCCCGAGCCTCTCCTGCTCCCGGCCCCCTCGCGCAGCGGCCGCTCCACCCAGCGCGCCGCCAGGCCCCTCCTATCCCGTCCCCGCAGCATCCTCCGCCGTCCTCCCCCTCGACCTCGCTCTCTCCAGCGCTGCCCCATCTCAGCGCTGCCCGCCTCACTACCTTCCGCCGCGCTCCGTCCCCGTGTTGAGACCCTCACGCCTCATGCGCGACCTCCTCCAG
This sequence comes from Avena longiglumis, assembly GCA_030063025.1. Lineage (NCBI taxonomy): Eukaryota > Viridiplantae > Streptophyta > Magnoliopsida > Poales > Poaceae > Avena > Avena longiglumis. The sequence goes on along the minus strand of CP125978.1, from coordinate 495,478,519 downwards.
CCTCCATCCGCCTCCGCCTCGCCCCCCTCGAGCTCCCTCGAGCGCCTCTCCCCGGCCATCGCGCCGCCGCTCCCCACCTTCACCAACCTCGCCGGACCCCGCCTGCCCGGCAAGCCTCGCCACTCTCCCGTCGGCCTTGCCTCCGCCTTTCGGCCGCCTCGCTTCCGCCGCATCCCCAACCGCCTCCGCTGCGCCCCCACGACCTCCGCCGGTGCCTCTCCTCGCCGGCCCGCACCTCCGCGTCCGGCGCCCCGCCTCCACCAAGCCCCGACCTCACCACCCCGTTGCTGCGCACGCCCACGAGCCGTCTGCCTCCTCAAGCGCCGCCCAGAACCCAGCGTCGCTGTGCCGTGGCGGCTCCACGACGTCCACTGCCACCGCCTGCCCTGTGTCGCGTTCCTCTGGCGCCATGGCCGCCTCGCCTGCACCGGCCTGCCATCAGCCCTCCTCCCGTCGAGCGTCCCCGGCGACCACAACCTCAAGCTCATTGCCGTCTGCCCGCCGCCTCGTCGGCGCCCGTCCGTGAGATGGCTGCCGTCTTAAATCTGGAGCCGGCCCCGCTCACCTCGGTGTTCCCAGGCGCCACGGCGTCTCCGGCCTTCGCCGCCTCGCCTGCAGACTTCTCCTCTGCGTCCGGCGTAACCGCGCCGTCGTCTTCTCCGTGTCCATTTGGAACCGACATGGGCTGCTCACTGCTCATTCGTGTACACGCATGACCCACCTCGACAAGATCTCCTCGTTGACAAGACCGCACGATACGAGACCCGGTTCTATCCAAGGCCACGGCCCGGATCCTCAAGACCTTCTCCCCGAATGCGACGTCGAAGACCCGAACCCCGATGAACCACGATCCCCACTGCAGAACAACAAGGCCTTCGAGGTGGAACCGACAAGATCTTCTCCTCGGGACACCGGGAGCTCCCCTGAACGCCAAGGTCGTCGGTACGGAAACGACAGGGATTTCCCTCGGACGCCAAGGTCTAACCCTCGGACCCGGAGACCGCGTTGATGTTGAACCAAGATCCCCATCGCACAAGATCGTCACCAAGACCGGCCATGTGGAGATCCGAAGACCGATCCCGGAGTCCGAACCTCGATCCCGTCGAATCCGGACCCTGAGACCGACCCCGAACCCTCGGACCAAGTTCGTCGAACCCTAATGTGTGAACCCTTCCCGAAACCCTATTTTATAATATATTAAACTGTCGCATATTAAATTGTTCATGCATGCATATTGCCATGTGGTTTGGGGGCCTTATGCCGATTCACCTAATAATTAAATATGGGGCCCATATGCGGGCAAATCTAGTCTTATATTGGCCCCATTTAAATTTGTGTATCGAACCGTTGTCATATCTTGCCTTGTTAAACAACATTTAAATTGCGGGGAATCTAAACAACTTGAACCGTTTAATTAATTGTCGGGACCCCGGTTCCGCTTAATATGACCTAATCGCATTGCACCCTTGCCATGTCATGCATCATACATGCATCATGCCGATCTTCTGCCGTTGTATTGAATATTGCATCCGGTGTTTCTTCTAGTGTTTTGCTTCTTCGCGGATAAGGCCGTTGAGTTGATGTGAAACCGATCTTGGTTGAACCTTCGACAATGTTTTCAAAGCAGCATCTCCCCTTTCTACCTATCTTACTTTTATAGTATTTATTCCCTCCGTTGATCTATTGCTATACGTGTTATGATGCTCTAGTTTCCTTTTGATATATTTCGTGCAGCCCTATATCGCCTTGGACACATCCTATTGCCATTGTTTGGTAGATAGTTGGACTTGCGTCGTAGTCGCTGCTATATTGTGTTATGGTCGTCAAGTACCACAGTTGTTGGAGTATTGCCGCATGTTGATGTTGGAGATGATTCTAGTTTTACTTACTGTTCATTTTAATTCTGTTTAACAACTAAAATTGAAGTAAGCAGGCATCGGTGGGTGATAGATAATATTTGGTTTCGACGCCCACTTGTGTCCGTAGGACCCCGAGTACTTGATACTGTTCCTTGATTTATCGAGCTATCCACATCCGGAGGTATATGGGACCCCGAGCGAGCTTGATTCAGTCTTATTTCTTGGGGCCAAACTAGTTTGAGGTTTTATTTACGATCCTGTACTTATGCCATGCTACTTATGTATTTACGATTGTGCGAGGAGCACACTGCATCGCTTAGGTAAGCGGAATGTTTTGCGGTATCGACACCCCGTTTTCGGGTTCCAGTCCTTCTGACCATTGTCGCAAACCTTGAGTCCGTCTCGAGCTTGCTTACTGCTATGGTAAGACTTCAAGGGTGGCCCCTGAAATATTTACGAATCCTGTGATTGCTTAGTCGTGAAAGCCTCGTTGGGTGTTGATTTGGTTTTTCCGAGGTTGATCGGCGTGTTGCTATTGGTGCACCCGGTTAAAACTTCAAAGCCGTGTCCGCGGATATGGACGACTTGGAGCACAGTATCTCGACCATAGACAAACATAACTAAAGTTTATTGCTATAAATTTGACTTATAATGACTAGTAATCAGCTTCACCATAATGGAATGGCTAATTAATACTGTCCACAATTGCTTGTTTGGAGTGTCGCTTGCGACCATTGTACCTGACTAGTAAGTGTTGTAACTACAACGGAATGGCTGAATAAAAGTACCAACAACTGCTGGGTTTTTGGGATATCTCATACCAAATGTATCTGACTAGTAAGTGTTGCCACTATCACGGAATGGTTAACTAAAAGTGCCCACTGCTTACTTTATCAGGATGATTATTTAAACCTGACTAGTAAAGTGCCGCAACTATAACTGAATAAGTAAAACTGCCAACTGTGTGAGTTCCTCGGTTGACTTCCTCGTTTGGTCTCGAGGGGGAAACGCCAGGATGGGTTTGTTTGATGGTAGCAACAGGTTGGATCCGATTAGGTCTCTCTTATCTCTCTCTGATAGTTGCCAGTCGTATCGAGTCTCTCTAGGTTGTTTAGTGCATGCTGCCGCTTGATCCTATACCTATGTAGGCGAGGACCGCCGAATTCTAGACTCGCCGTGTACTGGCCTCAGTACTGACGCTCCTTCTTTTTTCCTTTGCCCTTTGTCGGCACCCCTTTTGTTTAAGCAGGTTTTGAGATCGACGTCGTTAGCAGGGTTACCCTTCCTTGGCACGCGGTGGTTATGGACGCCATTGGTTATTCTTGGGCTCTTAGCCCCATTTGCATCTTGTCCGTAGTCGGACGCCTATCATTTTCAAGGTGATTTGGATCTTTGTACCTTATATCGTATTCTTGACTCATGGAGTCATTGTTATATATATATATCTCGTACATGGGTCCCATCGAGGATTGTTGTGTAATGTTATTACTTCGTTTTCCACCCGCACGAAAGTGCCTGGTGGGCACCTTTGAATCGTTTCTATGCGGGTTTGGCAGGTTTCGCTAAAACTTGCATAGGTCCGATTCTGAGGGTGTTACAGGAGCGTCGGATGGCCATCACGAACCACTACTACTTCGAGCTCACTCCGGAGCAGCGGAGGAATCCCAGATGGCATCCCGACTATTTCCCAACTTGGGAAGACTTCTTCGTGGATCGGCGTGAGAGGGCACTCGCCAGGCACGAGGAGGAGGGCCCACCTCCTCCGAACTTTAACGAGGCCGGCCGGCGGCTGTGGTGGCGCGGCCGGACTCTCTAGAGCGTCATGGCCTACGACACGGCCGCCGACTCTAGCCCCCGCCTGCGCTACCGTCAAGTCCAGCCCACTCGTACTCAACCTTCAAGGTTCAACTACTGACGGCGATTTAGCGGCGATTTACTTGACGGCGACGATTTACGACTACGAATGTAGTATTACAGGTAGGTGGGGGAGCATGACCAATTATTCCAACATTGCAAAACAAGTTCGGCCGATTGTGGCTTAATCTAGCCATGTATCTTAATTTTCAGTTCTTCTATGTAACTTTGTGTTAGTTGTGTTATGTACTTTAATTCCAGTTCTATCCTAATCAAATTTTATTTCCGCCCATTATTTTCCGTCCTCTTTTTTCCTCCCATTAAAAACAGAAAATGGTTTTGAATTACTTATAAGTTAATTCATTTTTAATTGTAAATGGTTCATATTTTAAACGGTTACATTAATTATTTTTTAAAAACAGAAAATGGTTTTGAATTATTTATTCAAATCCAAACACTTTTTATGTTTAAAGTTTTTCTTAATTCCAAATTAATATTTAAAAAATATAAGTTAATTCATTTTTAATTTTAAATGGTTACCTTAATTATTTTTTAAAAATAGAAATTGGTTTTGGATTATTTATTCAAATCCATACACTTTTTATGTTTAAAGTTTTTCTAAATTCCAAATTAATATTTAAAAAATATAAGTTAATTCATTTTTAATTTTAAATGGTTACATTAATTATTTTTTAAAAATAGAAAATGGTTTTGGATTATTTATTCAAATCCATACACTTTTTATGTTTAAAGTTTTTCTAAATTCCAAATTAATATTTAAAAAATATAAGTTATTTCATTATTAATTTTAAATGGTTACATTAATTATTTTTTAAAAATAGAAATTGGTTTTGGATTATTTATTCAAATCCATACACTTTTTATGTTTAAAGTTTTTCTAAATTCCAAATTAATATTTAAAAAATATAAGTTATTTCATTATTAATTTTAAATGGTTCATAGTTTAAATGGTTACATTAATTATTTTTCAAAATGTAAAATGGTTTGAATTAGTTATTCAAATTCAAACACTTTTTATGTTTTAAAGTTTTTCTAAATTCCAAAGTAATTATCATTTAAAAACATTACAAATTTAAACCCCAAAATAAAAAATAAGGGAACAGAGAGAAAATAACGAAAAATTTGAAAACAGAATACGTCCGGTTGGAGCCACCAACCGGACTAAAGAGCCTACGCCTTCTTCACCGCTGAAAATTGATACGTCCCGGTTGGTGGCACCAACGGGACGTATCTTTAGTCCCGTTGGACCAACCGACTAAAATCCTTGAATTATGATGCGCCTCCTCTTCTTCTTCCTCTCGCTTTCATCGACGCCGCCTCCACCTTCGCTCCGTCGGCCGTCAGCGCATCATCCTCGACCGCGCTCCTTCGCTGAATCGCCAAAGACCTCCGTCGGCTCTTCGTCATCCCTCACAAGGCCTTCGGCCTCAACCTCCAACCGCGTCATCGCCCCGGCAGGTATGCCCCTCTCCGTCTGGGCTCGGGGTTCGTTGACTCCACGGCCACGTTGTCGTCGCCACGCTGGCTCGTGGCAGCTGAAATGGCGAATCACGGCGATAATGGCGGCAGCATGCTATTGGAGAGTAGGGTCAGGGGCGGTAGTAGGCACGGCCCGGTGATCAGAGGTGCGGTAATGGCGAACGCGGTGTCATCACTGACGTGGCCCACGGGTTCACGACCTTGACCACCACGGTGGCTGGCGATGGCCTAGGTCCCAGACTTTCGATGTGATGGCTAGGTTACGTCTTGGTAAAAACCCAACCCTTGCTGATGTCATATTGACACGAGAATTCAATTTTAAATGATTTAATAATTCCGTAAATTGATATAAACTTGTAAATTCAATATCTTTTTATTTATAAGTCGAAAATACAAATAATATATCAAATTGTTCAGAAAAATGAAACCTATCTATTTAACCTATAATCATGCATTGTTCAATAATTTAAATGACAAGTATAATTAGAAGAACAAATGCACCCCTCTCATATGTTCCGGAGTTTCCCCGAGTTAGGGTTTTCACCCGTCGGAACCCCGATTAAATCATCGAGCATGTCTTAGGGTTACATTCCAATGAAAATTAACTTGTCATATCATCATACTTGCTTGAGCATTGCATCGATGCCATGTGTTGATTGTTTCCCTTTCTTTTCGGTGTTTCGATTATTAGGTTTATTATTAGTTAGGTATTATTAGGTTTATTAATTAGTTTGGTATTATTGGTCTTCGGCCTCACTGGTCAGTCACTGTGGGTAGCCCTAGACCCTATTCACATTGTCAGTCACTGTGGTTAGATAAGGAATCATTAATACCCCTTAGGTCCATGTGGGTTCGACGATGTGCCTTCGCCAGGGCATTCTGAACCCTCTTAAATCGATTCCAATATGGTATTTTGTTAGTATCTAGTGTTACCTATCTCTTTGGATAGTTTCCTTTGTAGCCTTATACTCATGTTCCCCTCTCATATGCATCCGAGGTTTCTCCTAACTAGGTTTTACACCCTCGGAACTCGAATATTGATTTTAATTGATTTTAGCTAGAGTTACCTATCTACTACACGGTTTCCTTTTTGTAGCTAGGTTTAGGGTTTAGGGTTTCTCTTCATTTTTATTATTGTGTATGTGTATATTAGGGTTTCTCCTTAACTTTCTCCTTTAGCCGCTTTGACTTATTCGTTTTTCCACCTATGCAGAAAATATGGACCCACACGTCAGAGACGAAGAAAAGGAAGAGTTGATCCAAGGTGTGATCCGTGGGGAAGATAATTTAGACGTATCAACGTTTCTGAACAACTCCGGTGAGGGTGATCCTATTTTTACCGGAATAGACAACTTGTTTGAGGTGGAAGGTGTTGCCTTCCGCGAGGGAGAAGGCGATGCCTTGTGTAATCAAGAAGACGACCGCTCCGGCGAGGTGCATGTAATATAAATCAATTCATTAATCATCTGCTATCTATATAGAAATAGTAACGACGATCTTTCTTATTTTAGCCCTCCGGATCGAAGGAATCTACTGAAAAGAGCAGACGAGGCCCAACCAAAAAGTTGCAAGACCATGAGAGGTTCAGGATCGAAGATGTCGCTGAAGACGGCAAACCGACAGCTCCCGAAGTTGTCGCAACCAAATTTGTGGCACAATGCGGAGTAATCATTAGGGACTTAATCCCGATCACCATTAGAAATTGGAATAGGCCTGCTAATGCGGATGAAGAGGGAACATGTTTATTTGTCCCTAACCACGCCAAAGATTTACTGTGGAAGAGGCTCATGGTTAATTTCAAACTACCGAAGATAGAGCTGGATCCAAATGCGGAGGATCCAGTTGAGGACGCCTTACAACATGGGAGAGCCATGGAGGCTAAGGTCAGGGAGTGGGCTTTGAAGAAGATGGCCCAGTGTTTCACCAACTGGAAAAAAAGATTGCACCTTGACTATGTCGTGAAAAAGAAGACTCCCGATTTCAAGAATATTCAGTTGAGAAGATAAAACCATTTTGGGCTGAGTTTGTGGAATACAAGAAATCAGAAAAGGCTAAGAAAATGTCTGAAACGAATAAGCTGAATGCTGCTAACAAGAAGTATCACCATACTATGGGGCAAGGTGGCTCTGAGGTGGCATTCCTAAGTGGGAGAAACTTGAGCAGAACGCGTGATAAAAAGATCACCCCAGACAGGGCGATTGGGTAGAACGTGCAAGGAATTGGTTTTACGGGCATGGGGGCATGTTGGACTCGGAAGGAGGTGTATATATAACATACGACATAAAGAAGACCCTTGCCAATCGAGAGGATCGGAAAAGCAAGAAAAGGTTAAAGATGGAGACTTCATTCCCGATAGAGAGAATGATGAGCTCACACTGCCCTTGGAAATAAGGAACATGATGGACGAACACGAGGCACAATAGGCTCCCAATCATGGAGGACTGGGTTTCAAGAGAGGAAGAAATATCCCGATAGAAGCTGTCGAGGAGTAAGGACAGAGGCGGTTGAAGGTAAAAGTCGAAAGAGCGAATACATTTAATTGAAGAGCGATTAAAGCAATAACAAGATGAAATTAACGCACTTAAAGAGCAAAGTACTACGGCCCATCTCAAAGACACCGCATTCAATGCTACCGCCTCGAATAATCGAAAAGCAGTGGCTTCCACCGAGGTCCCGGTGATGACAATGGCGATGACGATGATGCACCGATGATGGCTCTGTTGGCTACCCAAAGTGGATGATATCACAGATGACACCTCGCGAGCTACATGTCAAAGTTGTGAACATATCAATGAAGGTGGCGGTCGGTTATGCCTTACCAATTGGACCCACACCAACTTACCACCGCCGTCCGTTCGAGGGCTACGCTGTTGTCGGCGTGGATGAAATCATGCCCACCTTTGAGGTTTTGGATCTTCACTACCTGCTGGTGAAGGGATGTATCGGCTGGGTGACGCAAAAACGTCACCATTCTATGGTCAAGGAATGTATCGTGCTTCAAAATCACACGCCAAGGCCATCTTCGCCGCCGCCTCACCCGTCTCAGCGAGGTCGCCGCGCCGCGACCGCTCTTCGTCGCCTCACCCGCTCCCGCCGCCTCACCAATCTCCGGTGCAGCCATCGCCATGGAGCCATAGCGGCGCCTCAGATAAAAAGCGTAAGCGCATCGCCATCGTAAGCGAAGCGATCGCGAAACGTAAACAAGAGCCTCTTCCAAAAGTACCAACGGTTCCTCCCAAGAGAGCTTATGACTGTACTGAAGAGGAGACTGCGGCGATCGTTGATGCGGAAACGACAGCGTTTTAAGCGCTAAGCCGAGGCGGCCGAAAGAGCCGAGTTCCCAAAGACCAAAGACGAAAAAGCCAAAGTGTTGAAAATGCTTAAGAATCTTCATCAACCCGAGCCAAAGCTGTCATTAGACTATGAGCGTTCTATTCTCAAGTCACATGCACAAAAGCCTCAAGAGCGATCTTGATGCAAGCGGGAAATCTGTTGCCCAGCTCGGAGAACAAGCAAAACAGACTTGCGCCCCTCTCAAGGTGATTTCTCAAACCAATGTGTGGTCGAGCAAATATGGGGCCGAAGAGCAGTATGATCCAGAGGTAGTTGCACAATACGGAGAAGCTGCCGCTGCTCAAGGTATGAGTATTGCCCAGTACTTATCCCAGTTAGAGTTCTTCCTCGTGAGTGAAGTAGCATACAAATACCAGTACGGAAAACCTCTCGTCAAACATGAGGAGGTAAACAATCTTCCAACAAAAATGCGAAGATTGCATAACTGGTACATGCATACCACAAGGGCCGGGGCTAACTGGATAGTACTGAGGGTTACAAAAAAGCATCATGGGAAAGATAAGGATGACATGATATCCATTGAATTTGATGAACTATTTCAATTATTCAATCAAGACGCCTTGGACAAATCGATCATCGGTGCCTATTGTCTGTAAGTACTAATTCTGTAATTAATTTAGTCTCCAGCTATATTATTTTGTTTATTGTATGTATATAATCATACTGTAATATGCAGAATGAAGATTCTCGAATGCAGCAGAGGACAAATCTATGACATTGGCTTCATTGATCCATATTGGGTTCATGAAGCTAATCTCAAAATAAACCCCCAGGATATAGAGGATAATATAGTACACGCGTTAAGGTTTTAAGAAACCAAAAGGGAAATACTATTTCCTTACAACTTCGAGTGAGTGTTATTGTCTTGTATACACTTTCTATTTCGCTTACTCGATGTTAAGTATATAATTGATTAGTTATGCATTTGCAGCTTCCACTATATTCTGTTAATCATTCAACTTGACAAAGGGCGTGTACTAGTCATGGACTCGAAACATAAACCCCTTGAGACGTGGAAGGACATGCAGATACTTCTCCAGCGGTAATTCTAATCATTACGACACTATATCGGCAACGTTCGTAAATTTTATGATATCAAGTACTTAATAACTTATTTTATTCGTTTTCTACGTCGGGCAGCGCTTGGAAACGGTTCACCAAGAAGGCTAGGGGTGTTTGGAAAGAGGAGCTTACATTTCAACCACTAAATGTAAGCACCACTAGCTATATTCGCGCATCTCTTTGATTCTAGTTTTGATACAGTTATTATCATGCTTGATTATTATTTTGATTGAACTCTGTTCTCGTAAAGTGCCTGACGCAGGGACCAGGTAACAATCTATGTGGATACTATGTATGCGAGTTCATCCGGCAGACGTGCGATGAGAAGGGCAGAAATTTAGAGCAACTCCACGTACGTAAACAATTTCTATAGTTTTTAATTACAATCAAATTGTGTTTAGTTTCATTCATATAGGTTGACTCCTTTTTTAAATCAGATCGAACGTCTACGGGACGGTCTTCTGCCAAAGGATCGCGTACGAGCAATTTAGGAGAAATTGGCGGGATTCTTGGATGCAGAAGTCCTAAACACACAAGGGGAATACTACTCGGCTGTGTATAGACAATAGGAATTGTAAAAATAGCAACTTTCAAGAAATTGGCCGGTAGTATCGAATAACAACTTTTGTATGTAGTGCATGAACTCGATCCGTGTATTAAATATAATGTTGTCATCATGATCTTGTGTAATATAAGGTTCCTTCGTTGATAAGTGCAAAACACTAAATAAACAATAAAACAACCTAAATGAATTCTCCGTCGGCACAAAAGTGGCGAAAATGCTGCAACAAAATGTGCCAATGAATTCTCTGCCGCAGAGAATGCCAAATCTCTGCAGCAGTGGACTAATGCTCCATCCCCTCGCTCCGATGCCGCACGTGCACCCATTTGTCCCGGTTGGTGGGGCAACCGGGACTAAAGGTTAGAGCTTTAGTCCCGATTGCCCCGTCCTGGTTGGGCAACCGGGACTAATGGCCCTTACCAACCGGGACGCATGGGGCGTTTTCTACCAGTGTTGGGTTCCTTCCTAGAAACTAGGGCTTCGGGTCTATAAAGCGCCAGCCGGATTTTCTTGCATATCATGTTTCCGACCGGCCTCCTTTGACTTGGGCTACAACGTATCATCCCGACATTGAGGGTGCACAAGGGCGTGCTAGTGTAAGGCCGCAAATTTTCAGTCTAACCATACGCGACAGATTTGAGGTCTATCACACTTTTTGGCGACTACACTGGGGACCTGATCTTAGGCCGGATAGCAATGGCTGGTCCAGGGATCATGAAATCCGCCGAAGTTTCTCCCAGAAACATCAAACGACCCGCCTTTGATGTACTTTTGGAAGATCAACACCAACTCTTTAAGGCAATGAAGTCAACGCGCTAGGAGGATATCGACACGTTGGAGAAGCAGCGAGAAGGTGAACTCATGGAAGAACTCAAGGAGCTACAGAGGAAGAAAGAAGAAGAAGGCATAACTGGTTCCCGACAAATTTCAAGACGGATGGTCGAGGAGTCATTACTCCATCAGCGAGGATAGGATCAAGCCTCTTCTAGACGACACCTTTGTAAGTGTTGCCATAGATCTACGCATTAATATAATGAATCAAATCAAACAATGTTTAAGGCAGCGATTGAGTATGTAAACACTAGCAAAAATACGCATAATAATCAAGCTACTACTGCAGCAAGGACCATCGGTTACACCGATGAATTTGAATTTATGCCTAGGCTATAATCGACGGATCGCGACTACTCCGCCTTGCCCGAAGCCTATCAAGAGCATTACTTATTCAACAAGTCCAGTGAATCTAGTTTCGTATCCGATAGCTCCCGGCACAGTGCTGAATTACAATCCGGTTACTATGGCAAGGACTTATCCCATGTCTAGTGTTGCCTTAGTGCATGTATCTCAAAGGTCTTCGGCCAACTCGGAGGAATGCCTATAGAAATTTAGAGCCGAGATGCAGATGATGATGTATATAACTTCGGTATTGAGCAGAAGCCAATTCATCACTTATACTGAAAATCATGCCCGAATTACTTAGATCATGTGCCATATCCCTACGGTTTTAGAGTACTCGACTTTGGTAAATTCAACCGGGTAGATAATAAGAGCAAGCCCAGCGTATGAAAATAGAGGTGACTAAGGGAATCTCTTCGTTTCTTAGCTCAAGTCTAACCGGTGGAGTACCTGAGTCTAGCATACAAATTCTTAGGCATGTGTCTAGTACTAGTCCCAGTGTCTAAGAAAACAAAAGGCAAAAAAGACCCATAGTCAGCCTCATCAGCATCATATAGTACACTGACAAGAATGCCAGGAATGTGAGGGCTTGTGGGGTCCTATCAAGGTGGCTAAACCAGTGCAGCCATTTTTGCTCTGCTAGCCTATTGTTGCGTTGGCAAGCATTTTCTGTTAGACCCTGTCTAAACGATTTACATGCTCTAAGACAACTTAAGAACATGTAAGGCAATACTTAGGTTTATTAGGAGAATCTGGCAACAAATGATCCTACCAAAGTACCACGAGTGCATATTAACTCATAGGCGATAGTTTATCGGTGGAGTGCCACCACTTTTGCACGCCACTAAAATTAGTGGTGGCGTGTCACCATTTGGTACGCCACTAGATAGTGGTGCGACACGCCACCGGGGCGAAATATCCTGGTGAAGTGTGAATTTTGGACACCGTGTTTGAGCCACGACACACTAGCGTGTATCATACTCAAAACACCACCGTTATTTCTTTGGACAGGCCTGCAAGCGGGACTCACAAACTAGTGGCGTGTGGATTCTTGTATCACGCCACTAACGTGCTCGCAGACCACTATTTCCAAGTGGCATGCCACCAACTTCATTCTTCTTCCTTCTCACTTTGTTTCCCCCCTTTGCTCTTGCCAAGTTTTAGATTGCTTATTCTCCTCTCTAGGTGCCTTCCTATCCTCCACACTCTCAAATCTACTCTCCTCCCCACACTCTTCCATCCATTAATGATGCATTAAAGATTTCTATCCCACCCGATAGACCAACATACCCCTCTCGCTTGATTGATGGCTCGGTTGTCTTCTCGTACTCTCAGGTATTGGAAACTGTAATTGTATATGGGAGATACTCCCATATATCTTCTCGTAGTAGATATGAATGCATTCATATATGTGTGCGTGTGTGTGATCACGATCAATGAAATGGACACTAATTATAATGTGGTGGCACCACGCCAACATCATTTAGGCTAGTCATAGTGAGAGTAACTAATGTGGTAACATGCATCTACATGCAATGCCAACTACTAGGCATTTTGATGATGTGACATGTCATTAAATGATAAAAGAGAGACTTGTGGTAACTACTAGCTACTAGTATGTTACTATCCACTATGAAGGTGGTAACTAGTGTCATATGCATGACACTAGTCCAAGTTACTTCCCACTATGACCAGCTTAATTGTGTGCTGTGGTTGTGAACCATTTCGAGCCAACGCTAACCTGGCTTGCCCACGGTAGGCCGTGCTGCCCCGCATGGAGAGGCGGATGGTCCATGGCCGTTCGAGTGGCTGACATGATGTGCTCGGACGCCGCTTTCGCCTCCATGAGCGCCTATGGCTCTGCCTCATCGTCGGCGTCCTACTTCTTCTTTGTCCTTTCCCTTCGCCCGTCTGATTCGATTTTCTTTCACCGACAATCTTCACCCAGTCTATGTCGGTCCAGTCGTCCGGATTTGGCTGCACAAGATCACTGATGGTGGTGCGAGGATTGGCGAATTTCTTGGGCAGCATGGTGGACGGTGCTCGGGGAATTGGCGGGTGGCGTGGCCGATAGGTGGTGAATATGGAGGAAATGGAGGGAAGAGGGGAAAGGCGGGAACTCGGCCTTCGGTCGCCGACAGCTCTGGCCTACCCGCTTTTTCGCTTTATCCGGCGTTCCCAGGAGACATCATGTTGTGATCGGCTTAGGAACGCCAGATGAAAGTTAAGCCAAATCATATGGCGTGCTGAAAACGTGAGTGGGCAAATTTTTGCCATCTGGATAAAAAACGGTATGGGAATGCCTCCTGAAACTGCTAGTGGAGGTGCTCTTAGTGTTTGTTTGGATAGGGAGTTTTGGCCCTATGTTTTAGCGATATCATCTTGGCCATGCGGAGATAATCATCTTGTGTGTCATCGGGAGCTTCGTATGCCAGCATTCTCATGGACACCATGCACTTATGTAGCGAGGAAAATTCCACCATGCCGGTGCGGTCCCTTCTTGCATTTGAAATAGCTGTCGCAATCTCGAAGGGCATACACAATCTTGAGAATGAGGTCCCGCCCCATCCTGAATCGACACCGAAACACTGTCTCGCCGTGCAATGGATCATCCTGGATAGCCCTCCATCCGCTGCCTCGGCTTGCCCTTCCGGCGTCCTGGCGCCGAACCGCAGCGTCGCGGCTTCGCATTCTAGGCGTACAAGCCGGCCAGACAAGCGAGGATCATCATGTGCTCTCCACCATCGGCAGCGGCGGCCATCTCTTCCTCCATCAGCGCGGTGAACATCTTCTCGTCGTCGTTGGAGTCCATTCTGGAAAATCGTCGAACACCTACGAGACGTGGTTGGCGCGCAGCGGTCCGCGGAACAGCTAGAGGGAACTGAACTCTGACGAGTAGCTGGGTATGGAGGGAGGGACTCACGGTGGAGTTCGGTTGGCTTCATGGAGGCGTGCAGGCGGCGGAGCAGAGGGGGGTGATGCCAGCAGCGAGAATGGCGGCAGGTGGGTGCGGAGGGAACTGGGCGACTGTTTTGCGTGAAAATCTGCTTCCCTCGCCAACAACCCGGGCCCGCTCGCCTTTTCACTCCATCCAGCGTCCCCAGGCAAACTCCGGGGCGCTGAGTTCGGCCTGAGTTCGCCGGATGGATTTTTGGTCTAATCCGATGAATTTCGGGCTCCTGTGGGCGTGGCTGTGGGAGTTTTCGCGGGATTGAGCCGAAAATGGGCCTGGGGTGTCCATGGGGGCTGAGTGAAGATGCTCTTAGGAAGACAGGGAAATCGACCATTTTATAAGAACAGGACAAAGGCGCTGGCACTCTATCTTATATTATGTAAAGCTAATATAAAAATTTGTAAAAAGCCGCTCCGAAATAATGGGATAGAGCGAGAAACCATATAGTACTACAACCAAGAGCGAAACTAGGGAGCGCAGGTATCATGTGGGCTGTGGCTTGCTACAATGCACTGCTCTTTTGTTTAAATAAGTTGTAGGTGGACTTGGTGGCCATGCACTGATGATCCTTTGTTTCTTAATAAAACGGTAGGGTACAATGAGATAGCTGAATACTTTGTTAATCAAAGTAATGGCCAAATGGGATGGGCACAAAATACTGGCGTTCCCAAAAACTAAAATATTGTAGCTAGCTAGATACACTACAGGAATGGCCAGATGCGTCGACGGCCGCCGGCTACGCCGACGACGGCGTAGCACCGCACCGGGCCAGCCCTCGGCGTAGCCAAGCCGTCGGCGTAGCGTACACTACACCGACGGTCACCCTCGGCGTAGCGGCGGCCCTCGGCGTAGCTAGCGGACGCGTGGCACATGCCGCAAAGACGACGCGCTTAACGGTGTCGTCGGTTAGGCCGACGACGACCTCGGCATAGCATACCGACGGCCACCCTCGGCATTAGAAACGCACGACGGTCACCTCGGCGTAGCCTTCTCTATTTTCATATATTTTGTATTTGCATCAATTATTTATATATTTTTTATTAATTGGATAATTTCACCCTCCGAATAGCAGTCTACATGTCCACATGAAATGTCGTTGTAATCTTCTCACACCCCGAGAAATTTCTATATGTTTGTAAGTGTTATTATCGCATGTGGTTCTCAATAGCACTCACCACGACCACATGAAGTGCTTGCATGTGTCCCCCTCGCATGCATGCGCCTAACCTAGAGGCGAAGGTTCCGGACCCGTATGAGGTGGAATCTCCCGTCGAGGTGAAACCGGTAGGATAGTGCCCCAACTTGTGAGCCAACATGGTTTGACATCACCCTATGACCTAAACAAACACAAAACAAGAGAGAGCTACACGGCTACCCCTCGGAGGAACGTCTAGGGGTAGACGATCCGAGTGTGCACAGAGATCGTGGTTTCACGGAGGAAGACCACGAGAACATCGAATGAGATGAAAACTTGCATGTGCCCCTAGCATATATGTGTGTGTGGGTGTGGTCAGAGGTTGGTATATATAGGTGCTTGCATGTGTCCCCTCGCATGCATGCGCCTAACCTAGAGGCGAAGGTTCGGCCCGTGGGAGGGTGGAATCTCCCCGAGGTGAAAGCGGTAGGATAGTGCCCCAACTTGTGAGCCAACATGGTTTGACATCACCCTATGACCTAAACAAACACAAAACAAGAGAGCTACGCTGGCTACCCCTCGGAGGAACGTCTAGGGGGTAGACGATCCGAGTGCAGAGATCGGGGTTTCACGGAGGAAGACCACGAACATCGGAATGAGATGAAAACTTGCATGTGCCCCTAGAATATGTGTGTGGGTGTGGTTAGAGGTTGGTATATATAGGTGCTTGCATGTGTCCCCTCGCATGCATGCGCCTAACCTAGAGGCGAAGGTTCCGGACCAGTATGAGGGTGGAATCTCCCCGAGGTGAAAGCGGGTAGGATAGTGCCCCAACTTGTGAGCCAACATGGTTTGACATCACCCTATGACCTAAACAAACACAAAACAAGAGAGAGCTACTGGGATACCTGTCGAGGAACGTCTAGGGGGGTAGACGATCCGAGTGTGCACAGAGATCAGGGTTTCGCCGGAGGAAGACCACGAGAACATCGGAATGAGATGAAAACTTGCATGTGCCCCTAGCATATATGTGTGTGTGGGTGTGGTTAGAGGTTGGTATATAGGTGCTTGCATGTGTCCCCCCTCGCATGCATGCGCTCTAACCTAGAGGCGAAGGTTTCGGACCCGTATGAGGGTGGAATCTCCCCGTCGAGGTGAAACCGGGTAGGATAGTGCCCCAACTTGTGAGCCAACATGGTTTGACATCACCCTATGACCTAAACAAACACAAAACAAGAGAGAGCTACGCCGGGCTACCCCTTTCAGAGGAACGTCTAGGGGGGTAGACGATCCGAGTGTGCACAGAGATCAGGGTTTCGCCGGAGGAAGACCACGAGAACATCGGAATGAGATGAAAACTTGCATGTGCCCCTAGCATATGTGTGTGTGGGTGTGGTTAGAGGTTGGTATATATAGGTGCTTGCATGTGTCCCCCCTCGCATGCATGCGCTCTAACCTAGAGGCGAAGGTTCCGGGCCCGTATGAGGGTGGAATCTCCCCGTCGAGGTGAAACCGTCTAATCGAAATTTTTGGCTAGATTTTATATGTATCTATACACTAGGTCCTACACATGTGTATCTAAATGAATTTATTATTTTTTTGATATGTTTTAGTCTCTAGATATATGTGCATTTAATAAAAAAAATTGCCCTAGATACGCCGACGGCTGCCCTCGGCGTATGCCTGGCCGTCGGCGTATAGGGGCCCTGGAAAAAAAAACCTAGCTACGCCGACGGCTGCCCTCGGCGTACGCCTGGCCGTCGGCATAGCGTTATCCCTTCCCCTACCTCGCGGCCCACCCCGGGCCACCCACTCACTCACACACCCTCTTCCTCTACCTGACCCTGACCCCGACCTGGCCGCCACCACCGCTGCCACCGCCGCCAACCGCCAACCGCCCCCTCCCCCCCCGCCCCTCCCTCCCTCCTCCCTCCCTCCTCCCTGCCGCCAACCGCCTCCTCCCTCCCTCCCTCCTCCCTCCCCGAGCCTCCCTGCCTCCTCCCTGCCTCCCTCCCTCCTCCCTTCCTCCTCCCCGACCTCCTCTCCTCCCGCCAACCGCCTCCTCCTCCTCCTCCCTCCCCGAGCCTCCCGCCTCCTCCTGCCTCCCTCCTCCTCCCCGACCTCCTCCTCCTCCCTCCTCCTCCCCGCCTCCCTCCTCCTCCTCCCCGAACCTCCCGCCTCCTACCTCCTCCCGATCTCGGCCCCCTCCCGAGCTCGGCCCTCCTCCTCCCAAGCTCGCCCTCTGCAGTACCTCCTCCACCTCAGAGAAGCAAATATTGTTGTTAGAGTTAATTTTGTTAGATTAAATCTTGTCGTTAATCTTGTTAGAATTTATTAGTTGCATCTATTAGTAGTTTATATCATTTGTTAAGTGATATGCATGCACAAGTTGCTAGGATTAGGCCGTTGGTTAGTGGCAAGCTAGCTTGGTCATATGGCCGTTGAAGAGAGAAGCCACACTAGGGCCATGAGTGCGTTGCATGCTTACAAAAGTGTTCTTTTTATGTCAATGTACAGACTTTGTAGTGTTTCGGGAGTGACCATCCTTGGCGGACTGACTGTCGTTGCGGGAGATGGTGTAGGTGACACCTCGATCCCGCCTCGAGTTCCGGCCACCGACCGACACTCGCTGATCGACTACTTCCTCTACCGCCGAGGGTGAGAATCTCGCCTCTCTTGTACCTAGGTTTTATTTTGTGTCTAGATCACCAAGTCTGTCGCGTCACCTAGGCGTATCTCGACCGTAAGCGTTCGCGACTTAATATGCATTAGTGGTCTCGCATATTTTGGACCGTAACGCTTATGGCTTTTATCGGGCATCGCGGATTCGTAGTTGTTTGGTTCTCCTGGCTCTACCTCGATTCGAGACAGATTTCGTGGCGCCTCCTCGTTGTTCTCCGGATGCACATCCTCTTGGCTTTTGTCGAGACGTGTATCGGGAGAGCAGCGGGAGGTGCTGAAATTCGCTGGATCGGGTAGAACCAGGAGAACTTACCCAATCTACGGATCCGGGCTGGTTAGGACCCTCTTTTCCTATTGGACATGTAGGTTGATGAATGCGTAAAATATGAAGCATTTAATCTCTGCTTGATATAAAATGTTATATTTGTTGTTTGTCTCCCAACAAAGCAAAAGAGGATGGCTGATAATGGGTGGATGTACGGGCCGTATTAGTGCGACTAATAAAAGACGATTGGGTACGGAACACTCATTTGTTAGTGAATGAGTTAGCGTGGTTCAAGGCAATTGTTCGGCACTTTGTCCCTCAAGGCTCATTGCACTAAGCGTCATCGTCGGAAAGGATGACATGTACAAACACCTTCGCAATATGGGTACATGTCTAACTATGTCACGCAAGTCGACTTTGCTCGCATTTAACGTGATAGAGGTGAGGTGATGCGTCGCCGCTCAATGGCAATGAGCACGATGGGATTAGAAACATGCTAGATGATCTTATCGATGCCGACCAGCGAATTCGCCACCTCCACGGGAGGAATCACGAACCGGAGGAACCGCTAGAACCGGAGGAACCGGAGCCAACCGCGAAGGCCTTCCTTGATATGATGGTCAGCGGCTAAGAGGCCTCTGACGAGGGTGCAAAGATTTCAGCTCGATGCCATCTCTCGATGTCTAGCCGACAAGTGCAAGATTCGCCACGTTCTCACTTTGAAGCTAATCGAGAACATGTGGTAACATGTTGCCCGAAGGGCATTGTCTGCCCAAAACCTTTCACGAAACAAAGAAACTCATGAAGGAGCTCAACATGGATTATGAAAAGATAGATTGTTGTCCAAAAGGCTGCCTTTTGTTTTGGAAACAGTTTGAGGGTGATAAGTACTGCTCCATTTGTAAGGCCTCTAGATATGAAGAGATAAAGGGGAAGGATGGTCAGGTGAGGCAGTCGAAGGTCGCTAAGAAGATACTTCGGTATCTCCCATTCATAAAAAGAATCCAGCGGCTTTACTTGAGCGAGGAGACTGCCAAACAGATGACGTGGCACAAGAAGGGGAAAATATACGAGGACGGGCACGGACGGAAGAAGATGGGACATCCATCTGATGGTAAGGCATGGAAGAACTTCGATGACAAATACCCCCGGTGGGCAGAAGAGGCTCGGAATGTTAGAATTGCGATAGCAACAGATGGCTTCAACCCATATGGTATGTCGACGGCCTGACGTTCGCTGGCCGGTGTATGTTATTCCGCCAATCTCCTCCCGAGTATTAATGCAACGGAAGACCATGTTTTTGTCCGATAATTCCAGGACCGAGTATCCGGGAAGAACTTGAGTGTCTACATGCACCGATTGTGGATGATTTGAACCACTCTTGGATACACGGACGTTGACATATGACCGAGCATCAAAGAGAAACTTTTGATGAAATTTTGGTTACAATATACTATGCATGACATGCGCACGCCCTAACGTGCGGATGGTGTACCTGGTAAGTGCTATGCCATGCAGTGTGCACCGACTTGAGTTCCTTTGGCTAAAGTCGGGTCGCAAATATGTTGCGCTTGACACGAATCGATGACTCAAAAGAAATCATTCGTTCAGAGAAGATAGAAAGAACTTCAAGAAGGGCAAAGTTGTGCATGAAGTAAAAGAGGTACCAAAGTTCGAGGGTGAAGTTGTTGATGCAGAGATACGTGCTTCGTGCCATGGGCGCCGAACCGCCATCAATTTGGATATGGTGTAACGCATAATTGGACTCACGTGGCAGCCTTAACGAATCTCGTGTATTACAAGGACCTCGAACTTCCCCATAACATCGATGTGATGCACACCGAAAAGAATGTAGGGGAGTCCCTTTTTCACAGTCCTAAACATTCGGGAAGTCAAAGGATAATGTCAAGGCTAGAGTTGATGTTGAGAAGCTTTGTGGTAGGAAGAGATTACACATGCAGCCTCCTACCGTCCGAAAGAATTGGTTCAAGCCGCATGCCTACTACGCCTTTGATAATGTCCAAAAGAAGGAGTCATTTAGGTGGCTCAAATACGTCGTGATGTTCCCGACGGTTATTGTTGAATATAAGTAAGGGAGTCAATCTTTTGACGGGACAAGTCAACGGGCTCAAGAGTCACGACTATCATATATGGATTGAGCGGTTGATGCCGGTGCTGGTTCGAGGGTATCTCCCCGAAAAAGTATGGCGAGTGCTTACAGAGTTGAGCCATTTCTTCCGCACCCTCTGCTAAGCGGATATGTCCTCCGTGATTGAGAAGCTGCAAGTTCAGTGCGGAGTTGCTATGCAATTTGGAGATGATCTTTCCGCCAGCTTCTTTACTCGATGGCACATCTCATTGTGCACCTCGCGAACGAGGCACTATTGGGGGCTGCAATTTCGCTGCAATTTTGTATTGAGAGAGAGTTTAAGTATATTCGAAAGATAATCGGAAACAAAGCCAAGATTGAAGCATGCATAGTGAAGCAACATGCCTTCGGAGATGGCGAGACGCCACGACAACCCATCGCCCGATGATGTTCCCACTATGCATAACCCGGTCTCTCGTTACAATGTCGACCTGCCCAAGAATGACCCCAATCTCGAACTATTCCAATTTCCGTGGCAAGGCCGTAAAGGACTAAAATATAGGTTGTCAAGGAAGAGAAGGATTGCATAATGCTCTATGTGCTTATGAACATGAAGGAAGTGGTTGATTTCATTAGGCAAAATGGTGAACACCCTATTTCTCTATGCAGCTAGTAACTCGGTCTCCGTCTAATGCTTATTTTCTCCTTCTTAGCGATTTCACGGATGAACAAAGGGTCGGACCGATCGATCCTCTCCCATGGAGTTGGACACTCTCTTGAAAGAGGGTGCTCCGAAATAAAAAACTTTGTGTCTGGTTTATGGAAAAGTAATTTCTAACCTGTCCCTCTTACCTTGCAATATGTGACTTGTCGCTCTTATTCCACGTAACCGAACGCAACAAATTCCTCTTGTACTGAGGGAGCTGATCCCAACGTTGAGATGTCGATGAGCTGAAATGTGTTTCCCAAGGTTGTAACAAAGGTCGTAATGAAGTATGAGAAGTATGATGTGAATGGGTTTCGCTTCCATCTGAGACGCACTGTAAAGGGGCGATCAATGCAAAACGGTAAATACCGGGTGTTCACCAAAGGAGTCGATTCCCTTGATTACTACGGAAGGTTAGAGAATGTATACGGTGACCTTCAATCGCATTTAATGTCGAACTCAATCTTGTTGTGTTCAAGTGCCACTGGTTTGACCCAAGGGTGGTGAGAAGTACCTTCCATTGGGTTAGTTGAAGTTAGGCCTTCAACCACCTATAGCGGAGCCGACGCCTTTGTTGTTGCTCACCAAGCCAACCAAGTTTATTATTTGCCCTACCCATGCCGTAAAGCGGAACCTGGCTGGGAAGTCGTTCGTATCGCCACATGGTAACCTACCGATTCCCTCCGAGGACGATTAAAACAACATTAACCCTTTAACGTACGAGGGAATTTTCTATCAAGAGCAAGAGGACTTCGGACACTTTGATTTAGAACCGGTTGATCTTGAGGATCTTGGGAATGATGTAGAAACTGGGTGAGTCTGGTGAATCTACATGACATAAGTATGCTCGAGAAGCTCCATACCGAGAATGATAACGATGATGAGCCTACACCCTTCGATGAGAATCCAGATTTCTACTCAAAAGATAGTGATAGTGAGAATGAGAATGAGAATGTGAATGAGAATGAGAATGAAAATGATAGTGAGTATTTATTTTTAATGCATTTTATTTTGTCTTTGTGCTTAATCGCTTTTCTTAATTGCATTATGCCTTTATTCTTTGTGTATACATTTTATTATGTCTTTGTGCTTAACTGCTTTCTCTTACTTAATGCAGGTGATTGAACAATATGAGCAGCGGCAAGGCAACCAGTTAATCCTTGCTTAATGCTGAAGCAAGCCGCAAGAAAAGTGCTACATGGAGTGGGAGACAGCCAAATCCCAATCCGCGTTACCCCGATCTTGCTCCTGCTGGCGGAGGATGGGGTCGAGGCCGAGGTCGAGGAGGACGAGGACGAGGTGCCACGGGAGGAGGCGTGGACTTTGACCCACCACCCTCTGCTTCTGGCGACGTGGCTCCTGAGTTGTTCCTGACAGAGCAGCCTTTCAGGGCCGAGAGGGAGGCAGAGTCCGAGAGGGAGGCAGAGTCTGAGAGGGAGGCGAGGACCGAGAGGGAGGCGGTCACTAGCCGCGAGTTGGTGGGGCCGAAGAAATTGCGGAATTGTGGGGAATCAGGAGTCCCTGACGAGAAGTTTGAGCCTAGGACTCAGGAGGCGAAAGCCCTTATTATTCCAGATGGCCTTGAGTAAGTGTACTAATTTGGCAATTTAAAACATTTTATTTCATGTTGGTCATAAATAATTATTGTGTACTAACGTTTATTATTGTGCAGCAATTGGACATTTCCTCCGGGGACGAAGCCTCGCCTTCCTAACAGCCTTGTTGGAGCTCTGATTAGGAAGTTCTGGCCGGGCTATCACATTACCCACGAGGGTGACAGGAAGCTAGCTACCACTTGGGCGGACTACCAGACTACCCGTGTCCCGGGCTTTCTGACAGCTGCTGATGCTGTCATCACCAAGTTTTGGGTAAGACATATTTCTCGAGTTATGTTCATACTTGATGACCCCACCGTGCTAACTCATGACTCTTATGCATGATTGAAGTGCTTTTACCGTGTGGCCTAGGAGGACCAGGAGAAGGCGCAGAGGACTTTGCTTGGGGCTTGTGTGAAGTTGACCCCTGTGTGTGTGGTACAACCAGAAGGTCACGCCACTTCGGACCGACAGGGCGTGAGGGTCAGGAAGGAAGACATTGTCGGTAGGAACCCTAATCCTGAGTACTCGATGACGCCAGAAGAGTACATGTCGGTGAGTAAAATGTCAATGAGATTCTACATTGCTTCTAAGTTGCCATTGCATTGTCTGGAGTTGAGTATTGCATTTTCAGGTTATCCCCGATTGGGCCGAGCCGCATCGACTCGCATGGGAGGAGCTGGTTAGGACGAGGTGGCTCAGAGAAGACGAGGAGTTTGCAGCCTTGTCGAGGCGGAACGCGGATAACCGAGGCGATGGTGGAACGCACTGCGCGTGGGAAACCGCAACTTTGACCGCTTCAAGGGGAAGGTGGTATATACATGGAACGACCTCGTGCATTTCTGCTTATGTTTGTACTTCATATGCATAATATTTTCTTTTCGCGACAGTGGCCGAGGCACAACCCGGGAGGTGATTCATGACGCCGCCGCCATCTATGAGATGATGCGCGAAGAAGCCCAATTACTCGGAGCCTCAACCCTCGTTGTTCGTGTACTTCGCACTGCCTGCAACGACTTGGGGAACTACAAGACGATGGTGAAGGCTCGTCACCCCATGTGGATGACCCCATTCACGCGAGATCGACGAGGAGTCGTTGGTCTGTGGGCACGGATTGCAGCATGGACGCCTCAAGATTCTGAATAAGAAGGTCAAGCCTACCCTCAAGACGAGCTTCAGCCGCCTCAAGGCTACCTACCCACCGACGCCCCTATCCCGCCTAGGTGGCCTCGCCTCCGCCGAGGATGTAAGTTTTCTGCTTTCATCATCTTTATGACTTTTGTTCCTGCATGGCTAACTACCGACGAGATTCCTTGTATTTGAAATTGTATCTCGAGTTAGACGCGCTCACGGCCGCTTATGAGGAATATCGTGGCCTTCGGCGGCATCGAGGCGAATGCGATCTACATGCAATACGTAAATGTAAGTCCGAACCTTTATTTTTGCAAAAGATACAAGTCCCACTTCCCCGTTTGTTGTACTACGGCCTGACTTCTAAACTATCTTGCAGGCCATGATGGTGAATATTCAAACCGGCTGAATAGAGATTTAGGCCCGTGCCTCCCATGCCAGTCCGATGCCATTTTGGCAATCAAGGAAAGCTTAGGACCTACTACGCATCGACATCGGTAAGTTCTTTGTAACCCACCGTTATCGCTTTACTTTGCCTCGCAAGTTGCTAACATGTAGGCAACATGTAGGAACGGAGCTCGGGTACCGCACTTTGGCCACGCCGGCGGATGGGCGCAGATCACACCGCTTCATGACGATGGTCCATCTCCGCCATTCTGCAGGTGGTTCTCCGAGCTTCACACTTCTCCTACTCGCCAGTGGCTCTTCCGCTGCTTCTCTTGGACGCAACCTCCAGAGGTCGCCACTTTTCACCAGGGGAGATCTCGGTACACCGTCTCCTCCAGAGTTGTAGGGATGTGTGATGATGTCGATGATCTTGTATGACTAATGTATGGATGATCTTGTATGACTGATGTTGATACATGTGTGCTGTATGGATGATGTATGACTAATGTGTGGAATATATATTGTATGGATGTATGGATGATGTATGGGTATGGATGTATGCATGGATGATGTATGGCTGCTGTGAGTGCTGCTGAGAAAATTCAAAAAAAACTGTATGTGATATGTCGACATCAATGCCTCGGCGTAGCCCTCCGCCATGTGCCATATGGTCGTGGCTACGCCGAGGCACCGCCGGCGTAGCACCCGCCTCCCACGAGGGCAGGCCGTCGGCCTAGCGCCAGCCTGGAAGGCTCAGCTGGTGGACACGCGTCCACATACGCCGAGGGCGAGGCCGTCGGCGTAGCCCCCTCCTGGGGAGGCCCAGCGCGCAGTGGCGGAGGACGGACTAAATTTTTGGTGTGGCGAAATTGAACTAATAAAAATTAAAAGATCAAATATTATACTCGTCCCTCCAATCCATATTAGTTGATTTGGATTTGTCAAAATTTGAATAAACCTATATACTAAATAGTGTCTAGATTCATCTAAATTTAGACAATTTGAGTCAGCTAACATGGATTGAAGGAAGTATAATAATTTATATATAAAAAATATAATATATTAGTTGACTTGGATTTGTCTAAATATGGATATATCTAGCACTAAAACTTGTCTAGATACATTTTTGTTTCTAGACAATCTAAGTTAACTAATATGGATTGGAACGAGTAATAATAGTATTACATTACCTTTAATTTTGAGATTTGTCCTGCGCTTAGAGGGTGCCATTTCTAGTTTTCTTCAATGAGAGTTCAGGCGGGATAGTAGTGACGCGGGGCGCGTCGTTTGCCGGACGGTCGGAATATCTTGGCAAGCTCTTGCGCGGCGTCGATCTCTGCAGGTTTCATTGGCGCCGGCCTAGTGCCCTAGTCGTATCGTTTACATGAGCGCCGCGCCTCTCCTTTCCGATTTTTCGATCGATCAATTGATCCAGCAATCTAGTCCTTTGGTCGCAACGTATGTACAGGTATTGCATGTATCTTTAATTATATAATCCTAAGTCCATTACTTAGTGTTATACCGATTGATCCATTGTAGCTAGCTGGATATTGCATATACTATCGGATATACGGACGCGTGACATAGGTCGGCGATCGCCATAGTCCGCCCTATGGGCTCCTCGCCATCGCCAGCGTGCCACGTATACCATACGCCGAGGGTACGGCCGTCGGCGTATACGGTGCGCCGTTAGCGGCCGTCTAACGGCAGCGCCGCCGTTCGCCGACGGCCGTTACGCCGACGGGCCCGCCTCGGCCGTCGGCGTAGATCTACGCCGACGGTTCTCCGCTACGCCGACGGCCGTTTTTGCTCCGCCAAGGGAGACCTTCGCCGAGGGGGCTACGCCGACGGCAGCCCTCGGCGTAGCGTATGCCGACGGCAATGCTGGCTACGCCGAGGGCTTTTAGCCGTCGCGTGCTGTAGTGATACTCTGAAACTAAAATATTATAACTACTCCTAGATGAATTAGCCAGCAGAACAGAAGCATACCAAGGCAAAGCTAGGCTCAGCTTATGTCACCGGCCTGGAAGACGCCACCATCATCAGATCAGATACGCCGGCGAGAGTGTGTTTGGGGGGAAGCGAGCAGTAATTGTCCAGGGCGAACCTGGAGTGAGGCGGCAGCTCACGTATGCACGGGCGTTTGAGGCATCAGGAAATCCACTTTGCTTGCGGTTGGAGCAAAGAATATGAAAGGAATAAAGTGGCGCGGGTGGTTTTTGGAAGAAAAAAAGTATCCTTGGTGCACTACAGAAGCCAGGATTTTGCTGTGTGACTGCCAATTTGCCGTGAGCATTTCCTCGGGTCACACGACAAAGGTTCAATCTACCGACAGCCACCGTCAATACGCACGGCAAATAGTAACCTCACGGCAACGTAACCAGAAAACGCACGCGAAAATAGGCAAAAGGATCACGGAAAATCATAAGCCTTCAGCAATACTCGCTCCATCCCAGGGCTTAGGCTGGTTATAGTAGTAGTATAATAATACTAGTATCATGTATATATATATGGTACTATGTCTCTAGTGCATTGTATCATGTAACAGTATCATAGTGATATATTTATTGATTTGTAAAATCTCTATAAAATGTGTGTATACGATTTACTTGTCATTATGATTTCTAGTTTTACGTACTATGATACGGTATCTACCTAGTATGATACTCTAATCACCTCTCTCTTCATTAATTGTGATGTCACATCAGATTTTTGCCAAGTTGGCATGCATGATACACATTATGATACTAGCACTAGGACCAGCATTAAGGCATATAATTTTTTTGAAAAGTCAAGTCATGTAAAATTTGACCAAACTTTTAGAAAAAACTATCAAGAACTATTATGCTATATAGATACCATGGATTACGTATTATAAATACTAATATTTTTCTCTAAAACTTGGTCAAACTTTAGTTGGTTTGACTTTTGAAAAAAGTTATAGGACTTAAGCCTTAGTACAATAGAGAGATTCTTTATTCCAAAGTCAGATGGTCTAGCACATGCGACGGCGCCGTGCCGAGTGGCGGAGGACGGGAAAAAACTAAGGTAGGCAAACTAAAAAAATTTATGTAAATATTAAAATAATCTCGATACATTACTGCATATGATCCACCACTACAGGAAACGCCAGATACGCCGACGGCCTATCTATACGATGACGGCAAATAGTCGGGCCCGTCGACGTAGGGACCGACACCCCCTATACTTGTGGGTCATCACCCATGCGTCGACAAGAACTGGTAGTGAGTTAGAATGATAGAGTCATTGATATACACATTGTCCAAGGATAAGTGCATTGTCGGGGGATGCTAGCGGAATGTCTCTTTGATGACGGCCTTCAGGTATGTCATGGTGGCAATGTCATATTATGTCACTATATCTTTCCTGTTGGGGATGCTGCTACTCACATCGTATTATAGCATAGACATGGCATGTGGGTTCCTCATAAGCTTTGCTATGACAAACTCTATAAACAATGGATGTTGAGTTTGTTGCTTCGAAAACAATGGATGTTGGGTCCTTTTGGAAATATAGGTTATTTTGATACAAAGTTGTTGTTTTTATTCTGTTTGCTGCTTGCTATCTGGGGCTTGCTATTACTTGTTGTTTTTACATCATGTGCTGCTGCTCCTTCTTGTGGGGCATGCTTAACGGAATGGCAATTAGAAGCAGGGATAAACAGGGGACATGGGGCGAGGGATTAGTGGGGATTGGGGTCACAAATTCAGGGTCACCAAATACCTGCAGGGGTCAGATACACTAGAGGATCTAATCTCATGCAAACAAACAAGGCCTAAATGTATGTGTGGACCCTCCCCCAACTACTATTTAGTATTAGGCCACAATATAATAGAGTAGTGCTGACCTTGATTTGTAGTTTAGTTAGTCAGTTTCCGAGATAGCGAAAGCTAGGCAAACAACCGAGCAACTGAAAAATAAAAACCGCACAAGAAACAAAGACTACAAACAGACAATTTCAACGTATTTAGGGTGGTTCCATTGCCGTGCTTGGTTTTTTATTTTTAAATGTTTGCACTCCTACCAAAGGAGGTTAGTCGAACATGTCTAGTCAACAGGTAAACATAAAATCAATAGATTGGAACTAAGATTCGATGAGGCTGTCCTTGTTGGACGATAGAAAGAAGTTTCATACAACGAGATACTATCTCAGTTCCATAATATAAGACTCTCTTGCAGTTCAAAGGCTAACATTTTGAAACAAATGTAGTAGTACCCTTTGATGGAACAAGTAGTGCTCTTTGCTTTTTGTTTAAAAAAGGGGTGGAAGGGAGGTACCTGATTAAGAAACCAATGAATATAAATAATTTATTCTAGAATATTCACGTAAATATTTGTTGTCTTACACTCTTCTCAAATACTGATGTACCTTTTCAATGTGCATTGAATATACTATAAAAACCAATTCTCATATAGTATTCTGTCACCAAATTTGTATTTCATTTAAATTTTCTATGCAACAATGTGAGATTATAAAAACAATAAGATACCTACAATTTATTATAACATTTCCAAGCTGACTCGGTTTCTATCTTTCAATTCTTAAAGTTGAAGAACATAGTTGAGAGAAATGAATTAGAAAATATCTTAGTATTTGATTCTCGTAATTGAGTTAGAACACAATGTCCTATAAACACATAGTTTTTTATCAACTTATTATGGTCAATAAGGATTGGATGGATCTCACAAAATCTGCTCTTATAATTAGTATGGTGCCATTAAATGATTAGTGTACAACCAAGACATATGATTAGTTTACAAGGAGATGTCATAAAGTGTCTTTAATATGTTATTATTAATTAGTTAATTATGCTCACATATAGATAAAAAATTATGAATTTTAATCCGAGAGAGTTGTAATATCTTAGCTGAAACTTTTTCATGTTCAAACTTAAAGTCAAATGTCTTGGACCAAAGCAACAAAGTAAGATGTGTAAAAAAGCAATAGATATAACTAGATTATTAACTGAAAATAAGTTATAAATAACAATGTTGGAATTTTGGCCCAAATAGTCTAACCCATTTTCCATTTCAATAATTCCTGAAAATCCTAGAGGCCCATGTGGCCCATTCATGCAAGGCAAGAGCTGAGACAAATGTTTAGTCCCACATTGCTAGTTGAGTGGAAGTTGGACCAGCTTATAAGGTGAGCTATTCTACCACTTGGTAAAAGGATGAGAAGGAGAATGGGAGAGTTTCACACGCGCACTCCTCCTCTCCTCGCTCGCCTCGCCTCGTCACGACGTGCGCGCGCCGCGGGAATCTCGCCGAGCCGAGTTTTATTTTGCCACGCATGAATGGTATATGAAAAGTCGTACAGAAGTTGAAACGTTTTGGACTTTTAATACAAGCTAAATAAATATGAGCTGAGTTTCATCTTCAGCGCAGCTTGTCTGTCTATCCCTCTATGTCTATATAAGAGAGAGGCCGCGCCTCCTCTTAGGTACACTGCCACAAACCCTTAGCGCCTCTAGTTCCAGAGCACTGCGCTACTTAGATCTTCCCCATCCCGTCTTGTGGCGTGCACCTAGCCGACAAGAGGCCTCGAGACCCCGCTGCTTCGAGTCCTGTACGGGAGAAAGGCGATAAGGTTTTTAGGGAGCGCTATCGGCGCGACTAGTGGCTTCATCACGGACTCCCTCTCGGATACTACCGATTGCGCCGACGTCTTCCCCAACGAGGACTTCTTCCCCGACATCAGCACCCTCTTTCTCGACGACATGGCTAACGACAGTGCCAACACGAACACCGGCGGTACCTCTTCTGTTGCCGCTGCCGCGTATGTTTTCTTTATCAATCTTGTTCTGATCGTATCTCAAGACTTATGTCTTGCAGTCTGTTTGGTTACCTGATTTAATATGTTTTCGCTATTTCACATGATTAGTATTTTGAGTTTTATTCTAATCATGTTTTATCTAGCATTTATTATAGGTAATTCGCTTGGTAAATTGCTCTATTATTCAACAAACAAGAGGTTTAGATGGATGGCCAGAGCCAGCTTGGACAGTAACATGACAGGTTGAGTCTTAAGAATCATAGCGTCAAACTATAATGTTCTAGAATTATTTTTTTGCTATTGATTACAACTTTCATTTTATCAGTGCACATTGAACCTTTTCAATACCAAAGCAATATAATTGTGGATGTGCCAATACATATTGTCAGGGGAACAAATCGAACTAGCATGGTTGCTCTCGATCTAGCACGCCATAGAGGATCGGGACACTTGTTCCCATCGTAGCGAAGTCTGCTGATCCTCCAGTAGTATCAAAGTTGCTAGTGCAGGCTATATGTCCCATCCACATTTTCTTCAATAAAAACTGCATTTATCCTTCGTGCCATGGTAGTCCTCAAATTTCGATATGGGAGTTGCTGGAAAATTGTTTGTCCCAATGGGCCGGCCTTAGGCATTGGGCCTTTAGCTGCGGGCCTTGGGTTACAAAGTTGGGCCAGATTTCCTGATACCAGCTGTAGCCCATGTAAAGCCCACCAAAATTGTGTTGCGATAAAAAAAAGGTTCAGTTTTCCTACTAGTAGAAATTGGGTTGAGAAATTTGTCCCGTGTTTTTCAGCAGGCTTCCAGCAACGCATACTCCTTTAATTTCTTGTATGTACTCCCTCCGTTAATCTCACATATCAAGGATAGCAACCGGTGAGCTAAATTGTATAGAAACTGGTCTAATTTGCTCCCGTGTCTGGATAAATTCATGCATGCATGCATTGGGTGGACGTTTCGCCTCCGTCGCAATTTATTGCGGATGCCCAGCTGCTCTTTCTGCCTCGCGCGTCTGCGTGCCTCCCGCTCTCTCCTTTGCGCGTGAAGTCTCTTTAACGTGTCAGAGTCCAACATGGGGACATAAAAGGCAATCAACAGCATAACGCAAAGTATACCGGGAAAATTTGAAAAGCCCAGAACGCGAACTAAAAGTGAGTGAACGGAGGGAATATGTGCTTGTCGAAATGAAGCCACTATCTTGCGTCGCCTTGTCCAACTATCTTTATCTGTCCACCCATATGGCCCCTCTTAACACACTGGTCCCTCCTGTTTTCTTGCCGGCCTATATGTATGTAAAAACTGAAATAAAAAACAAAGTAGATAACCCAAAACGTTGTCGCTGGATACGTACGTGTACACACGGTCTATGCACCCGGTTGGGTGCCGCCTTGAATACCACCACCTGCTATTCGGCAGCTAGCAGGATTGCAGAGTCTTGCTTGCTGACCATGGGTCTGAGAGTCCCTCTCCCGGCAGCGGCTGCATGCGAGGCTGGCAACCTGGAACACGCATGAATGCGCTGCTGCCTGCCTGCCTGCCCCGGCCAATCCCGGCGCCTCTGCCTCGTCAACTTGCCACCAGCGAGGTCAGCCGGCCGTGGACAGGAATATCAATGCCGATGATGCCTCACCCCGATCTCTCGCGCCTGCATCTGCACGTACCGCGCCGCAGTACTGCCAGCCGGCCGGTTACTCCTCACGCGGTTTCGATGCGGATGCAGAACAAAACCTCTCTGCTGGCCATGCATCGGTGTTGGTTTGTTGGCTTCGTTCGTTCCATATGCTTGAATGCAGGGAAGGCGTCTGTACACCTGGCACTGGCATCAGGCACAAGTCGATCAACAATTTGGTTTTCGATCGTTCCACGCATCGAATGCAGATGAGTACGTGCATGTACAGGCGGCGGGAAGGCGAGAGTTGAGGACTCGATCCGTCGCAATTATCGATCGTGCCTCCATCGGCACCAAAAGTCAAACAGACACGATCGACGTTCGGGGTGGGTATAGTACTACAGGTACGAGCTAGAGGTTGGTGCGTTAAGAACAAGTCACGTCGGTCGCTCCATCCTCCATGCATCAACCGCAGAGTGCAAAGTTCATGCATGCATGGCTCCGTCGATCGCATTTATATATGGTGACTGACTTGATCGCCACCAAAGTCACGACGTACTCGGACGTGTCGTGTACCATACCAACACCGCCGTGTCCAAAAACAGGCTAGCTATAAGCCTATAACCCACGAGTTGATAGGTAAGGTAGCGACAGATTAATTAGATGAAACACCCAATAAGTTCGATGGTCGACAGCAACAGACTAGTCTGTCCTTTACAGCAACACATGCGTATACTTGATGGGCATATGATGAACAGATAGACAACAATGAGACGACAGACACAACCCTTCTAGATGCTACCTACAGATCGGCATATGAACAGACAGGTGAACAGACAGACACAACCAATGCCACTGCCTATGATGCATGTCGATGTGAAGAGCTGGTCCGGCCACCCCCGTAGGTCGATCGGTGCGTCCATGGATCTCATCAATGCGGCGCGTGTGTGTTGGAATTATTCCTAGCTAGCGGCTACCAGCAGAAGCTGGAAGGAGGGCGCAAGCACGAGACAAGTGCACGATGCACGGACCGAAAAGAATAAAAAGGCAGCAGCCACCGGGCCTATCCATCTCGATCGCTTTAAATGGTCTGTTTCTGTCTATTTGGATTGGGCTGCGGTCGATTTGGGGCCGTGGTTCGGCCGACCACGTCCAGCGGTGCGACCTATATGTCAATACCTGGCCATCGTCAATGCCGGCAGATTTCCAGTGGCTTCCCGCCGCCACGCAGTCTCCCGTCTTTATTTCCCGCCGCTTTCTGCGAGTTATGGTCGTTTCCCGCCGCGTCTAGGCGCAACCATAAATAGGGGAGGTCGTCGAGATATATTCGACCAGACACGCACCACCCACAGCATAAAAAACATCATGCCTGGCCACCGGCGTCGACCCGACGAGCTCCATGCCAACCCCGACGCGGGAAGAGTAGATGGGCCCGAGCGGCCGTGGTGGTTGCCGAACCCGCCGTTGCCACAACGCTCTCACTACAACTACAATAGGACCACCGGTGAGCATTTCTCGTTCGAGGTGATGAACCACGTCTTTCTACCGGAGCACCATCGTCGTCTAGCTCTCAGGAAAGTGTGTGATGAGTCCCGTGAAGCATTGCGGGCCAATCCCGACGACGCGTACATGTGTGCCCTTGCCCAAGCCGAATAAGAGCTGCGGACGCAGGAAGCGATCTACCGCTCTCTTAGCAACGTGGCCTTACCGACCCATAGGCGGCTCCTAGCTAGAATGGTCAATGCCGGTCGACCCGTAGGAGACCCGTTGTACTCTTGTTTGTAATATATTTGGCGGTCGAATAAAGATTTTCATTATAAGTGGCCAAAGCCTACATTGATAGATTATACATGCGCGCGCACATCCTAGCCTACTCGTCTGAGTCGGAGGAGAAGTCGGAGTGGTAGCAACGGTGGTACATGGTGTGGTCAAAGACGCTGACGCCGAATTTTCCTTCGTCGTCGTACTTGAAGACAAGGATGTTGCCTGTCTCGATCTGCTAAGAGCGGGGGGAAGCACTCCCAGCCATTGCCGAGGTATATCTGGCCGAGGTGGTCGAACTGATGATCGACCGGGTACCTTCTGGTCCTGAATCCGTTCGCCCGCAGCATGGCAAGCGGTGCAGGATCGTCGCCGATCAGCGTCATGAACCTGCGGGGGAGGAGCAGCCTGTCACGCGGCATCCCAAGGTGGATGGCCACGGCGAACTGGGTGCCTGGGTTGAAATCTTCGGACGACGACGGCGGTGAGGGAGAGCATGGTGGCGCGGTGATTTGGCCGCGTCCTCCACGCCTCCCTCGACATCCATGGCCGCCGCGACCTCCCCTCGATCCAGAGCCGCCGGCCATGGCTAGCTACAGGTAGTGGAGAAAGAAAAGGAGAAGGAGGGGAGGATGGCATTCTGTGGGGAGAAGATGGCCGTGGACGGCCAATTAAAAATGGCCGGCATCGGATGGCGGCGCGGAGGCTAAAGAGATGGCATTGAAGTGTCCAGCCAGTCAGTGTGTCGTCTCGTCGCCATTGATGACACAGGTCGCCACCGGTCAGCCTTCCACATCGCCTCTAAATCGCTGCCTCAGTTGCGTCTGAATCGGTGCCGCTGCATGCGTCTGAATCAACACCACGGTGGATGACGTGTGGGCCAGCGGCACCAACAGGCAGGACACCCGAGCTGTCTCCACGCGTCTGGGCCGACACAACTTTCGCCCAGATTAGATGCACGGATGGGTCGAGCCGGACGTGTGTGTTCGTATGGGTCGGCCCGCTGGGGCGCAGCGCATTCCCCGCTACACGCTCGGACGGGATACGTCGGCCCGGTGGAGATGCCCTTAGGCAGGGCAACCGCCGGTTGGCCGGCTCGACAGCTCCACGGAACTGCCACCCGCGCCCCTTTTTCGGTGCTCCTTTTTCCCCTTCCGCCCGTCTCCACACTGACCTTTCGTCCCAACAGTCGGCATTGATCACGGCTGGAACGCACAGACTGATGATGGTTCAGGGAATCAGGATCGGCCAGCGGGAATGGGCGTCGCTTGGGGGTGATCTCCGCACGAAGCAAGGGTGTGTTCGGTTTTGGAATTCGGTGAAACGGAACCGGTCCATTCTGTGCCTAGCGTCCATTCGTGTGTTCGGTTGGAAGAAAGTAACGAAACCAGGTAGTCCCTCGAAATAGAATATTCCTCTAATATGCGTAACGAGGTCATCCGAGCGAATCGGCTGGATCCCGCGAAATGACTCGCTAATTCGCGAACTAACCCAGCTAAGGTGATTAGTTACCGACCAGCGGGGATTTTTAGCTGTGAAGATGATTAGCGACAAAATCTTTGCAAAAACATGCGACCCTCTAGTTTGAGTATATTTTCAAAGATTTTAAAACAAAAAGTTTATGTGATTTGATACGTCTAGCAAAGATTGTGAGACCAAAAAAATATTTGCTACCGCTAATTACAATTGTTAAATTTAAGCTCAAATTATTAGAATTTTAAGCATCATTATAGCTATTCCGTTTTAACCCCAATTATTCCAACCGAACACAATACGGAACAATTTTATTCCTCGTTTTTTTTCAAGCCAAATACAAGATCGAAACCATGCCATGAAGTTGAAATGGACTCGCTCTGTTCCGTTCACTCTCGTTCTGAAACCGAACACATCCCGAAGCAGCGAGTTTGGTGCGAAAAACCGCGGTGCCGCCACGGCGTTTCGGTGGGTATGCACGGGGGCGGCTGTACCGTAACGGTCAGCCGACCGGCCACTTGCGGCGCGGTGGCGGGGGGCCATCAATCCCACTTGCAAGGGCCCCGTGCATGCATGCATGCGGCCGCAGCCCGGCCGGACTCATCCGTATGTGGACGCGCATATACCGTGATACGCTCCGCCCGTGCACCGGCCGAGCAGGGAAAATCTTGCCGGAAACCGAGTACCGAGCAACAGAAAAATAAAAACCCGCACAAAAACAAAGACTATAAACAGACAATTTCAATGTATTCTCGGTGGTTCCATTGTAGTGCTTTGTGCTTGGTTTTTTATTTTTAAATGTTCGCACTCCTACTGAAGGAGATTAGTCGACCATGTCTACTCAGCAGGTAAACATAAAATCAATAGATTTGAATTGAGATTCGATGAGGCTATCCTTGTTGGGCAATAGCAAGAAGTTTTATACAACGAGATACTATCTCCGTTCCATAATATAAGACTCTTCTGCAGTTCAAAAGGCTTATAAGTACCGTTTGATGGAACAAGTAGTGCTCTGCTTTTGCTTTAAGAAAGGGGTGGGGTGGGCATTCGGTTTTTTCGGTTAATTTGGTTTGGTTTTTCGGGTTTTTTATAATTCGGTTTCTACAAAATAGGCATCGAAATTATTTCGGTTTTCTAATTAATCGATAGTTCGGTTAGTGGACAATTCGGTTCGGTGTTCGGTTTTTAACCGAACTTCTGGAAATAACAACACTGTGCCATAATTTATGTCAGATCCATACGAGCTAAACCACGCATCGACGCACCGAAAGCAACCTCCAGGTCGGCGAGTACCTGAAGCAATACATTGGTACTGATGTCTTAAACGCATGTTAGAAAAAGAACATAATAAGCATGATGTCTATCTTGCTTGTTCAAAAAAAATGATATCTATATTCCAAGCCGTATACATTCAATAAATTGTATGCGTTGAGAGTTTAGCTAAAATACATGATTATATCTAAAACACGAAAACAATTGAAAGACTTTAACAAAAATTATAGACATAATTGACAGTTAAACCACGAACATGTACGTGCATGTGGCTGGAGACATACCTACATGCATGGGCTGCCTGACAGCTTTTGCATTCTTGTCTTTTTGTGGCATGAGCTAGATTCTACGCTGATGAACGCCTGAACAGAATCACAAATATATTTAGCTCTGTCACGTATAATTTTTGGTTTGTACGATTATTTCGGTTAACAGAGAGTCAAAACCGAATTAATATTTATAAATTCGGTTAATCATATTTAGTAATCGAAATTAGTTTTGGCTAATTCGGGTTCGGTGTATTCGGTTTCGGTTCTGGTTAATTCGGTTTCGGTGTTTGGTTTCGGTTTTTTATGCCCACCCCCTAGGTGCGAGGGAGGTAGCTGATTAAGAAACCAATAAAAATAACTATTTTATTCTAGAATATTCACGTAAATATTTCTTGTCTTACACTCTTCTCAAATACTGATGCACCTTTTCAATGTGCGTTGAATATAATATATAAACCAATTCTCATATAATATAGTGTCACCAAATTTGTATTTCATTTAAATTTGCTTTGCAATTTTGTGAGATAATAAAAATAATAAGATACCTAAAAATTATTATAACATTTCCAAGCTGAATCTGTTTATATCTTTCAACTCTGAGAGAAATGAATTAGAAAATATCTTAGTATTCAATTCTCGTAATTGAGTTAGAACACAATATCTTATAAACTCATAGTTTTTGATCAACTTACTATGGTCAACAAGGATTGGATGGATCTCACAAAATCCACTCTTATAATTAGTATGGTGCCATTAAATGATTAGTGCACAACCAAGACATGTGATTAGTTACAAGGAGATGTCATAAAGTGTCTTTAATACGTTATTATTAATTAGTTAATATATAATTTTATTTTATGCTCATATATAGATAGAAAAATTGTGAATTTTAATCTGAGAGAGTTGTAATATCTTAGCAGAAAATTATTAATGTTCAAACTTAAAATCAAATGACTCAGACCAAAGAAACAAAGCAATATAACTGTATTAGCAACCAAAAAGAAGTTATAAAAGACTAAGGGGTTTTAGATGGATGGCCAGAGCCTGGGCAGTGACATGGCAGGTTGAGTCTTGAGAATCATAGCGTCAAATTATAATGTTCTAGAATTACTTTTTTGCTTTTGATTACAACTTTCATTTTATCGGTGCACATTGAACCTTTCAATACTAGAGGAACATAATTGTGAATGTGTCAATGCATATTGTCAGGGGTAACACATCATGGATGAATTATCATGGTTGCTATCGATCTAGCATGCATTAGAGGATCGGGTGACACGAAGTGCGCTAATCCCTCTAGTCTCAAAGTTGCTAGTGCAGGCTACATTGTCCCCTCCACATTCAATAAAAAAAACTACATCTATCCTGCATGCCATGTTATTAGTCCTTAAATTTCGATATGGGAATTGCTGGAAAATTGTTTGTCCCAATGGGCTGGTCTTAGGCTTTGGGCCTTTAGCTACAGGCCTTGGGCTTGCACAGTTGGGCCAGATTTCCGGATACCAGCTACAGCCCATCTAAAGCCCACAGAAACTCCATTGTTGAAAAAACAGTTCATTTTTTCCTAGAATTTGAGAAATTTGTCCCATGTTCCAGGCTTCCAGCAACGCATGCTCCTTTTCTTGTATATGTGCTTGTCGAAACGAAGCTAGTACCATCTTGCGTCACCTTGCCCAACTATCTTGTCTGTCCACCCATGGCCCCTCTTAACAAGATATGGTCCCTCCTGTTTTCTTGCCGGCCTTGCTGACCATGGGTCTCCCTCTCCCGGCTCAGCAGCGTGGCTGGCAACCGGGAACGCATGAATGCGCTGCTGCTGCCTGCTCCAGCCAATCCCTGCGCCTCTGGCTCGTCAACTTGCCACGAGCGAAGTGAACCGTGGACAGGAATATCAATACCGATCGATCGATGCCTCACCCGATCTTGCTCCTGCGTCTGCACGTACTGCCGGTTCACTCCTGTACTATACTCCTACGCTCTATCGTCGTTATTTAGGAGTAAAACCTCACGCGGTTTCGATCGGATGCAAAAAAAAAAAAAAAAAGGCTCTGCTGGTCATGCATGCATCCCTTTAATTTCTTCCCTGGTAGTGGTAGGTGTGTGTAGTACCATCCCGTCCCCTTGGTATTTGTTGGCTTCGTTCGTTCCATATGCATCACAAATAATGCAGGGCGTCTGTGTACACCTGGCACTGGCATCAGGCACAAGTCGATCACCACTTGGGTTTCGTTCCACGTACGCATCAAATGCAGATGCTGAGTGCATGTGTACAGAAGCCGCGGGCTCAGGACTCCGTCGCATTGATCGTCACCTGCATGATCGGCACCAAAGTCAAACAGGCACGAGCACGACGACACGACGTCCGGTTCGGGCTTATGCTTATGCATAAGCCTGCTTATAGATTCTGGTGGGAAGAAACTACTGTGGACAAAAGCTCTTAAAAACTGTTGAGAGACTTCTTTTGAGCTTATGCTATTTTGACTTATTTGCTACAATGAGTTGTGAGTTGTCTATTATACCTCTGTTTTGACATGGCATCATTTTTAGACAACACCATCACACAGCAAGAATCATCTACTAGCTAGCAGCAACTACTAGCATCACACAACAAGAATCGCTCTCGGCATATGTGAGAAAGCATCGATCAAACATAATTTGAAATTATAGCTGCTACATGGAGGTCGGAAACGGCGGAGGGAGACCGGCGGGAGTGGGGACGAAATCCACCGGATTGAGCCAAGGTATCGGGATGTGCGACTCGGCCAAAACTTGCCGAGGCGTGGGATCCGGCCCTCCTCCGCCAAGATTGGGAGGTGGCGTGAAGAGACCGGGATCGAGGAGGCTAGCTGGCACTGGAAGAATCGGCGATGGAGGAGGAGGTGGCAGGCGGGAGGATTGGTCGGGCAGGCGGAAATGACCGGCGGAGGAGACCGGCGGGAGTGGCAAAGTGAGCGAGGAAGACCATCTAGGAGCTCACGGATCGGGAGGTGCAGCCCGCCAAAATGGAGGGCAGGTGGATCCGCCCTTCCGCCGGATCGGAGGTGGCGGCGGTGGGGACCGCGGAGTGGAGGGTCGAGCAGCTGCGGCGCTATGGAGAAGGGCTCGTGGCGGGTTGGAGGCGAGGCGGGTCGTGGACGGGCACGCCTATTTTTTTCCGTTCCACTGCTGGCGAGCGGGCGGCGCTTTGGTTGTAATAACCGAGATCGAAATGTCTATTTTCGGGAACGTTGCGTCCGAACGGAGAAGCTGAAATCGGTATCACCGCTTTCCACAGGCGTTTTTCGGTGGGGAGAAATTAGACACTTCTTTTGTGCTTATACGGTGGGGGACCTATAAGCCACTCCAGAAGCCCAAAAAGAAGTCACCCATAGTACAGTACGAGCCAAGGTTGGCGCGTTCAGAACAAGTCATCTTGCTCCATCCTGTTGACTTCTCGTGAGAACTAAGCAAAACTAGAGGATACGTAGTACCGAGTCCAGAGTGGCCCGCCCAGCCAGGCCTAGCCGATCTCTTCACCGCTTGCTATCTTGCTGGCCCTCGCTCGTAAGGTTGGCCCATTGGCTAGCGAAACTAGGCCTGCTGTCTGGCTTGTATAACCCACGAGTTAACCGGCGGAACGTTATTAATAGGTAAGGTAGCTAGCGAGATTAGATGAAACACCTCCCCAATAATTTCGATGGTCGACAGCAACAGACTATCTAGTCTCTCCTTTACAGCAACGTGCATACTCGATGCATGGTCGGCATTCAACAAGGTGGCTTAACAGAATAACAGCTCCTCTAGAGGCTAGCTAAGCAAAGCTAAAGATGGGCATGTGAACGGACAGATGAACAAACAAGGAGACGACAGACACAACCAATGCCACTGCCTAAGGGTGTGTTCGGTTCTAGAACCGGAGGGGATGGAACGGAATGGTTCCGTTCCGACGTCACGGGACGGTTCCGACCCCATGTTCGGTTTAGAAATAATCGAAGAACGGAATGGTTCTATTTCTTGTTTGGTTGGTGGAACCAAAGAGCAGAACGCAGGACAAAAAAAATGCTCCCGATTATTTTCATGCCGAGACTATGCGTGGGTTAGCGAGGCGTTCCTCCCGATCCGGCCAAATCGGTCGGACGAGTGCATTCCGAATATTGAGAATATTCCGCCCGGAGAACTACTAGGTTCCATCCCGCGCATTAAACCGAACACAGGAACGGGTGCTAGGTGCGGAACGGACCCATTCCATTCCAACCGATTCCAGAACCGAACACACCCTAAACCTAATAAGATCATGCATGCCGATGGGATGGGAAGAGCTAGCTAGCTGGTCTCGCCACCAAACGTCGATGGATCGGTGCTTGCGTCCATGGATCTCATCAATGCGCGCGTGTGTGTTTGAATTATTCTTATCGGATACCTGCCCCAGCAGCACAAGCTGGAAGGAGGGCGCCGCAAGTACGAGCGAAGTGCACCATGCACGGACGTCGGACCGAAAAGAAGATGGCCCCCAGCAGGCAGCAGCAGCAGCTTATTAGGCAGGGCAACCGCCGGTTGGCCGGCTCGACAGCTCCGCCAAACGGCCACCCCCGCCCCTTTTCCGGCGCTCCCTAGCTTTCACCCCGTTCCGTCTCCACGCTGACCTTTCGTCCCAGCAGCCGGCATTGATCACGGCAGGAATCGTGATCGGCCGGAATGGGCGTCGCGTCGGGGGTGATCTCCGCGCGAAGCAAAGCACCAAGTTTGCTGCGGAAATCCGCGGTGCCGCCACGGAGTTTCGGTGGGCATGCACGGGGCGGCTGTACCGGTCGGCCGGCCGGCCACTTGCGGCGCGGCGGCAGGGGCCATCAATCCCTCCCACCTGCAAGGGCCCCGTGCATGCATGCAGCCCGGCCGTAAATGCGCGCGCAGCCGGACCTATCCGTCCGTCCGTGGACGCGCATATGCCGTGATCGGCACCGCCCGTGCACCGGCCGAGCGGGGAAAATCTTCCCCGAAACCGTATGCCGTACGCCGTAATAAAGTTCCTGCGGAATTTATTTACCCCCTATCCGGCCGCGTTCCCAAACGGAGCTTCACTCACACCAGCTCTCGCAGCGTTTCCCAGCTGAGATAGTACATGGCCAAATTCAGCGCCCCTCCAACCTGTCCGTACTCGAAGGAGAAACAAA
Organism: Avena longiglumis; assembly: GCA_030063025.1. Lineage (NCBI taxonomy): Eukaryota > Viridiplantae > Streptophyta > Magnoliopsida > Poales > Poaceae > Avena > Avena longiglumis. The sequence goes on along the minus strand of CP125978.1, from coordinate 495,436,878 downwards.
CCTCCTCACGCGCCGCCCGCGGCAATATAGTATTGGCTGGCTGGGTGGCGCCGCGCCACCTACCTCGCCTTCAATTCGGACGACCGCAGGCACGCCATTCCGCGGCGGCCATTTTCGATTCAAATCTTCGTGCTACAGCGCAAGCTGCTGCTGCTATCGGCCTATCGGGCGAGCGTGCTGTTGGGCGCAGTTATTATGGTGGACGCAGGCCCAACATGCATGCTCCAGCTGCTGACTGACTACCACCACCGCTGACAAGTTGCAGGGAATTCAACGTGTTTACCCTAAAGCGCGCATTTAAACGCCAACCAATCCGTGGTACTGCTGCTATAGTACTATTTAGCAAAGACAATGGGGGTGTGTGTGCACTGCATCGCCTGCCAAAAACATCTGACTTCAAGATAAAAAAAAAACTGACTTCAAGCCTGAAACAACAACCCATGCTCTGAGACCAGAAATATTTACTAGCTCCAGCAAATTCTAGTTGCTGTAATAAGATGGGATTGAGAGAGAGAAAAAAGGTCACTACCAATACATTTTGATACCGTGTAGATTGTGTGAAACACACATGGGTGTAACTACACCCGGGTGTAGTATGAATATGCCCTATACATATATATTTGACTCCAACAATATTAATACGATTTTCTTAAGTTTTATTAATTATATTATGGCTGAATTTATGGTCAAAATTACATTTTTAGAGACCATGTCAATGCCTAAAACATATGGAACAAGAAAATATCATACATACATGTGGAATAAGAAGATGAAAAAAAAAGTAGCTAATTCGAGAACATTCATGAGTAATCACAAATATCTATTGTTGTATTTCTCTCAACCAGCTAACGTCTTCAAGCACAATGAACATATGCATGTCGTGTGAACCATATATAAAACTATCTATCTGAAAAATCAATCCTTCAAATATCATCTAGGTTTTTCATCCAATTCATGGACATTGAAGATTTGATGGTTCTCGTGAAGTTTACACATTTATAAATACCCTGATTTACTAGTTAACTAAATGTGAAATTTAGTCATAATTGTAAAGATATGCTATTAAAAGTAAATACTATGGTTGTTTGGGATTAAATATGTAGTTAATATATAATTTTATAAGATGATTGGATGACGGATTTAAATGTGAAACCTTATGCTTCAACTAACTATGTGAAACCAATAGTTTATAGTCATAGTAATGTTACATTTTATATAGAGAAAACAAATGCAAATGCCCTAAAAAATAGTAATAAAACATTTATGTAAGACTTTCTCTTTTCATAAATGCTACAAGGCTTCCGAGAAAGGCATATTACGAACCTAATAAGCGTAACTAAAAAGATAAAATCAAGGAAAATAGCTTCCAATATAATTCTATGAGTAAAAATGGCACCGAAAAATAATGAAAATTTTGTATGCAACAACATAGAGTTTATGCATGTTAGCTTTTTTGCTAGCTAGCCATTATAACTAACACATGGTATCGTTAGATGAGTATATTTATGACATATGATTGTGTTTTTTTAGTAGAGTGATCATTTTTCCTATCGTATTCGGGAGCAAATTACTAAACGAACAACATGACTAGGTGTGTCCATGTAGGTGCGACTTGCGCTTTTACAAAACCCCCAAGGGTACACTCACGAAGTGTCACTAACACTATTAAATATCTGCATCTAAATAGAACACTATTAATTATACTTCCCTAAACACTATCACTATTTAAGACTCGCACGTTAGGTCGGTACATTACTAGAGACTCACCCTTTTGTTATATCCACATTTTGAGAATATCCATCCCCGAATTTACACTATTCTTCTCCTTCCGCGAGCCATAAACACAATCTTCCCATAGTGGTCTTTATAACTCTCGGTTAGCAAATGCCCTTATCCATGTCTTGACGTTGACTATGTGGTGACCACTATCTTTCAACTTGATATGTCTTCTAATTCGAGTGACTCGTTGTTGTCCACTACGCAATAGATCCTTACCGACAATCGTGCACCTACATCGTCCTATGGTTGGGAGTTCGGGATCATGGATGTGGATTTCATTGTTATCATCATGAGAGTAGAGGAAGAAGAAAGCCTGAGTTGAGATACCAGTACTCCCGGTGTGAAAAAACACTTTATAGATTACCGAGTGTTGTTTCGAGGCTCATGATCCCTTTCCAGTTGAATGACATAATTATATATATTGACATGAACAAAATTTATTTGAGCTCTATTACTAGCATGCTCCAGCAGACTGAAACAAGATGAATCCGTTAGTTATAGGATAGTAGTAGTAGTAGTACGAAATTTCATTTTACTATATACTATGACCTTCCGAGTGTGAAATTCCACTGGTCCTTCTCCCCTGTCCTGCCTCCAGGAGTCAACCGGCCGGTGGATATGTGACGAACAATGCGAATAAACTCGATCATGAAGCCAGCGGTTCGTGCAGAGCCATTGATCAACATCGGCGTTTCATTTGCCAATGCTCTGCTCTGCCCTTAATCGTGCGTGCGTGCACTGCTCGTAGTACACGGCGGACAGCAGGAGAGTGTACACAAGTAAGTACGATATGAAAGACCTGCCGTCGTGATCCCGGAGAAAAGTCGTGTCCGTCAGATCCGATCGGATCATCGGTGCAGCGGCGGGCACGGAGAGTACGTGTGCGGGGCAACGGTGGCGGACAAAGGCCTCAACGAATTCATCCTAGTACCGCGCGTAGCGGCCACCCGTCGTTGCCACTTTACTCCAATCGGTCGAACATTTACCAGTGGCAATCTGGCTAGCGGCCAGCTGACGGTTGCTGTTTCCGGTATCTTCGTTTTGGTGGGAGGACAGACACGACCTGCAAAGAAAGTTCCTATGAATCATGGAGGGTGCCTGTCTATTCACACTTAATCCCTTGTTTAATGTAATAATTGTTGTCGTGTTTTAGTTTTTTTTAAACAAGGGCAAAAAGTTTTGTTGTGTTCAACTAGTAATTAAGATACAGTAGTAAAAGAATAAAAGGTGTCAACATACTTTAAAGCCCTACTCCTGCGACATCAGATAACTAATGCGCTTTAATAGAGTAGAGTTGGCCCGTAATCCATAACCTATCTTGTAGGTATAACCTTTCGCTCAATACTCAAATCTATAATTGAAGCATCTGAGGCCGCGTCAATTGAGGATATACGACAAAAGGATTTGTTAGTTCACCTCACCTCCCCGAAGCGTGGGTTTGCTTTACTAATATTGTTCTCTCTATGTGAACCCTCTCTCTTTCTCGGAAGACTAAGGTGTAGGTAGGGCTAAAAAAACAAAAAAAAAAAAGAGTCAAACCGCAAAAAAAATAACGAATGCGCTTTGTGTCCCTCTAAAACCCGCAACATTGCCTCTTGCTTGACCTTAACTAAGATAAATGACGGTAGAGCTTGCTTGTTTCTGAAGACTCGACATTGTGTTCATTCCAAATTTCCCAAGATGCGAAGAGGATGATGATGATGGAGGCCACATCTTTCCACTTTGTGAACAAAGACCACCACGAGTGGTTTGGTTTGACCAGGTGTCGGGGTCAATGAAGTGTAGTCCTAGCCAATCTTTGATGAGATACCCCAAAGCCTAATGGTGTGTCCACAATGAACAAAAATAGTGTCTACCAACTCCGGCAACTCCTCTTCTCAAGGCCGATGTTGACTTGCCGAAGATAGATCCAAGGTGATATGTACTAGCGAATGTGGTGCGTGGATAAGTTTGGGTTCATGCTGATTTTGGAGATCCATCCTTCAATTGTGCAAAGCTTGTTTAACATTCCACTTACTCCTTGGATAAACTTTGTGGCGGCATAGAAAATGTTCATGTTCGTGTCGTTGCATGGGTTCTCCAATCCAACCGAAACCTTGGATAGGTCCTTAGCCTCAGGCCATGGCCGTCTCAAACAAAGTGGTCTTGTTTAATTTTTTTTTGGTTATAACTTATCAAATCGAAGAGAGTATTTTTCATTGATTTTATTAGTAGTATAGAGAGTATAAGTAAATCCAGTGTTTGTTTGATCCGTAGGATTCACAAAACACAGGAATAGGAAAAACATTGGATTGGAGTAGCATATCCACTTGAATCCTACTACGGGATTTTGGATCCTGTTTGATTGCACGAAAAAACCAAAGAAATTGTATAAAGACATTGTAGTGGATGTAAAATTTTATTCAAAATAGAGTGCAAAGGAATCCAGTCGGGGGATTTTGAAGGATTGCAATCTTTTGAACCAAGCAACACACTTATAGAAAAAATAGTTAAGGATTGCATTTTTTTTTTAAGTCAAGTCACCGATTGGCTGGCTGGCAGGCTGGTCTGATGGACGCAGCGTGAGATGACAGGCGTAGCTGAGCTTTGCCTCGATGGGAGGCCTGAATTGGTTGGGCGTTGGCCTCCCAAATCCCAATCGGTGGCGCGTCCGCCAGATCGAGCCGGCCGGATCGCATTAAACCCCTCACCATCACATCACCTCGCCTCGCGGCGAGGCCATGTTCGCCACCTCCACCACCACCAGTAGTTGAGCCGCGTCGCCTGCGTGAGGGGAGCGTACGTACGTTACGTACGTGCCCCCCGTCCACGTAGTAGTACAGTACACCGTTGCACCACCAACCGCGTGCAGCGCCACACGTTCTATATATCGCTCACTCCCCGTCAGGCCAAAGTCCCCCACAGCCAGCCACTGCCGCCCCGCGCGCACTCTCGCCGCCGGCCGCGACCTCAAACACACCATGGAGCTGCTGCCCCTGCTCACGCTGCTGCTCCTGGCGCACGCCACGGCCTACCTGGCATGGCACGCCCTGGCCCGCCGCCGCCGCGAGCGCTGCTACCTGCTCGACTACGCCTGCCACAAGCCCTCCGACGACCGCAAGGTCACCACCGAGATGGCCGGCGCCGTCATCGAGCGCAACAAGCGCCTCGGCCTCCCCGACTACCGCTTCCTCCTCAAGGTCATCGTCAACTCCGGCATCGGCGAGCACACCTACGCGCCCCGCAACGTCCTCGACGGCCGCGAGGAGTGCCCCACCCACCACGACGCGCTCCACGAGATGGACGCCTTCTTCGACGACGCAGTCCGGGCCCTCCTCGACAAGACCGCCGTCTCCCCGCGCGACGTCGACCTGCTCGTGCTCAACGTCGGCTCCTTCTCCCCGGCCCCCTCGCTCGCCGCCAGGGTCGCCGCCCGCTTCGGGATGCGGGAGGACGTCATGGCCTACAACCTCTCCGGCATGGGCTGCAGCGCGGGGCTCGTCTCCGTCGACCTCGCACGCCGCGTCATGCTCACCCGCCCGCGCACCATGGCGCTCGTCGTCACCTCCGAGTCCTGCGCCCCCAACTGGTACAACGGCACCGACAAGTCCATGATGCTCGGCAACTGCCTCTTCCGCTGCGGCGGCGCAGCCGCCCTGCTCACCAACGACCCGGCATACAGCTCCCGGGCCAAGATGGAGCTGCGCTGCCTCGTGCGCGCGCACATCGGCGCCCACGACGACGCGCACGCCGCCGCCGTGCACAAGGAGGACGCCGACGGCAGGCTCGGGGTCTGCCTCAGCAAGAACCTCCCCAAGGCCGCAGTGCGCGCATTCAGCGACAACCTACAGCGACTCGCCCCGCGCATCCTCCCCGCCGCCGAGCTCGCGCGATTCACCCTGCGCCTCCTCGCGCGCAAGCTCCTCCGCCGGAAGATCAAGTTCGAGGGCCCCAAGATCAACTTCAAGACCGGGGTGGACCACTTCTGCCTCCACCCCGGCGGGACGGCCGTCATCGACGCCGTCAGGAAGAACCTCGGCCTCACCAGCTACGACGTGGAGCCGGCCACCATGACGCTGCACAGGTGGGGCAACACGTCGGCCAGCAGCCTCTGGTACGTGCTCTCCTACATGGAGGCCAAGCGCCGGCTCAAGGCAGGGGACAGGGTGCTCATGGTCACCTTCGGCTCAGGGTTCAAGTGCAACAGCTGCTACTGGGAGGTCAGCAAGGACCTCCACGACGCCGGCGCCTGGGAAGACTGCATCCACGACTACCCGCCGGAGACCATGGTCAATCCGTACACCGAGAAGTTCGGATGGGTCAACGACCTGCAGGGCGGGGGAGGCATCCTCCCGTTCTAACATTTGCCTCATGGTTTTTTTTTTACCTTCAGAAAAAAATCATTTATTCAGAATTAGAAGCTCATAAAAAAGATAATTTTTTCAGTAATTATGTGTATGGTGCTTTTGTTTTCTTTTCCTTCACAATTCTTCTGTTCGTCCTGCTGATACGGATTTGTATACTTGTAAAAATAGGGTAGTTTCGTACATCAAGTGTCTGTGTTTCAGTATTAGAAGAAAAAAAACTATAAAACCGGGTGTGTACATGAAAATCAACAAGGTCATTAGTGTATGCATATATTTGCGTCGTTCTACTTTATGTAAATTCTTAATGGCAGTTGCTTGACATGGATGCTCACCGCGTGAACTTGGAGAACAGCAAAAGGATGTACAAGAGGGTCACTTCGTCTAAATCCTGGCACACGCCATTATTTATTACCGTATTGGCTATTTTGTGTTTGCTCAAAATTTTGGAATCTACGTTTTACCAAACATTTCACTTTTCAAACCCCACCGTTTTTGTATGATGTTGGTCAAATGTTAGGGGGTGATTGGTTTCAAGCCACACTTTGCGAAGCCAAAGTTTGGCAAGTTGATGTTTGGTTTTTGCCACTTTATCACTACTACACTTCATTATACAGAGGGCCCATCTAGCATACGGCTATTTTCTTTGCAAACTTTTACCATATTTTGTGGCGTTCAATTTCTCAGCCACACTTTTAACGCTCCCTTAATCCGTAGGCTATATATATGAAATGTCTTTCATTTTGATCTTCTTTTTTTTTGACTATAGATTTTTCGATTTTTTCTCATGTCAACCTGTAAATGGACAATGGAAGAATTTTACTCTACACATGCATGACAAATAACTATTGCTTTGCATTTTTCTCAACTAGCTATGCAGAAAATTCAAGATAAGTATCCATTTCTTACATTTTTCTCAACTAGCAAACCTATACCTTGAATACCCTTGTATCCTCTATATAAACTATGTCCCTTATAATATAGTGGCACCAAATCCATAGTATTTTATATTTATCTTCAAAAATATGGTTACCTTGGCACATTTCTAAACAATATTGTTGACAAAATGCTGAGGTGAATAAATTTTTGAAGGGATATAACTTCTAGCCCTTAAAGTTGATCTACATGGTTGAGAAATGGATTAGATAAAACTTATGTAAATGTAAATTCTTGATGGCAGTTGCTTCACATGGATGCTCACTGCGTGAACTTGGAGAACAGCAAAAGGATGAACTAGAGTATAAGGCCTTCCACAACGTGTGTCAAGACCAGTGCCCAAAGGGATTTTGGGGCATCGAGTAGCGATGCCCTCCGCTGCAGGGGTGGTGCCCAAAATATTTTTTAGGGAATCAGAGCATGTAGGTGCTCCGGTGCCCAAACTCACCACCCAATAAAATATTGCTCTAATAATTGAAAAGGAGAACTTGTTTGAGCCGTCCTCTGCTGTGAAGCCGCTGGAAAGACCTGTTTAGTGCAAGTTTATTAGTGTGGGGTCATCTACTTTTTAGTCTGAGCAGTACCCTCCGCTGTGGAGACGGTGCCAAAATTTTTTACTTTGAGCATCGATGAAACGTGGAACAGTTTTCAGAGATGCGGCACCGCTAATGCGGCCTTCCACATCGTGTGTCAAGACCGGTGCCCAAAGGGATTTTGGGGCATCAAGTAGCGATGCCCTCCGCTGCAGGGGTGGCGCCCAAAATATTTTTTAGGGAATCGGAGCATGTAGGTGCTCCGGTGCCCAAACTCATCACCCAATAAAATATTGCTCTAACAATTGAAAAGGAGAACTTGTTTGAGCCGTCCTCTGCTGTGAAGCCGCTGGAAAGACTTGTTTAGTGCAAGTTTATTAGTGTGGGGCCATCTACTTTTTAGCCTGAGCAATGCCCTCTGCTGTGGAGACGGTGCCAGAAAATTTTACTTTAAGCATCTCTGAAATGTGGAACACTTTTTAGAGATGCGGCACCGCTAACGGTGTGGAAGGCCGGCTACTTTGTCTAGATCCTGACGCGCGCGCCGTATTGGCTATTTTTCCATGGATCAAATTTTTGGAATCAATGTTTTACCAAACATTTCACTTTCCAAACCCCACCGTTTCTGTTTGATCTTGGCCAAATGTTAAGGGTGCTTGGTTTCGAGCCACACTATGCCAACCCAAAGTTCGACAATTTAGTATGTGTTTGATTTTTGCCAAACTTTATCATTGCCACACTTTACTACATAGAGGGCCCATCCATTATATAGTAATTTTTCTGCAAATCTTTACTAGAGTATAAGAGGGTCACTTTACTAGAGTATAAGAGGGTCACTTTGTCCAAATCCTGGCACGCGCCATTATTTATCAAACTTTTCACATTTCAAACCCCACTGTTTTTATATATAGACGTGGGCCAACTGAAGGACATGTATATATATGCCCATGGGTCGATTTTCTATCCGTCGCAACTATATGTTGATACTTTTCTTGTTCAAGGACTTCCGTGCCTTGAACAGATACTAGAAAATGGCCCGATTGATTCTAAAAAAAATCCTGATATATTTATCCAGGCCTGCCTTGAACAGATACTAGAAAATGGCCCGATTGATTCTAAAAAAGCCTGATATATTTATCCAGGCCGCCCGATATCGGTCCGCACCACCTAGATATACTAGGGTCAGAGGGGAATATCCAGGTCCAATCTTCAAACCCTCTGCCACATCTCTCCCCTCCACCACACCAGCCAAAAACCTCCTGCGAGCAATTCATGGCTGACGGGCACGGTACAGGAAGAGGGGCTTCTCCAAGCGATCGGAGGCCACGGGAGAGCTCCAGCGCACCCACGATGCGAAGGCTGAGAGCTCGAGCATGGAGGCGTCCAACAACAGCGCCAACGAATGCCACGACCAGTCCCATATAGGGTTAGGGTTTCTGCTAGGGTTAGATCTAGATAAGTGCCTAGATAAGTCGGTATCGACTAGTTTGAATGAATGACTCACTTGCGGCGATGAATCAAGAACTTGTTTGTTGATTTTTTGGTGCCAATTCATTTTTTGGCGGTGGCGGCGGTGGTGTAGGCAGTCGAGGAGCAGTAGTGAAGACCTGAGGACGGGAGTCCTTGTTGGTTTGGGCACGATCGGCCCATTGCAGCATCAAGTGAACCTCAACAAAGTAGGGGCGCGGCCACATCATAGGGATGAAGGAGGCCTGATTCTCGAACCGCTCGTTGAGGCCGACGAGGAGGACGTTGATGAGCTGCCGATCGTCGATCGGATCACCGAGTTCGTGGAGTTCATCCGCAATCGCCTTAAGGCGTTGGCAGTAGACGCCGACGGGTGCATCACCTTGCACCGTGTTCCAAAGCTCGGTGTGGAGATTGTTGGCGCGAGCGTCGACGTTGTCCTGGAAGAGCTGACTAAGGGCTGCCCACAGATCGGCTGCGGAGGCACCATCACGTTGTACGAGATTGAAGATTTCTGTGGAGACTCGCATGTAGATCCATTGAATAATGGCGAGATCATCCTTGACCCATTGCGGATCGTGAGGTTGAGGGCGAGCATCGTCAGCGATGTGAGAGCGAAGGTTGCATCGCCCGAGGTGAACGTCGAAGAGGTGACGCCAATGGTAGTAGTTGTGAGCAGCGAGGTCTAGGGTTACGGGTATGTAGGGTCTAATATCGAATATGGTGTCAGTGAAGGAGATTGAAGGGGCTATTGGTGGAGGTAGAGCTAAAGTAGAGGTAGAGGTGGAGGGGGCCGTGGCGACCTTGGCGGCGACGATGGCGGCTCGCCGCTTGAAGTAGCCGGGCGGCGGCGGCGGGTGAGCCATACTCTAGGATCGGAAGTCTGATACCATGTAGAACTATATAGAATAATAATCGATAACAATATTGTGGCAATTACAAGAAGTACTTCCTCCGTTCTAAAATATAAGATGTTTTAGGTTTGTGAAAAAAATATATCTAGACTTGAACCTATACTCACAAACCTAAAACATCTTATATTTTAAAACGAAGGGAGTATATACGAGGGTCTAGGTGCACCGGCCTAGACCTATAACAAACCAACTATGACTCTTAAAGAGTTGTATTCTAACAGGTTTGATTTTGTTGTATCTGCTATGCGTACTCGATTTCTCATACTGGAACCATTATCCCGCTTCTCGAATCCGACTTTTCCTGGTTTGGATTATGCTGCATCCGCTAGAGATGCCCTTACCATGACACGCGAACCGGAGATTTATCCTAGAAACTAGAAAGCAACATGCTAGAAACACTCTAATGGAAAAGCTAAGCTTCTAGGCAGATGAAGCCACTATCAAAGTAGTAGTTACATTTTACCTCTTGAAATGCTAGAGGCATTGTTAGTTTAATTACCTCCTAAAAAGAATTGGCAGTTGAACTACTAGTACTAACAGAACGGAATTAGGGCTAGCTAGTTGTTGTTCAGCCCTAATCAGAAAGTGGTTCCTAAAACCCACTTAATTTGCACTGGACAAATGCAACATGGACAGCTACAGGGAATCGACGTACTACCATGCATGTCAGTACTTAGTACAGTGGCAGCTACAGCGTACGTCCTTCAGACTGAGTTGAAGCGTGTCTCTCCAGGTGACAGGCATAGCGAAGCAGTTATATATTATACGTGGTACACCCCCAGAACATAATTGATCGATGAAACTCAGATTCGGTTAGGTTTTGCATCACTGGCAGCGCACCAACATATCCGGAGATCCGAGAATCTCTGGTTCACCCCAAGAAGAAGAACCCTCTGATTTCCATTAGCTATTGCTTTCGTTGGTATGGTTTGTTGATCATCCATGTTTTTCATGTTTCTCTGCATGACCCTCAGAAAATATAGAATGGAGCAAGTACCTGTTCCAGTTGAAGTGATGGTGAGCAATAACTGTGGCGTAGGCTCAGCCTGTCAGCAGAAATAGTTAAGACAAGAATTCCTTGAAAAATGACAAATCTGCCACTTACAATAAAATCCGATTCGTCATTTTTCACAGCAAGTTGGTCGAACCGACTACGCATGGAGTAGAGACCTAAGTACTTGTGTGACACCGTGAGGGAAACGACAACTGCTTGATCAATGTTTGATTCCGGTTGATCCCACGCGGACGCCAACCTGTCAATGATGTACTCCCTCCGTTCCAAAATATAAGATGTTTTAGGTTTGTGAAGAAAATGAATCTAAACTTGTTTTAGTAAGTAGGTTCACTCAAAAGTTGAGTGAACCTACGTACTAAAACAATATCCTTAAGTAAGGGATTACATGTGGTGTTCGCATATATGTATATGTAAGTTGATCGATCATATCCTAACGTAAGCTTCTCTTATGCACGACCTTTGTAAACAAATATTGCAGGGATGCGCAAGAAAAATCAAGGCATTAGTGTGTTCATCAATACATGATTCTTTTGCCAATTAATACATGATTTCAACTTTGAGTGAATTTTGCCACAAAACAAATGCCTTAAATTGGATATTAGTTGGCTTAACGAACACTCATCAAAGTGATCTTTTTAGTTTACTGGTATGCGCAGTTTTAATCTAAATGTTATCTAATAACATGCGAATAGTCAAACTTTGCTAGCTCCTAAAGCTTAGTATAAACATTTCAAACAAAATAGGCAATCTCAGATATTACCAATGACTATCAACTCCATTTCAAATGTAAATGCACAATTGCAATTGAATAAAGCTAACTATAGCTTTATCTAGAGTTGCATGTATCAATCCATGTAGAGGCTGGGGGTGTACACTAGTTTTTGGCAAAGAAAAGGTAAGAGCCTATTTGGCTCAGCTATTTTTTCTCTGTATTTGAAAGATACTATAGTATCAAAAAATACCATAGTTTCAAATATTTTGAGCTGTTTGGCCACACTAGAATACCGAAGTTTCAAAATCAAGGTATTCTAAAAACTGATATTTTACACGATTAAAGAAAGAGGTCTGGACCATTTTTTTCTCAAATACCGTGGTTTGTTTGCGTGGGCGTTAATATACCATGGCTTTAAAATACATTGGTTTGACAAAAGCCAAGCAGCCAAACCGAGCCTAAAGCTTATTCTATTCTAGAACATTCATGACATATCAATTATCATGTATCTTTTTCTCAACTATGGAACATACATAATGGACAGTGCGTACACTATATAAATTAAGTATCCTATATTATATTTGGTCATGTTATATTATCACAATATTTTAAACTTCATTTTGTTTTCTTTGAAATATGAGATTAAAGATCTTAATAATATTTTAGAATTAAATCGATAAACTTTTCTTGATGCTCTGGTTGATAAAATATATGCATTTTAACAATTGATTATTATGGAATTCTTAGTGTGGATGGTTGTCACAAATTTTATATAGTTCTGAGGATTACATATGCAATTAATATATAATTTTACAAGATATTTAAGTAGAGGTAGATTTTGTCGATCAAATATGTATAAAGATTTGAAGATCATGAAATGAAAAATAGAGATATAAATTGCATGTACTCACCAAGTATAAGCATGTTGGCGTGGTCGATATATCCAAACCAGAACATACTCTATTGACATGCGGATTTTGTCAAAACAGAAAAATGGAGCATCACTTTGTAGTGGATTTAGACGCCATCGATGTGTGGAGAGCGGAAAAAATGAAAATAAAGTTAGCATAATTCTAAAATAGTATGCTGTAGTTGGAAGGATCTGAAATGTTCAGAAGTGACAAGTTGAAGCCGCCAAAATTTTAAATAATGCGAACAATTTTGATTTATAAAACTTGTTCATTTAAATAAATAAATTGTTAATAACATGAGTATGTGTAGGTTAACATTTCAAGATTAATTATCTACTGTTGATTAGTTAATAAAAACCTTCTTGTACATGAAAAGGTAATGAGAACATTGGTATTGTTTTTATTGAGTTGAGGATAAAATATTCACGCCCGAAAAAAATCCAACTTACACATACTTGATGCCCGTAGAAGTCTAAGTCACAAAACTTTAGTATTGAAGAATTCACCACATGTGAGTCGCTATCAAAACGTCATCTCCTTTGATAAGTTAATGTAAACTCACACACATTACCACATTGCAAAGCCCAATGAAGATAACTTTTGTATAAGAAGAATTACAAACTTTCAAAATTGACGAAGCCACCGTTATCGGTAGGAACATTGACTCACAATAAAAGAATAGTTTGTACCAGAGAGACACATGAAGGCAAACATGTTATTTTACCTGTGGCGGGCTCGCCCATCTCAGTAGGCCCCCAACCTAAACCTAAGGTTTGTTCTCAAGGCCATTGCTATTTTTATTTCATGCGTTAGTTTTGAGTAAACCATTATTGGTTACCTTTTTTAAAAGTGAAGCACCAAATACAACATAACACACATGCACACACTGAACTCTAATAGGCTTGGAATACAACTAGTTCGTTACATTCACTCAAACCAATACTTTGTTCTTAGCAAAGTGAGTGGTGGAACACCTGGTTCAAACTCTCATGGTGTCACTTTGTTTGTTTTTATTCCTTTACTGAATGTGACATCTTTAAACTCGCTTTAAACTGTTTTTTCCTAAAACAAAGGGTATTTGATTCTGATCAGTTGACTGCAAAAGGCCACATTCATTTCTTTCTGCTTGTATATATTTAATTTGCATTATCAAACTTCGATTGGTTCTTCTGTTGCACTTTGAATATACACTAGTTGAGCGTTTTTTTTGAGAAACATAGTACAAACGCAGACGCTCATAATGCGTACATACACTCACCCCTATAAACACACGCACGCACACCCTACCCCTATGAGCGTTTTAAATTGTACAATGTGCAGCTTTTTTTCTTATACATGTAACGTGTGTTTGGTTGATTGTTTATTTTTAGTTGTCGGTCGAGTGATTCGGCAATCAGACCCAAAAGAAAATGCATGGCGTGGGATTTACTTATCACACCCAGTTTCGTTCCTTCAAAGTATAGACGTGCTAACGTGCTTCAAAGTACATACAAAAGATGATCTTATCTCTTGGCCCAAGAGTCAACACGCACAGCAATGGTCACACATCTAGTAGGTGGATGATGCACATGGCGCCCCTGTCCATGGTTCGGTGTCACGGCGATGAGGCATTAATTCGGCCTACGGCCTCGAGTTATCTACCTTTGCATGGTTCTAGTTTCGTGCAGGGCCAGCCATACATATGGTCTCAAACTTACAAAAACATATATATGTCCATCGATCAACCTTCTTTCAGTCGTCAATGGCAACGTTTTATTCCTGTTCAGGGATCTGTTATCTCAACATTGCAATCAAGAGGTACGCAAGGTCAGACTATCATGCATGCAAACCAAACGGTGATTCAATTCTAGAAAGCAACGAGTAACAAGAAACAAGGTCTTCTAGCTCTGACGTGATAGTTGGACAGGTGATCTGGTCTTACACGTACGTGTGGACACTTCATATCTTCTCCTGTACATAGATGGACGACAGATCAAGCCATCATCGGGTAGTTAAATTTCCCCATGGAAATGAAAGAGGCATTAGAAAAGAGTCGGACAATAATTTTTAAAAAATGAAATAGTGCTAGGAGAAACTAGACACTTTTTTGATATAGTAGTGAGAATTCCGAAAATTCATCCATGACAGGTATCAAAACTATGATCGCTGGGATGCACCAACTGTGATCCAATCACTAGACTACTGCCCAGTTCTCTCCATGAACATGATGATGTGGCTGCTCCAAACCTAATATTCACATGGCAACTCCCTGCAAGGAATGGATTGGGCTACCTTTTAGTGCAGTTCATGAATGCCGGATACAAATACAACTTTCATACAGAAGTGAAGTTTGTTCCTCCTCAAGGCGACCGATCGAGCATAACCAGCTAACAGGTAAGCATAAAATTGATCGATGGAACTGAGATTCGATGAGGTCACGTTGGCTTGACAGTAATCATTTTCCGTGCGACAATTTAGTGCTCTCCTTTTCATGTTCTGCTTTTGCATCAAGTAAAAGGGGTTTGTTCATGTTACAAGTATTCGTGATAAATATCTATTATGTTGCATTCTTGTTGAATGCCGAGGGCTCGTTTGATTCAAAGGAATTACATATGAATTTTAGAGGATTTTAATCGTTATGAATTTTTCCTATGGGCGTTGCACTATGTTTTAGAGAAAAAATTCCATCTACTCAAACCTCATGTTACAATTCCTTTATTTTTTATGTGATTCAAACACTTGATGGTTCGAGGTGTGGTAGTATATGATAGCGGCCGGGTTCGTATTGGATTGGCTGTCGTGAGTTGAGTTGAAACCAAACAGTATACTCCAGGTTGACGTTGTGATGTTGGACGTCCCGTCGTGTCTTGCAAGTCACTAATCTTATCTAGACAGAGTTTGACTACTTCTACACAAAAGTATGTTACATGATTCTTGGCCCTAGCTAGATAGCAAAATGTAGAAAATGGATGGCATCCCTTGACCCCAAGGAGTCAACACAACGCAGGTTCAGCATCATCCGCACATGATGTACCTCACATCCATATCAATGATTTGGTGTCACGAAGTTGCACCATTAATACGATGTGACGGCTTGAGTTATCTAGAACTGTAGTGTACTATAGTTCACCGGTCCTGATAACGCCAACGAATTTACATGGTCAACTCAAGGCATGGTCACTGATCACATATGCCAATGGTGATCTTCTTCCCGTCACCAATGTTCACGCTTATTACCCCGGTCGAGATCCGAAACTATCGCTATTGACGTGTCCAGGTCAAATGATCAGTGTTTCCAGGTAGGCAAATGGTGATTAATTATAGAAAGCAACACGCAAGAAAAATGGGTTTTCCAACGTGATAGTTGGTGGAGGCTTGGCCTTACATGTGTGCATATGTAGTACACAAACTTTACATTTATAGATGACAGAGATCAAGCAGCTATCAAGGTTGTTTTATCATTTAAGGTTGTGGTCGTTGAGCTATTTGTTGGCACCCCTATAGTCGTTTAGGTGATATAATGAAATTTATGCGCCTTAATTTTGCTTGTTGATTGTCTTGGGACTTTAGGCTGGTAATAGTACAAGTATCATATTACTAGTATCATGCATATGATACTAGCGAATGATAATACCCCTATAGTGCTTAGTATCATCTATTGTATCATAGTCTCACGTTATTTAATTATTTGTAGAATCTTAATGCAATTTGATGCATAAGATGTATTTGATATTAAATTTTCTTGATACATATGCTATGATACTGTATCATATTTGATACCACTACCACCTCTCTCTTCATTAATTGTTATGCCGTATCATTATTTTGCCAAGATGACATGTATGATACACCACTAGGGCCAGCCTTAGGATGTCAGTTTTCGCATGTTAGTTTTCTCCACCTCTACAATTATTGGGTGGAGTGTTTGCTTGATTGTTTACATGTGGGGAGATCAGTGCGTACAGCTCTTTATTTTGGAAAAGAGATCTCTTGAGTTGAGCCAGACAAATAGCAATATTCATATCTACAGGAAAGCGAGGTACCACTTGACTACTTGAGTAGGTACATGAGTACAGTGGTAGCAACCTGTTTCGACCGTCTTTGAGGCCGAATTGAAGTGTAATGGTTTCTCCATGCATGTTAGCTAGAGTTAGCATGGGCCAGCCAGCTAACAGGTCGCATAGTAGTTATTTCAGTGGTGGTACCATCGTAAACACACAATTGATCTACGGAGGAAGCAGGCAATCACATCACGATAATGACATGGAGATTTGTTGAAATAGTTCGGCGGACTCTCCTACTCTTCGGGGCATGACTATGAGCGTTCCACACCTTTGATACCAATGCATCGGCCGGCTTGGTCGCCGGCACATGCCGTCGGCTCGCCTTACATATTTTGTATATCAAGTCGTTATAGGTTATATTGCGTGGCATTCCTACACTAGGCTACACGAGTTTAACCCTAGTAGTACTCATATCTTATCCATAATATAATATAAATCTAATTGTAAGCTAACTCGCATAGTAATATGCGATATAAACTCCATCTTGGCGAATATTTTCAACCATCTTGAATTCATCAAAGCGTCAAACTTCCATGTACTCTGGACTTGGTTGTCTCCATGAGTTTCGCTGCTACTCCCAGACTTCATGTGACTCCACCTGCCACCGTAGTGCATACTTTCCGTTAAACACCATCACACACCGATCACCAATCTGAATGAAAGTCCTTCCAACTTGAAGGAATTTCACTATCGCCCTTGAATCACCCTGAGTTAAAATTCGCAGTTGTCTCATCACCGTTTTTGCAGATCCTTCATATGGCCGACTCTTGTTCATCAGTTTAGGTCAATCCTGATAGACCCGGACACCAACTTGAACCTATTACTCATCAACACTGCTTCACCGCCTCCTCACACTTGTAAAACCATATGTCTGACCGTGAGTGCCCTGATCTGTACATGTGTCCTGTGTTTACCGCACACCTCGTCGCTATTATGTCATCGAGCATCCACAATCTTGGCCAAGATCTACTTGCTAGGTAATCCACACCACCTCAGGCCCCCACTGCAGATAACCACCAGTCATACCGACCGATGCCAAGTTCCACGCAACATTGAACCCTGAGCTCCAATTCAAACAATGTGCTTCTGGCCTTCCCGATGACTAGGCTTCGATTCTGCGGATCCTTACATGGTAGCCCCTCCATCAACATGAGCATAATCTTTTGCTAGACTCCAGCTCCACCTTCAACATGACTCCGTGGATGATCACTCCACCCGTGCCCCATTGATTTCAAGGTCTCTTGCGTGCGCCGTCTTGTTGAATCAACCCCGCACCTTCGCCATGTTGAACCACGCAACCTCGGGCATGCGCCACGTGTTGCCACACCATAGATTTCGGACACCATGAGCCATCATGCTCCTACGTCGTTGTCGCCAATCTTCCCCGTCTTCTGCTCCATCAGGTTGTTCAGTCCGACCAAGGCAACCATGCTCCACCTTGCGCCTAGTTCACCCGCCATGTTGGCGTTGCACTATCTTACACCATGTATATGCATGATCCTCCGCGACACACTACATGCGCTCCTCCGAGCTTTATGCGCATGTCGCCATCCCACCATAGAATTTACGGTACACACCTCACGTGAACGATTATAGCGTCGACCGCAATTATCTAGACGACATACGCGGCCTTTTTTGTGTGCATCTAGCAAAACTGATCTAATGCATGCCACACCACTGGTCTGGTCACGCCTTTGTACCAAACTCTCCACGATTCCATCTACTGTCATCTTCACGTAAAAGCTGAAGCCCGTACGTCCTAATTGGAGCGTGCCAATTAAGTTCTCCAGCGAGATACTACCATACCATAGTAGCATAGCATGGCCAGCTGAAACCATGGGCCGCACAAGGGCTTTGCCTGCATTTTCAAGCGCTTTCAGTACGCACAGCAGCGGTGGCTCCTCTCGGCCACTTGCGGAATGGCCACATATACATGTGATGTGACGCCGTGTGTTCTCGTTTCTCTACTTGTATAATACTCGACGAGACGGTCTTCATGCATGCACGTGGTTGGTATTTTTTTCTAAAAAAAGGCAAAAGAGGTCGATGACACACCGTTTTGTTTTGGCATCGACGGACGGGGCAAATTCAACCATTAGGCCATTCTCGGTGCTCTAAGAGGTCGTCTGTCGTCCAAACTCGGTTTTGAATGAATAGCCAAGATAAAAGCTTGCACTTTCGAGTTGCCCGAACTGTCCAAACGATGGAGTCCATACATCAACGAATTGTCCCGACGGATTGCGCTTTGTATGCCGAAGTGCAAGAGTAAGCCCCGGTGTAGGTGAGCTTCCAAAGAATGGATTCCGGAACGCCATTGCGCAAGATGAGTTGCGAGATGACTTGCCATAGTTTATCGAAATTTGGACCGAAAGACCCACCACTTTTCGAACATTCCAAGTCTTGGGCTTGGATATGGCATAAATGGAAGGATCAATGCATTCATTTAGGGCGGTGGCCATCCGCCCATGGTGCACCACGGCGCCTTAGCATGTGGGTGGTTTGACATGTAAGAGAATGTACACCACCCGTATACGGTTCTGAATGTGCAGGCTAGTGTAGTGGTGGTTGGTTTGACATGTAAAAGAATGTACACCCACTGTATACCGTTCTAAATATGCAGGCTAGTGTAGTGTAGTGTGGGCTTCATCATCATTGCGTGTGCAAGTCTTGTCTCCTACACATGGGCATGTACACGATCTCCTTTCCTTCCATTACGGTGTACCGGAAATTTAGCTAGCTTCAGTGGAGTTCGGATCAGTACTCCCTCAGTCTCAAACAAATAAATGTCACAGATTTATTTAAATTCATATGTATTTATGCATTAAAATGCATCTAGATACATACTACATATGTGGATAAACTTGCGATATCTTTTTTAGGATAAAAGAGAGTACTTATCGCGAGCTCCTTGTTCTAAATGACCCTTTGCTACATTTATTGCTAGACACGCCCCGATAAAACTTATTGCTACTTATGGTCTCCTGGGTAACATCATTTAGTTTGGCAAGACTGGAGTGTAAGACACGCCATCTAATCTGATTTGGCTATACCAGACCCTCTGGGTACTAAAAAGTTTCTAGGTCATTTGAGTCCAGCCATCGTAAACGGCGTGAATTTTTTTAAGTCATTTGAGTCCATTATTCAACCTAAAGTCCTAAACGGCATGTCGTTTCTAGGGTCAGAAGAGAGATTTCACAATGGTACGCAAGAAACATGGCGTGCTAAATCACCAAGTACTGTGGCGGATGAGTCGGCCAAATTAAACCAGATCAAGATATCAATGCGGCCAATATCGCCATAGACACACGGGGGATCAATACAAAGGGCCCGATTCTGACAGCATTCGCATCGAGACTTCGACCATGAAGCTGGTTCTCTAGGAGAGGTGCATGCTGCCCCTCCTAACGTCTGATCCAGGGCCGGCCCTGACAATAAGGGGCCCGGTGCATGAAAAAAATAAGGGCCCCATACACAGTTAATTATACTAGTTTTTTTTAATATTTCATGATGCGTGCCACTACCGGCCTGGAAGCCCCTTGCCCCAGGGGCCGAGCGCCGGCCTGTCCGACAACCCGGCCGCCAATCCGCTCCGCTCATCTTCCACCGTAATTCTCTCTCAATCGAAACTGCTCGTAAACATGACCGAATGGAATAAAGTTAGAACAGATTGTATACGCAAGAACAAGTAAAACCTACGGATGTGGTATAGGAAGGAAATTGTACTAACCGGTGCAGATTAAGGAGAAAATTGTTTGAAGCCAGCAAATAGTGAACTCTGCTCCATTAATTCCAACCAAATCACAATGACAGAGCAGCACCTATCCTCGGCAAACAGCATAGCGACGAGGAGGCGAGAAGACGGGTCGAGGGAGCTCGTTCCTACTACCCACGACTCGGTCAAATCGGTCTTTTTATCGGAAAAAAGCTGCGCTGCGTTTCATCTAAGCTGTTGGCCTACTTTCTACCGGGCTTGTACGTTCCTAGATGGGGCCCCTTACGATCAGGGGCCCTGTGCGGCCGCACAACCTGCACAGGCTCAGGGCCGGGCCTGGTCTGATCTTATTAAGCTAACGACCATCCCATTAGTCCTAGGAGTACTATGTACTAATGAAAATTAGGCCTAGCTGTGTTCATTATCACTTTATCAGGACCTAAACTAAAAGCCCACTCAATTAATTTGCATACACCGGGACAATGCAACATGGGCAGCTACAGGAAACTGACGTAGTACTTGAACATGATGAGCACTTAAGCGGACAATGCTAACCGTACGTACGTCATTGAAGCGTGTTAACCAATTTGTCCAAGCGAGCTCGCATGCTATAGCTTGGCCAGCTAACAGGTAGCATAAGAGTTATTATCAGTGGATGGTAACGTGGTGCATGCATGCGTGTACCTGCTCGCATGGCCAGCTAGCAGGTAGCATAAGAACTTGCTTGATTGACCAGCTAACAGTTATTATCAGTGGAAAATGTATTCGATAAAGTTTAATTGTTGCATCATTCGTACATAAGTCTATAGAGAGTGATTGTCGCATTTGACATCAACAGTGCGCAATAAGTGTGAACCGAGCTGCAAGCCGTCGCCCCTCCCCACCTCCCCCTCTTCCCCCGTCGCCCATGGCGTAGCTGGGAAAAACCTAGCTAGCACCGTCGGCGGAGGAGGCCTCCTCGCCCCCTTTCGCAAATGATCGGCATGGGTCGTGTTCTCCAAACCGGGGTGTGGTCCGGCCGGGCACCATGGAGTGGTGGCTCCTCGTCCAGTTACGTGATGGATCAGCACGATGGTTTGCGCTATGGACATATGGTGGCTTCAGCCCCGATCTCTGGGCGGCAAGGAGATGGACGGCGCGGGATGCATTATTGCTGGTCACTTCGACGGCGGTGGTGTCTGCGGCTGTATCAAAATCCAACCATCCGGTACAAATTTTGTGGCTATGACGATGACAGTGCCTCTTGGCGTTGTTTTCCTCGTTAAAGACATCGTTTTCAGCCCACATTTTCTTCCTTGGGTTCTCTACGGGAAACCTTAGATCCTAATCTTCGGATCACATGTTGGCAACACTATGGCGATGTTATCCCTACTAGGGACGTTGTCTTTGGAGCATTATCCGATGGGAGTGGTTTGGAGATGAAGCGGTGTTGCTCCTATTGCATCAACGACGACGAGTTTTGGTGGCCGCAAGACGTAGCGGGTCTCGGCATCGAACGCATTAGTGGACGCGACAAGCGTAGGGCGGTGCTCCTGTATGATGTCCTGGTGGTGTTGATAGTAGGCCCGGCAATGTCAATGCCTTGATCCCTATTTAGAAGATGGGCCCTTGGAAGATGGCGGCGGAGACTTCTAGAGCGTGTGCGGTGATGCGTGATGAAGGTTGCAAGACTGATTTGTGCTCCTGGCTCGCCGTTGGACGGTTGAGTGAGGCCTCTGGTTTTACCAGTGGCGGAGCCATCATGTAACCATTGGGGTCACATGAACCAAATGAAATTTGACTAACCTCTCTACAATCTCAATACCTATTTAGTGCTTATATATATACTTTGAACCTAGTATTACAAAGCAGTGAACCCAATCAAAAAATGTTCTAGCTCCGCCTCTGGGTTTTACGATGATGTACGTAGGTGTCAAATGGTCACCCCTGCATCAAGATTATAGGTGTTGTGACAACTATCGTAGTGAGGTAGATTCAGATTGATCTTTGTTTTTTATAAAGCTATATGTGTTAAGTAATAAATAAAAAACTGCCGTATATCATTTTTGCATATGCTGGGATATCACCTCCGTTTCGAAAAAACGTGGTGCATGCCTGTACCTGTTAGCATGGCTAGCTACAGGTAGCACAAGGACTTGATTGATTTGTGTTTGTTGCAACATTCGTACATAGCGCTGGAGAGAGTGATCATCGCGTTTGACGTCGACAGTGAGCAATAAGTACGTACATAAACGTGTTGGGGCTACACACTCTGTCTGCCTCCCTCCTCCCTCCCCCGTTTTGAGAGTCTCCCGGAGAAGCCCGGCTCGACCCCTAGCCCTCTCCGCCGGCGTTGCCGGCCGGAGTAGATAGGAGTAGTTGTAGGTTCGGCAGCTTGCCGTTTTGGGGCTGTTTCCCTGATAGTTTGTGCGGAACTCTAGATCTTGCCACCCAGATCTATGTAGTTTTAGGGTTCCTTGTCTCTGCTTTTCTTCTCCGATGGATGGAGGCCCAAGTTGAGACGGGAACCGACGCACCTCTGAATAATTTCGTGGTGGTGGCCTGGCCTCCGATCTTTGAGTCTTGCACTCTCGGTTTCCTCTCGGCGGTGGTTGCGAGGAAGAGGAGATCGATGGTGGAGTTAGCTGTGCTTGGAGCGCTCTGTCCGCCATGGTGGCGAGGGAGCTGTCTTTGCGGCGTGGTGGCCTTGGCGGCGGGGGGGGCCTTGCCCTCCGCAGGTTGGTGTTTGCCTTGATGGAGGGTGCCGCGTGGCGGCGTTTTCTCCGGCCGGCCGTGGGCGAGGGAGGCGAAGCAAGTGCTTCCGGCCTCATTGAGGTGGGGCGTCAACTTTCCGCAACGTCGAGCAAATCCATGGCGGCTACGATTGCCACGCGAGCTTCGCCAAGATGGTGGCCTTGTGTGGCGCCAAGGCGGCGCCCTTTCCAACCTCCGGTGGAGGCCTTCTTGAGTCACTGCGGAGTTCCCCTGTCGGCCAAGTGGTTCGTCCCTGGCGAAGTCATGGTGGCCGGCGCTCGTGGCTCAATCTCGGTGGAGAGAACTCTGGACTCGATTGCTTTTCTGCTTTTTCTATCAGGGTCCTCGATGCAAATTTTCTGGCCTTTGTTGTAATTTCTTTTTCTGTTCTAGGCCCTGCTTGTATTGTGCACCCACCGTCGGTTAATTGAATGCAGCTTCGGGGCCCTTCGAGGCCCCTTATCCGTTCAAAAAAAGACAGTGAGCAATAAGTGTGAACCAGCCGTGGCCGCACCATGCAAGTTGGTGGAACCCAGCTACAGCGTGCATCATCTGGAGCGGAGACCGGGCAAACAGCGAGAGAGGGCGCAGATCGGCGGCACACCAAGGAATAGCTTCCTCTATTCTAGAGTATTCGTGAAAATATGGATTGTTGTGTAGTTTTTTCTCACATATGTAGCGTACTCATAAAATGACCAATAATGAGCCCATTATATAAACTAAAGTCTCCTACAACACAATATCACAAGATTTCAAACCTTATTTAGATTTCTATTATCTTTGTACGTCCTTCATAATGTTATAAAAGTAATTCAGCAAACTAATCTTTATTTAGCCTCATAAAATTGATACACTTGGTTATAAAAAGAATAAATTTTCGTATCTGACTTCCGTTCAATTAGACAACATGGGTTCGAAAATAAATTCAAGCCTTTCATTTTATTATATGGGAAGCTGAGTATGGGTGGTTTTGCCACAATTCATACTTTCTAAGTACTACTAAAGAATTAAATATGCAGTTAATATATAATTTTATAGAATGTTTGTATAGAGATAGATGAATTTCTCTGTCAAATCTATTAAAAAATTGAGACATATCTTGGTTGTGTACGGCGAGCGTGGGCATATCTAGCATTCTAAATCTATTCATATAGCCACGGATACATCTACTTAGTCGAAACAACAGTCAGTTAGTACTGGGTTTTTATGCATAACGTGATGTTTCGCAATGAGAAGAAGATATGATCTGGTGAGATCGGAGTGCAATGACTCCTAATAAACATACAACATATGGTGGGTTGTCAAGACTATGAGTGTTTTAATTTACATGTCAGCACATTTTAATTTTGAGTGAACTTGATTGTAAACAACTAGTTGTTACCTTTTTGAATTAGAAACACCAAATACAACATAGACACAAACATTAATACTCATATATAAATATTAGAGTTGTTGACCTTTGAGATCGACGATGTCATTCAATCGACATGAACATTAATTATTGAAGAAAGAACATACCGGCCGACAAACCTAACGTTTGATTTCTAATGGTCTGAAATATAACAATATACTAGTCATTCAACCAATACTTGGTTCTCACGAAACTGAGTTCTTGGCATGGCAGGTTCAACCTCCCACTGTGTTTTCTAAAGGAAAATGGAACTGAGTCTGATTAGTCGACTACAAAAAATATCCATTTGATTTTTCTGCACGTATATAATTTGCCTTTTGAAACTTTGTTTGGTTATGTTGCGCTTTGAATATACAATAGCTGCACATTTTAAAATGTGCAACGTATTGTTTTTTGTACATGTAATAATGTGTATTTTGGTGATTGATTGTTTTTAGTTCGCAGACTGATCGGCAGGAAAAATGATCAAATGTCTAAGCCTCCAAGAGTCAACACGCACAGCCAAGGTCGCATATCAGTGCACATAGCGTCTCTGTCCATGGTTCGGTGTCACGGTCATGCGGCATTAATTTGGCCTACAGCTTATGAGTACTTTTGCATATATCTGCCCATCGATCGAACTTCTTTCCATTGCCAATGGCGACGTTTTTCCTGTTAAGGGGTTTATTGTTACCTAACACATCGTGATCACGCATTATGCATGCCCAGGTCAGACGATCATACATACAGAAAGCAAAAGTGTGATTAAATTCTAGAAAGCAACAAGTAACAAGAAACAGTGTCTCCAAGCTGTGACGAGTACTTAAGTGGTCGTTGGAAAGGCTTGGCCTTACACGTATGTATGTACTCTAATTCAGCCTGCTGTATATAGATGGATGACAGATCAAGCAATCATCAGGGTAGTTAGTTAAATTTCCCCATAGAAACGAAAGAGGCATTGACTTGCGAAAGAAGTCGGGCGATGGGCCAGTTATAGTTAGAACGGGATGACCGGTAGATTGCAGAAGTATAGATTGTATTGATATTGAAAGAGGTGATTACATTGAGAGCCTTTAGGCTGTTTATATAGTACTAAGATTTGGAGGGCAAAAAGACTACTAGAGATATAATCGGATTATAATATAAAAACTATCAAATATGTCTAACCGACATATACTCTACCCCTCGGGCAGCCGGATCGGTAGTGACGCGGCCGGTCTGACTGGAGCATAAGCTGGAGGTGAGGTGGTAGCCCTTGTTGCCGATGTCGATGTAGCCAGGAGTGAGGGCGTTGTGGTCGATGGTGCCGTTGGGGAAGTTGTCGCTGTTGATGAAGTCGATGAAGTTGTGTGTTGTGGTCGATGTCGTCGTTGATAATTCGCTGTAGTAGTTGAGGAAGACGTAGTTTGAGTCGAAGTAGCTCGACCCGCAATGCCGAGCTTGCCAGACTCGGGAGCGTGTCGGGGACGAAGGCACGCGTCGATGTTGCCAATACCGGACGTGCGAAGACAAGGACCATCATGAGCCATGCGTGCCAGAGCCGGATTGAGGAACAAAGAAACTTTTCCGTAAACGGTCGTGTAGAAGTTGTCCGTCGTGTCGGAGTAGATGAAGTGGTTGCTAGAAGAAAATTGAGCACATACTTTTGCAAATAAAAACTAGACTGCGGCTCTGACGACAAGGTCGTGGTGGATGAAGACGACGGTGGTAGTTGTTGATGGCGATTGAATTGTAGCGGTAGTCGATGTTGGGGATTAGAACCATATTTTACGCTTGTATGAGCACGGCGTTGCTCGTGGAGAAGAACTTGTTGGCGTTAATAATGACCACGATCGTTGGTGGCGGCGACGATGTGGCGATGTTGTTGGTGTAGATGGTTGTCGGCGATGATGACCGCGGGTGATGAAGGTGCATCCCATTGTTGACGGCGAGGCGCGTACTCGGGGACGTTCGTCCGGGTTGATGTTGGCGAAGACGGGCCGACATGGTGACGACGTGAGGACGAAGAAGCCGACATAGTGCGTGAAGGGCGACCTACCGTCTAGCCTGCACATCAAGAAAGCGAACGGCTCAAATATAATGATGCACAAAATGGAGAGAACTGTCTAGTAGTTAAATAGGAACCAATGAGTACCAAATTCTCATCTTCCTTGGTATGTGGCCTAGTCATAAGACGCAAAATATAAAGGAACATAGAAGTATTAAAGTGGTCGATGAAATTTTAAAAATTATCATTGTTTCTAGGGTTGGCTAGTTGCTCCTTTCCCATCGTCGATCTCTAATTTTCTGTCTCTAGTTGTCCCTGGTTTTTCAAATCTTGTCACAAAGCCACCTCACCATTGACCAAGCTTGGAGATGGTGGAGAACCACATCCAAAATAGTAGAGATCATAGATATTATTCGGACAAAATCTATGTGATTCTTCTTAAAAGCTTATCGCTTCAATAGATTAGATTATTAATTGGGTGTCTCTAACACTCAGTCGACTAAGAAATAACCTAATTATCAGTCGACTGACGTCAGCATCACTGATTTGGCATGTGTCCCCTCTAGATCCTGGGTTTAGTTGTCGGGCTGATTCTTGTGTCTTATTTTGTTTTTTCTTTTGTTGTCGGGCTTGTAGTTCTCTCTTATTTGGGCTTTAGCTGGGAGTTGTCGGGCTGACTTTTTTTTACTTGCGGGCTGACGTTATTGCCGGTGTATCGGACCGAAAAGATAGGAAGCTGGACCGGGGAAAACATAATAACAGAGATAACGGCAATTGGCACGGAGCAGTGGGTCCAACAGTATAGTGTACCCTAGAGTTTTGTCCGTTAGACGAGTGACGACGGAAAAACAATTAAACGTGGTCTTCCCCATTGACAGACAGTAGCCGTTACAGCCTCCAGTTTGTCTTATTTATTTAGTTGAAATACATTGATCCTCGAAAAAGTAAGCTATATTTAAAAATGAAATGTTTCTTCCTGATTCTTGTCATATGTTAATTAAATAAAAATAAAGAATTAATCGTGGGGTAATTTAAAAAATTAAGTTCAAATTTTCAATTAGGAAAAAGGTGAGTTTCGAGCACAGATCCAACTAGCAAAGAGGACAGATAAAAAATATAAAGTTTTGTGTCACCGGTTGTATGTGTAGTTTTAATTCATAAGTCAATTTAGAAAATAAAAAAAATCAAAACACAAAGGTTTGTCAAAAAATTCAAATTCAAAAAGCCAATTGTGTATTCTCTATCATCGAGTAAAAGGCCAATTGCTTGTTCATTTGCAAATCGGGGCAAAAAAAAGACGACGACGATAGAAACTTGATACAAAAACCATGGAAAATGCAAGAACTACGGTTGCAACCGTAGTTGCGACTCTTTCTATACCATCAGGGGATCAGTTACGTGTCGAGATGCAACTCGATACAAAAACTTTAAACCACATTTCAACATAGGTACTCAATTGCAATCATAGTTGCTTTTATACCATCAAGGGAGAAGGACAATTGTGCGTCGACATGCAACTTGAGGGTAAACAAAAAAAGACGAGGGCCATTCAACACGGGTACTCAGTTGCAACCGTAGTTGCAACTCCCTCGTTATATAGGGTAGAAGGCCAGTCGCATGTCGAGATGAAACTCGAGGCTAAAAAGACAAGAAACATGGAACACAATCCTCAGTTGCAACCCTAGTTGCAAACTCCCGCTCTATACGATTAGGGGAGAAAATCCAGTTGCGTGTCGACATGCAACTCGAGGCAAAAAACACACAAGGACCTTTCGATTAGGGAGAAGGCCAAAAAATACATGTGGAGATGCAACTCGAGGCGAATAAGACAAGAATCAACACGGTACTCAAGTTGCAACCCTAGTTGCAACTCACTGTCTATACCATCAAGGGTCGGTTGCGTGTCGAGATGCAACTCAAGGATAGTCCTCAGTTGCAACCCTAGTTGCAACTTTCACTCTATACCATCATAGGAGAAGGCTGGTTGTGTGTCAAGTTACAACTTGAGACTCATAATTCAGTTGCAACCCTAGTTGCAACTATGCTCTCTATACCATCAGGGGAGAAGGCTGGTTGCGTGTCAAGTTGCAACTCGAGACTCATAGTTTAGTTGTTGTAACACCCTCAGAATCGGACCTATGCAAGTTTTAGCGAAAACCCGCCAAACCCGCATAGAAACGATTCAAAGGTGCCACCAGCACTTTATGCGGGTGGAAAGCGTAATAACATTACACAACAGTCCTCGATGGGACCCACGTAAGGATATATATATATACAATGACTCAATGAGTCAAGAATAGATATAATATACAAAGATCCAAATCACCTTGAAAGCGATAGGCGTCCATACGGACAAGATGCAAATGGGGCTAAGAGCCACGAAGAATAACCAATGGCGTCCATAACCCCGCCAAGCCGGAAGGGTAACCCTGCTAACGACGTCGATCTCAAAACCTGCTTAAGCAAAAGGGGTGCCGACAAAGGGCAAAGGAAAAAGAAGGAGCGTCAGTACTGAGGCCAGTACACGACGAGGCTAGAATTCGGCGGTCCTCGCCTACATAGATATGGTGGACTGAAGCGGCAGTGGCAGCATGCACTAAACAACCTATAGAGACTCGATACAACTGGCGGCTATCAGAGAGGGGTGAGGAAGACCTATTCGGAACCAATCTGATGCTACCATCAAACAAACCCATCCTGGTATTTCCCCCTCGAGACCAAACGAGGAAGTCAACCGAGGAACTCACACAGTTGGCAGTTTTAGTTATCATTGCAGCAATTACTAGTCAGGTGTAGATAATCATCCTGATAAAGTAAGCAGTGAGCACTTTTAGTTAACCATTCCATTATAGTTGCGACACTTACTAGTCAGATACAATTAGCATGAGGTAACCCGAAACCCAGCAGTTGTTGGTACTTTTATTCAGCCATTCCGTTGTAGTTGCAATAATTACTAGTCAGGTACAATGGTCGCAAGCGACGCTCCAAACAAGCAATTGTGGGCAGTATTATTTAGCCATTCCATTATAGTGAAACTGATTACTAGTCATTATAGAGTCAAATTTATAGCAATAAACTTTAGTTATGCTTGTCTATGGTTAGAATCGTGCTCCAAGTCGTCCATAACCATGACACGGCTTTAAAAGTTTTACCCGGGGTGCACCAATAGCAACACACGCCGATCAACCTCGAAAACCAAATCAAAACCCAATGAGGCCTTCACGACAAAGCAATCACGTGATTGAAATATTTGAGGGCCACCCATTGAGTAGACCCAACGGTGACTCGAGGCGGACTCAAGGTTTGCGACAATGGCTATAAACGACTGGGAACCCGAAAGTGTGGCTGGGCTTGTCGACACCGCGAAAACACTCCGCTACCCTAAACAGGACAGTGTGCTCCTCGCACAAACGTAAATAAACAGTAGCATGGCATAAGTACAGGATAGTAAATAAAACCTCAAACTAGTTTGTGGCCCCAAGAAATATCTTGAATCAAGCTCGCTGTGGGGGTCCCATATACCTCCAGGATGTGGATAGCGCGATAAATCAAGGAACAGTGTATCAAGTACTCGGGTCCTACGGACACAAGTGGATCGGAAACCAAATATTATCTATCACCCACCGATGCCTCTGCTTACTTCAATTTTAGTTGTTAAACAGAATTAAAGTGAGCGACAAGTAAAACTATGATCATCTCCAACATCAACATGCGGCAATACATCAACAATCGTGGCACCGGGCGACACGCAATGAACTTGAGCCTTGAGCAAGCGACGCCATAAGTCCAACTATCTACCAAACAACAGGTAATAGGATGTGTCCAAGGCAATATGAGGCTGCAGGGAATATCCAGGAACGAAACTAGAGCATCGCAACACAAATAGCAAAAGATCAACAGGAGGGAATAAATACTGGAAAAGTAAGATAGGTAGAAAGGGAGAGATGCTCGCCTGAAAACATTGCCAAGAATCAACCAAGATCGGGTAAGCTCACATCAACTCAACGGCCTTATCCGCGAAGAACCAAAACACTAGAAGAAACACCGGATGCACTATTTAATACAACGGCAGAAGATCGGCATGATGCATGTATGATGTATGACATGGCACAGGTGCGATGCAACTAGGTCATATTAAGCGGAACCGGGGTCCCGATATTTAATTAGGTGGTTCATGTTGTTTAGGTACCCCGCAATTAAATGTTATTTGAACATGGCAAAATATAGCACCGGTTCGCTACACAGATTTAAATGAGGCCAATATACGACTGGATTTGCCCGCATATGGGCCCCATATTTAATTATTAGGTGAATCGGCATAAGGCCCCCAAACCAATGACATGCATGCAAGATAATGACAATTTAATATGCGACAAGGTTATATTTCATTTATAAAAATAGGGTTTGCGGGAAGGGGGTTCACACATCAGGGGGTCGCGACGAACTTGGGGTTCCGGGGGGTTCGGGTTACCTCGAGGTCGAGGTTCGATGGTCTCGGCGGTCGGAAGTAGTTCTTGGCGTTCGGGTAGATGAACTTGGCGTGGCGTCGGGGCGCATCGGTTTAACCCTGGACGGTGTCGTTCTTGTCGTCGTGCCGATCTTGTCGGGTCCCACGGGGTCGATCTTGCCGTTGCGAGGGTCTTGTCGGGCCCGCGCCATCGAGTCGGTGTTAACGTTCGGGAGCGTTCTCGTGGCAAACTTGGCGTCCTGGGGACGATCCTGTCGCATCCGCGGTCGTCGGGTCGTGCCGACGGTCTTGTTGTCTCACGGCAGAGATCTTGGGGTCCGGGGTCTTGGCGCCTTCGGGTCCGAGAGGGAGATCTTGGCGTCCGAGGGTTCGGGTTCCGTCTCGGTGGTGTCTATCTTCGGGGTTTCGTGAGGGAGGCCTTGTAGATGGTTCTTGCCCGAAGAGCTTGGCGGTGGTCGCTGTACCTCTGGTAGGGATTGTCCCCTGGAAGGACTCGATCAACCAAAACAGCATTCATCGGGTAGACGTTGCGGATCCCCCTCACACCACAGATAACTCAAAGCACCAACTTCATATATCTACACAGATGATGCTGACGATGGTTGCGGGCGGGGACGACCTTGGCGGCCAACGAGGAGCCCACGGGGGCGATGGTGGTCGAGCACCCTACGGGAGGGGGCGACGCACGGACAGAGCCTCGCGGGGCCGGCGGCTCTGCTCGACGGGGGGCGGGGCGACGCGGTCGTGGGCGGCCGGAGGCGGCGACGGGCGCGGCCGGCTCCGGGCGGGCGGCGCGTAGGCGCGAGGAGGCGGCTGCGTCGCCGGACGCGGGACGGCTTGGCCCGGCCGGAAGCTTATGCGGCCGGGCAGGGGAGAGGCGACGAGGACGGGCGAGCGCCTGGCTCGAGGAGGAGGGCTCCGACAGAGAGGTGGCCTTGGGGCACTGAGGCGGCGGGCGGCGGCGAGGCGCAAGGGCAGAGGCTCGAGTGAGAGGCATGAGAGAGAGGCAGCGGCGGGCCGACGCAGACGAGCGGAGATGGAAGAAGGCGGCTCACAAGGATGGGAGAGGTTGGAGGAGGGGTGGTTGGCCGAGGAGAGGTCATGGGCAGTGGTGGAGGGGAGGAGAAAGGAGGCGGAGGGTCGCTGCGGAAGAGAGAGAAGTGCGTCGGTCGCGTTGGGGAAGAGAAGGAAGGAGAGGGGAAGGAGGTGGGCCAGGGGGACGGTGGTGGGCCGTGGTGAGGGATGTGCGTGTGTGGCTTGTGTGGAAGGTGGGAGGGGGGTGTGTGTGGTGGTTGGAGGGGAGAGATGGGGTGAGGTGGCGGACATGGTTGGTGGGGAAGGGAAAAGGGGAGGTGGCAAGTTGCTATAGGGTGGGGTGAGGCGGAGAGGGGTTGGGTAGGATAGGACAGGGTAGACTAGGGATTTTGGTAGACCGTTTTATTTTGGGGGTGGTCGTTCGGGTCGATTCGGCCTGTTCGACTGCCCCACTAAAAATAATTAAACCTTTTATTTGTTTTAAACGGGCCGTTTGCAAACCGATAGCAGCCGAAACAAAATAATCCGGAGACCCGGGTTTGGCGTTTGAATAAAAGACGGGGCGTTTAGAAAACAAAACCAGGCTTTTCAAAAATAGTTTTATGCAAGCATATGCAAGATGATGACGATGCTCAAATGCAATGTGGCATGATGACATGAGCATGCGGTCATGATGATGCAATGCACAAAAACAACGCGATTTTCTAGTAGTGGTTTTGCGGGATGCCACAGTTGTAACCCTAGTTGCAACTCCCTCTCTATACCATCAAGGGAGAAGGTCGGTTGCGTGTCGAGATGCAACTCAAGGCTAGTCCTCAGTTGCAACCAGGGTTGCAACTTGCTCTCTATACCATCAGGGGAGAAGGCTGGTTTCATGTCAAGTTGCAACTCGAGACAACCCTAGCTGCAACTCACTGTCTATACCATAAGGAGAGAAGGCTGGTTGTGTGTCAAGTTGCAACTCAAACTCATAGTCCAGTTGTCGATATGCAACTCACGGCTAGTCCTTAGTTGCAACTCGCTCTCTATACCATAAGGGGAGAAGGGTGGTTGTGTGTCAAGTTGCAACTCGAGACTCATAGTCCAGTTGCAACCCTATTTGCAACTCCCTATCTATACCATCAAGGGAGAAGGTCGGTTGCGTGTCGAGATGCAACTCAAGGCTAGTCCTCAGTTGCAACTCCCTCTCTATATCATCAAGGGAGAAGGCTGGTTACGTGTCATGTTGCAACTCGAGACTCATAGTCCAGTTGCAACCCTAGTTGCAACTCCCTCTCTATACTATCAAGGGACAAGGCTAGTTGCATGTCGAGATGAAACTCAAGGCTAGTCCTTAGTTGCAACCCTAGTTGCAACTTGCTTTGTATACCATCAGGGGAGAAGGCCGGTTGCGTCTCAAGTTGCAACTC
The DNA here is from genome assembly GCA_030063025.1 of Avena longiglumis. Lineage (NCBI taxonomy): Eukaryota > Viridiplantae > Streptophyta > Magnoliopsida > Poales > Poaceae > Avena > Avena longiglumis. Next base: position 495,403,491 of record CP125978.1, on the reverse strand, counting down.
GAGACTCATAATCTATTTGGAATCCTAGTTGCAACTCCCCCCTCTATACTATCAGTGAAGAAGGCAAGTTGCGTTTCAAGTTGCAACTTGAGACTCATAGTACAGTTGCAACCCTAGTTGCAACTCGCTCTCTATACCATTAAGCGAGAAGGTCAGTTGTGTGTCGTGACGCAAGTCAAGGCTAGTTCTTAGTTGCAACTCCCCCTCTATACTATCAGCGGAAAAGGCCAGATGCGTGTCAAGTTGCAACTCGAGACTCATAGTCCATTTGCAACCCTAGTTGCAACTCCCTCTCTATACCATCAAGGGAGAAGGCCGATTACGTGTTGAGATGCAACTCAAGGCTAGTCCTCAGTTACAACCCTAGTTGCAAATCGCTCTCTATACCATCAGGGGAGAAGGCTGATTGCGTGTCAAGCTGCAACTCAAGACAACCCTAGTTGCAACTCCCTCTCTATACCATCAAGAGAGAAGGCCGGTTGCGTGACGAGATGCAACTCAAGGCTAGTTCTCAGTTGCAACCCTAGTTGCAACTTCGCTCTCTAAACCATCAAGGGAGAAGTTCAGTTGCGTGTCAAGTTGCAACTCGAGACTCATAGTACAGTTGCAACTTCGCTCTCTATACCATCAAGGGAGAAGGTCAGTTGCGTGTCGAGATGCAACTTGAGAAGAAAGTTCAGTTGCGTGTCGAGATGCAAGTCAAAGCAAAAAAAAAAGACAAGGACCATTCAACATGATAGTCAGTAGCAAAAACCCTAGTTGCAACTCCCCTCCCTATACCATTAAGGAGAATGCAAGTTGCATATCGAGTTGCAACTCAAGGCTACACATATCTGTTGCAACCCTAGTTGCAAGTCCCTTGCTATAACATCAAGGAGAAAATCTGATTGCATGTCGAGATACAACTCAAGGCTATTAAAAATGACAGTCAACCATCAAACTATATGCTAAAAACAAAAAAGTTCAAAAAGGCGACCATCAAACTATACTATGTGATTTGTTATTGCACATAGCGTTTGCGCTAGAGGTCAATGTGCACCTCTACTTCGCGGACAAATTCAGAAGAAAAAAAGCACGAAAAAAATAAAAAAATACTAGATCAAAAATAAAATGAAGAAAAGATCTGTTCCAACCTAGCTCATCTACCGAGCTACAAAAGATAGGACAAAAAACAAAATCCCACCTCGGAGCAAACAAAAATGGGCTGATTCCAAAAGAAAACAATGAATAGAAACCAGCCTGCTAAATAGAAATCATGCCTCGGACAAACACAAAAATTTTGAATTTGTGTTTTCGTCGAACAAACACAAAAAATACACACAAAATCACCTCTAAAATTCTTACTAAAAATTGATTTGAAGCGGACACTAGCTAAAATTCTTAGTAAATTTGGTTTGAAGTACAACAAAATCCCAATAGCAAAAAATCTGATTACAACTCGTAGATGAACATCTAACTATCGGAAAAAAAATATAGATTATCCCCCATATGCTACCTCTCCTAATAAAAAACGATAAGCCATCAACTCGTTACTATCAAAAAAGGAAAAAAACAAAACCAAATAAACAAAGACGAAAAATAAAGCCAACCAACTGATCTTGGCCCTATCCACACAGAATCTTGGCCCCCGTCACAACTACAAATGCCTAGAAAAACAACACACGCAAAAACAAATAGGCCCCTGACCCCTCGCTAAAAAAATCAGCCCACGAAGATACAAAAGGCTGGAAGGAACAACAGAGAATCGTTGATTCGGCTGGACACGGGCCAAAACAGCTCAACCCAGGCAATACGGATCTTAACACGCGGGATGAAATTAGACGGCTGCAGAGTTGACTGTGCTATAACTTATTTCTTAGCTAGCTGAGAAATAGCAATTCCCATATTAATTTGATAAATGAGAAGTGATATAACTTTTCATGTTCAATTACCTTGAGAAAATTATTAACCCTATTATGACTTATGTACTATTTATTTTGTCCTTGGAGATATGTACTTGTAAATATTTGGGATACATGTGTATATATGTGGTTAGCATGTGTGTTGTGTAAAACTTGTTCTAGTGGCAAGAATTAGTTCTCTAGCAAGGTATAGCCACCCCCGCTGAAAGTAAAGTTTGGGAAACTACTTTTTTAAGTAGGATGACCCTTAGGCTTTATTATAAAAAAAGTCATTTTATAACGATGAATTCTTTGTACTAGCCATGACACTAATACCACCAAAATAACACCAGGCGAGGCGTGCATCCATGATTTCCGTCTCCATCTCCTCCTCCGCTGTTGAGCGACATCGCTAGTTTCTTACAGTTGTCATATGTGTCGTGGGAATGGTCACGGCAGACGCTGCAATCGGCAGCAAGTAGTAGAACGAGGGGCAAGGGCGGCCAGTCATCTGCGGTGCGAGATGAGGGCAAAGACACAGGGTTTACCCAGGTTCGGCCCCCCGGAGGGTAAAGACCTACTCCTGCTAGATTGTATTAGGGAGGTGTTACAATGGGCGAGCTCGGCGGCTAGGCGGCGAGTCGCTTAGGTGTACGAGGAACGTGTCTCTACTCCCATAGGGAGGTTTATATAGGTTCCCTCCCTAGGGTTTACATATCTCAACCGACTCGTTTCTGACAAGAATCGTTTAACCTAGTCGTGGGCCTATCTACCGCCTGGCCTTTAGCTTCGATCGCTCGGTACCTTGCGGGCTTCAATCCACTCGCTTCTCAGGCCCACTCGCCACCACAGGGCGATCGGAACGCCCCGCCGAGTATACCCCAGAGGCGTATCCCCATCGAGTCCCCGAGGCCGCCGTCCGATTGGGCGCAAGTGGCTTTGGCGATCGGAGTATGCTTGACAGTAGGCATCCAGTCGAATCGTCGGCGGGCTCCTGTATGAAGAAGAAAATCCGGTGAACCAAGTCGCGTTTTAGGCGAGTCGAGTCGGCGGAACGCGGTCGTGGTGATTGACTTAGCGAGCCGAATGGCTAGAGTTGGACCGTCAGGTGTGGTCAAACTAGCCGTTAGGGTAATCCAACGGTAACTTTCGGCGTAATCATCGCGCGGTAACGGCCCCCTGATTTGGCGGGTAACTCCCGCTATATAAGAGGAATGGTAGGCAATCGCAGAACCAACTGCCCACCACTTCTTCCGAGTGCGCGCATTTTCCTTCCTTTGCTCCGCGATCCAATCGACCCGAAATCCTCCGATCTCCAACCAACCTCCCGGCTATGGCCCTTCCCGAACCATGGGCAGGTCCAAGTGCACAAGAGCGCGGTGGCCTCTTCGAGGAGGCCGGAATCCTGCGAGCCATGATTGTGGCGCAGCCGGAGAACGACCCCAAACCCGCGAGAGGAATTCGTCTGTTTCACCATCATCTCGGCGGGGCTAGGGTTTCCCACGTCTTTATTCTTCCGGCGTTTCTGCGCCTACTACGGGATCCAGCCTTCAGATCTGGGTCCCCACAGCATTGAGCAGCTCGCCATCTTCGTGGCGTTCTACGAGTGCTACTTGGGCTGCCAGCCCTACTTTCCCTTGTGGCAGGATCTGTTCCATGGACGGATCAGCCGCGAGGAGGCAGGCGGCCCAATGCTAGCCGCGGGTGGCTTGACGTTCCAGCTCAAGTCCAAAGCTTCTTTCTTCGATATGATGCTACCCGCCAAGGCAGCGAGCGACTGGAAGAAGTCATGGTTCTACGTGGCCGAGGCGACCCCAGAGGACGAGGTGGCGATCCCGCGGTACTCGGCCAATCGTTCCGAGCCACGTCATCTCCAAGTCGGCAAGCTCCCCAACGACCAGCGGATGGTCGTTGACGAGATGCTCCAGGCCATTCGTGGTCTGAAAAAGAAGGGCCTTCGGACGATAAACTTGTACAATTGCTGGCTTGGCGGACGCTCCACTCCAACGCGACCACTACATGTATCAAGACACGGGCGGGAGACTCGACAAAGGCCTGCCGACGAGTGGAAGCCGGAGGATTATCTCCCAGCGTTGAAGAAGATCACCCAGCGGTGTACCAGATGCACAGCCGGGTCGCCTACACCACGGCGTCCGCTCAACGGTAATTTCTTCACCTTGTTCGCATTGCCGCATGATCGCGGTAATTCTGATTCTGTTTTGTATTCATCGCAGCTATTCCAAGTGGTGGAAGGTGGCTCCCACCTTCGATGATGAGAGCCCGGCCATCCGCCCAGACACAGCGAATCGCCACCCGCGAGGGCAACGAGGACGACGAGGACGAGTCCGAAGAGGAAATCGCCCGCTGGTCCGAAAACCCGGCAACGCGTCACAAATCGAAGCGAGCAAAGCCTCGAGCGTCACGATGACGACGACGAGCTCGAAAACCACCTCGGCCAGCCACTCCTTCAAAGAAGAAGAAGAAGGAAAAGGCGAGGGCCCCGAAGAGGAAAACGGTTGCCGAGGATGGCCTCGCCGCACTTTTCGAAAGCAGCGATGCTCCCTTTCGCCGGTGGCGGCGCCAAGCGACAACCGCTAGACACGCCGACCGTGGAAGTGCCTGGCCTCGATGCCTCCGCCATTCGCGCGGTCTCTCGGGCTAGGAAGGCTCCTTGCTGGCGACTTAGCCTCGCAGGAGGTTCGAATGTGGCGGCCGCCCGCAAGGAGGCTCCGCCGCAGCGGCTCCACCGCGAGAAGCCCCGCCGAGGTTGTCCCAGGCGCCACCGCGCCTCAACGACGAAGAAGCCGTCCGTGTCTTGGGCACGCGACGCCTGGAACTGGGGCTCCGCCAACTGGGCCCCGAATCGAAAACCGCCGGCCTTCGTGCAGGCTACGTTTCATCCCGATCGCCAAGTGAGTGCGTTCACCTTCCCTATTTTTCATAACTATCTCGATCGTCTTTATTGATTCGATTGATGCAGGACCGGAGTGAAAAGATGGGCCACCCGACCGCGGGCGTGTACCTCCGCCACTAGCGAGGAGGATCCTTCCCAGAAGAGGAAAGCGAGGTCGCCGCCTCGGCGGATGGCAGCAAGAAGGCCAAGGGCGATTACATCACATCGTCTCTGGCGACACGCGGTCGCCGCCGGACCAGCGTGGAGGCAACCGCATCTGAAGGAGGAGTTTCCTTAGACCGGAGGAGGCGACTTCCTTTGAGAGGGTTCCTCAATCGCTACCTTCCCCGTGGACTAAGGCGGCCACGGCGAAGGGCTGCGCCCGAGCCTCGCCCGGGACCGCCGATCTGAAGTCGACCAGCGTCACGCCACACGCGTTGCTGCGTCCGTGGACGCGATACAACTCCATGGCATGCTTGGTGCAGCCATCCGTACCTCCATTCCCCGAGGATCAGGTCGGTGCTGCGGCGGCTTGATTCTTATAATTTCGCCTTTTTACTTGATCCAGTCCCGAGTGCTCACGCGCTAATTTTTAGCGGTGGGCACTTAGGAATTTTCTTGATCGCCAGTCCCCGAAAAGCGCACGTAAATTTAGCGGGTGGGCACTTAGGAATTTCGCTTACCGACTTTTTGATGATATGTGGTCTGCAGCTTGAGTCGGCGGACCGATTGGCATGAAACAGGCGTCGAGAAGGAGCTGGCCACCATCCAGAGGCGAACAAAGAGCTTCAGGTTGTTGCTAAGGCGGAAGGAAGCTCGTCGAGCTTGTCCTCGCCGGTGAGTTGGTGGCGGCGCGATCGCTCTGGTGCTTTGAACAATGGTCGCCGACCTCGGCGAACTGGAGGCGAGAGAAGAAGCGAGCTCGGCCAGGCGAGCTAAGGCCGCCATTGCGGCGGAGGAGGATCGCAAGGTGTCGGAAGTCCTTATTGGGGCTTCGGGGACCACATGTCGTTTGTTTCATCACGGACTCGCCCGCCCGTTGCTTGGTGAGTGCATCTTCCTTTCGATAGTTGTAGTTTTGTGGTGTCCGTCGTACTCATCATTGTCTCCTTCGCAGGTCGCGTTATTGGTAGCCAAGAAGAAGCGAGCTCGCCGACGCGAGGCGCGTGAGCATGCTTTCGTCGACTTCGGCGATCGGCGGCGACGCATCCGCGCCTACCTTCAAGAAATATCGCCCACGGAGGTTATTCCCGACCTTGTTGAGGTGTGGGAACATTTGGAGAAGGCCGCATGATCGTTGAGTTCATGACGGGTCGGCGTTTGGCGTGAGCGTCAAGATCGAGTCTCGGACTCGCCACTTCCCGAAGATTTCGACGTTGACGATGTGACGAGTGGGTATCCGTCGTTGATCGGGCGGTGGATCCGTCCGAGGTTCTCAAGTTGCGTGAGCGTGCTGCCATGTACCGGAGCGGTTCCGGGCGATGGGCGATCTCCTTCCCTATCAGGAGACGGTCGTCGCGCCGAACGACCCCGAGCCGCTGCATCGAGACTTCAAGGTCGAGCAGCCTTCAAGGTCGATGGCTGGTGAACTGACGACGTATCCATCAAACCCGTACACCGCGTTCATCCGTAATCGCCGGGATGCTGGCGAGTCGTCATCAAAGCCTGCAGAGTAGGGTGATTTGCCTTTGAAGTGTTAGCAGCAGTTCTGCCATGCGGCATATTTTGTAACATAAGACAATGCAGTATGCGATTTAATGGGACGTCGTATCCATTTTGCTATTCGTTTGTGTGATTTGGATTGATTTTGAACGAGTCCCCGAGCGCGTCCGCCCTTTTGTGGGGTTTACCTCGTATATGGTGTGTGTTGTTATCATGTGTTCTGTTGATTTGGTCGACTCGCCCGAGATCGGAGAGCCAGTCGCAAGGCGACTCCCTTGAGTGCTCTGTACTTTACCGTTTTCCCGTACGCGAACGGGGTCGGGTGGCCAAGTCCCCGAGCGTGGTACTTGGTAGTTCTAGGCGCGACTCGAGGGTGTTGAGGACTTAGCGCGTTGGCGTGAGCGCGTCACTCCTGTCTGGCCCGTGGGGCCGCGGCGCAGTCCCGGCATGCTCTTACTTGGCGCTTTTCACGACCGATCGCGACGAACCGGTATTCAGTCCCGGCGTGGTACTTAGCCGTTCGAGTCGCTATGCCGAGGATGCGGAGGACCAAGGTCGCTGAGAAGCGAGGGCGATTGTCTTGGCTCAGAAGCCGCCGAGCTAGGCGACTCAATGGGGCTCCGGTTGGCGTTTTGTGGACGATGCAAGACTGAAGTGATTCGGTGCTCTTACACGCACTACTTAGCCGTGCCGATCACTGTACCAAAGGTTGACTTCTGCGTTTTAGCGATCATTTATTACGAAAAGCGAGTGGCACAAGTCATGGAGAGTAGGCGCAATTTGCGTATCAGCTTTCTTTTATTTCATAGCATTTGGAGAGTACATGTGGGGTTCTAGGAGTAGAACTTCCGGAGGAGGTTTACATTCCATGGTCGCTGACGCCGAGCTCGCCGCCCATGGACGTCGATGAGGTAGTAGGCGTGCCGAGCACGCGCCGATAGCGAATGGGCCGTCCCACGAGGGGAGAGCTTGTGCATGCCCTTCTTGTCTGGATGAGGCGTAACACCGTCGCCTTTCCGGAAGGTGCGGGTTTTCACCCGTCCTGTGGTAGCGGCGAGTCCTTGTTGGTAGATGGCGGTGCGTGACCGGCGAGGTCGCGTGCTTCCGAGCTGGTCGAGCCCATCTTGGCGGGCCAGCTCGCTTATGCCTCCGTATAATGGGCGATCATCCGCGAGTCGTGTTCGAGGTCGGTGGGCATGGTCGCCGGTAGCGTAGACCATGAAGAAGGGGTGAATCCGATCTGTTAACCGAGGTGCGGATTCCCAGATAACGGAGGGCAACTCTTGACCCAGCACCGGTGCGCTCGAGTGGTACTTGGAGTCACGGCCGCCGGAGGATGCTGGTTGGCTCTCGCTGGCCGTTGGATTCGGTGGGCGGCCGACGCGAGATCGAGCGGATGTGGTGCTCTTCGCAATTCGCCATTGCTCCCTTGGCGAAGTTTGTGCCGTTGTCCGTGATGATACTATTTGGGAACCCGTGGCGATATATGAGCTCGCGAGGAATTTAGTGGCGGTCTTCCGTCGCATTTCCGGATCGGCTTGGCCTCCACCCACTTGGTGAATTTGTCGACTAGCAAGTGGGTGTAGCCGAGGGGCTTTCTTGAAGGGGCCCACCATGTCCATGCCCCATACGCGAATGGCCAAGTGATGGGGATCGCTTTTGAGCGCCGAGCTCGACGCAGCGTTTGATTGGCGTCCGGCACCCGCGCATCGCCGGACGATGTCGACAGCATCGGCGTGTCGGTGGGCCAAGAGAAGCCGTGTCGCATAGCCTTGGCGACCAGGAGCGGCGGCGGCGTGGTGGCAGCGATCACCGAGTGAATGTCGTGGAGGATTTTGCGTCCTTCACCGTTGGACGCAACGTTGAACACGCCGTGACGCTGCGTTTGTGTAGCTCGCCCGATGATGGTGTAAGACTTGCATCGGCGAGCGATCATTCGGCGTCTGTCTCGCCGGGCAGTGGTGCCGGCTTCGGTGGCGATGTAGGGCTTGGTCCGGTCGTCGACTCGGTGATGAGTGCGACCAAGGCTGCCTCTGGTTGAGTGGTACTCGATGTCGATCTCCTCGGGAGAGAGGCTGATGGTTTGAGATTGTGTCGAGGAATACGGGCGGTGGTGCGAGTCGAGCCGACCCGCGGGAGAGGCGTCGGCTTCGTTTTTTTTCGTCGATCCACTCGATGAGTAGCCGTGAAGTGGCCGCAACTTGTCCACCTCGTGGCGATACGCCGCCATGGTAGGGGAGATGGCGTCGCGGCCGCGACTTGCCCATGACGGTCGGAATCACCGTAGCATCGAAGGCGATTGACGTTCATCTCCTTGGCGGCTCGCATGCCGTGGAGTAGGGCCTCGATTCAGCCATGTTGTTGGTGCAGGCGTGAATTCGAGGCGAGGATGTAGCGGAGCTTGTCGCCTTTGGTGAAGTCAACACTATCCCCGCTCCGCACCGCGTTCTTGGAGCCGTCGAAGTGTGCTCCAAGAATGGAGGTACGGCAGCTGCAGGCTGGCCTCCTCCGATCAGCGATGAAGTCCGCCGTCGTGACTTAATCGCCTTCGTGGCTCAGATTTAATGTTGTGGACGCCGATCTCGACGGCCCACTTGGCGATCCGTCCGCCGCCGCTGTTGCGGATGATGTCTTGCGTGGCGAGGAGACGCGTGACCGGGTGCTCGGAAGTAGTGCGCGAGCTCCGAGCTCAAGACCGCGATACTAGCTTTTGGTATCTGTGGGTATCGTTGGCGCGACTCGGTGAGGCCCTCGCTGATGTAGTACACCGGACGCTGCATTGGGCGCTCCTTTCCTGCCTCCGTCCGCTCGACGACCATCACAAAGATCGACGACGCCGGACGCCGCGACGTAAACCAGCATAGGTTCTTTGTCGGCGGGCGGCGAGTAGTGGTGCGGCGAGTAGCACTTTTTGAGGTCGCGAGCGTCGTACCTCCTTGTCCCAATGGAAGGTGGGGTTCTTCGCATCAGGCGGTATAGGGGCATCGCCTTTCGTGATGAGGATGAAGCGGCGAGCCGCTACTCGCCGTCCAGCCGGGCGTCACGCAGCACTCGGGTTTGCGAGCGGCGATTGTGTCGATCTTTGTTGGGTTCGCCTCGATCCCTCGTTTGGAGCAGCGTACCCGATGGTTGTCCGTGGTACACGAAGGTGCACTTACTGGGTTGAGCTTTATCTTGTACCTTCGCAGATTGGTGAAGGTTTCCGGTCGTGAGTAGGTCGCCTTGGCGGCGGATTTCCGCGACCACGTCGTCGATGTAGGCGTGGATGTTGCGGCCGATTTGGCTCGCGAGGCATTCTTGCATGCACGCTGGTAGGTTGCCCGGCGTTCTTGAGGCGAAGGTCATGGCGGTGTAGCGAAGGCTCGAATGGCGTGATGAACGCCGTTTTCTCCTCGTCTTCGATAGCCATTTTGATCTGGTTGTACCGGAGTAGGCGTCGAGGAAACATAGCGACTCGAACCAGCGGTTGAATCGATTATCGATCGATCCGGGAGGACGACTGCTCCTTTAGGCGGTATTCAGTTTGTGTAGTCGATACACATTCTCCGGTCCCGTTTTCTTCTCGACCAGGACTGGGTTTGACCACTTGGAGTATTTGATTGGCGGATGAAGCGGCAGTAAACGCTGCACTTCCTCGGCGATTGCTCGACGGCGTTCTTCATTGAAGGGCCGTGGCATCGCTGATGGTCGCACTTTGGGGTCGGCGTTTAATTTGTGCTCGGCGAGCTCCCTAGGGACACCGGGCATGTCGGAGGGTTTCCATGCGAAGATGTCCCTGTTCTCACGGAGGAACTTCGATGAGCGCGCCTTCCTATCTGGGCTCATGCTGTCCCGATCGTCCGTCTCGGCCGGAGTCGCTGGGACCAGCTCGACGGTGCGAGTGTCGTCGTGGCCTCAAAGGTTGAGGTGTTTGCGCCCTGAGTTGGGCTTCTTGAGTATTGTGGGGTCGTCATTGTTGACCCTTTCGCGTGTTGGCGAGCTCGTCGGCGTGATTAGTCTCGCCGCGATGGCGGCGTCGCAGTTCGGCTCCTTTGGCCTCGCATTGGCGGCCATGTCGAAGTCGCCGTTGATGGTGATGGCCGCCGCGGCCGGGGAGCTTCATCGCGTTATGCAGCGTGGTGCGCCATGAATTTAGCGAACGCCTGGCGCCCCAGGACGCGGTGGTAAGGGCTGTCGAAGGGCACCAGCTCGAAGACGATCCGCTCGGTGCGGAAGTTTGCCGGAGTACCGAAAGTGACGGGCAGCGTGACTTTGCCGATCGGGTACGCCTTCCGACCGGGGACGATGCCGTGGAACGTGGTGTGGGTTGTCTCGATCATCGACTGCGGGAGCCGCAACCGCCTGAAGGTGTCGAGGTAGAGGATGTTGATGGAACTGCCGTCCATCGATGTCTTGGGGAGCGATGGTCGCCAACCTTGGGCTTGACCACCAAGGCGACTCGTCCTGGGTACTCGATGCGTGGCGAGTGGTCTTGCCGGCTCCAGGTGATGGGCTGTTCCGACCAGTTCAGGAACTGGGGGACGTCTGTTTGGGCCACCGTATGGACGGCGACGGCGCGGGCGATGACCTTCTTCTCGCGCTTCGTGTTGAAGCCTGTGAAGGTGTGGAGCGAGCCGGCTACTTTGCCGAATTTTCCGCCATTTGGCGGGTCGTTGTCGGTGTCCTCCCGCGCTTGCCGTGCCTTCTCGATTTCCCTGAGGGTGTGGCAGTCGGCGGTGGTGTGTGTTGCGGGCTTCCCTTCCCTGCTATGGAACGCACATGGTTGGTTAAGGAGGGCCGCGGGATCGAACCTTGGCTTGTTCTTGTAATTGCTGCCATCGCGCCGTTGCCCTCCGTCGCGGCGGTAGCTCTTGGGCTCGCACTGTGCGTGCCAGCGTTAGCGACGAAGTCGACTTCGCCCGTCGCGGCGCTGCCGTGAGTGCGGCTGCGTAGGTCGGTTCGGTCCGCCGTCGTTGCCGCCCGTCGGCGTTGCCCTCTGACTCGTCGCCGTTTCTGATTTGGATCTTCCTCGGCGTCGTTTGGCGATCTCGAGGAGATCGGGGATGTTGTCGAGTGTGCGGGAGTGTCGCTGAGCTTGGCGACTAGAGGCTCGTGGCACGAGGTCTTGAAGCAATGGATCGCGGTGTCGGGTGGATGCCGACGCGTTGTACCAAAGCTCTTGCCACCGTTGGACCCGATTCGGGTCAACTCACGGTCCTGGACGCATCGTTCGGTCCTCAATGGTGGTGGCGCGGTGTAGGAGCACTCGAAGTGCTGACGGCGTCGCGCATTTCCTCCGAGTCGATCGTCACGGGAGAGTGTTGATCCATCGCTGCGTCCCCTCCATCATCGATTGGGAGGTAACGGCGAGTAGGTCGATGTGACCGCGATCCCCATTGCCATGAGGTATGTGTCGAGCCGATGCGGGGTCGTCACGAGGAGTCGTATTTTCTATCTCCTTTGGCGCCTTGAAGTTTGGCGGGTACTTCTCGCCTCGGATCATTGGTCAAGCACTTAGGCCCAAGTCGATTGGCGACCCCATAGGTTTGCCATCGCGGCGATTAGTTAGGGTGTGCCGCAGTCGTCGGGCTGGCGGCGCCAACTTTGGTTGTTGATGATGTGGGTGCGGCGTCGATGGGTTGTCCGTTAGCGGCGGCGAAGTTGGTCGCCGCCCAGGATCGTTGGTGGAGAGTGCCGCGTTCACGGGTCGGTGTTGGAGCTGATGGCTCGGTGGCGGGCAATTGAGGGTGTTTGCCGCCGCTGGGCGGCCGCTGGAGGCCGCTCTGCTTCCCGAGGAACGCGAGTATACTCGACCTTGCGAGTCGGCGCCCGCTTTTTGCTGCTCCACGGCCTTCGCAAGCAGGGCCTTGACGTACTGGATCTGTAAGGCGCCGTCGCCGGTGGCCGTGATGCTATCGGCTGCTCGGCCTGCCACGAGGTTGTCCATCGGGGTGGAGAACAGTGGGAGGCCGTTTGCGTCTCGCTCCCGTGAGGAGACGACTATCCGCGGCTGGTCCCTGGGAGGGGTGCGGTTGGGTGGTGGTGGGGCACCCATCGCCGTCGATCCTGGCGGGGGCCGGGCGCTTCCTCCTGGTGGCGCGTTCTCGCAGATCGCGCGCTCGGCTATGCGGGCCGGGTCGTTTTCGTCGTCAAAGTTCAGGGCACGCCCTTGGACGGTGGGGTTCAAACGTGACCTGATCCGCTGCTGGTAGCGTGATAGCTCTGCGGTCACACTGCCGAGGCGAAATTTTCGCGCTCGGCTCGCTCTTGCCGCCTCGCCGATTTCAGCGGAGTTCCTCGACCTCCGTTGCCGTGGCGTTAGGAGGATTGGGGTGGAGAAAGGATCCTCCGGCGGATCGGTGCCGGTGGCCATGTAAGCATGTGGCGGTGGCTCCTTCGCTGAGGTCGGAGTTCTCCGACCAGTCGGTCGAAGATCCCGAGGATGGAGGGGTCCTCGAAGTCTCCCGCGTTGGAGACCTGGGCGATGGAGTCCGTGGATGAGGCCGCGGTGATGGATCCGGCGAGTGATGCCGGGGTCGCCGAGTCGGCGTCGTCGGTGAGGGCCACATCTTCTGCGGCCGTTGAATTCCCGGCCACGTTGCTGTGGGCCGAGTTGTACTCGGAGGCAAGGCGGTGGATCATCGAACGGCTCTCGGATAGCCGATCGTGGCGGCGACTCGCGGATGCGGCCGAGTCCTCGAGATGATGACGTCGGTGAGGCCGGCGAAATTTGTCGTGCGATTGGCGGGATCATCTTTGCGTGACGGGTCGCGCCCGGCGTAGCGCTCGGCAAGATCTGGAGCATCTCGCCGATCGCTATCATGCGCCGGCGGCGACCGCCTCGTTGATGGGCAGATTGGATCTCGCCGCAGAACACCGCCGGCGGGCCCGGTGGGCGCCACTGCCGTGGGAATGGTCACGGCAGACGCTGTCGGCGTGTAGTAGAAACGAGGGCAAGGCGGCCAGCCATATGCGGTGAGATGAGGGCAAAGACACGAGGTTTACCTGTTTCGCCCCGGAGGGTAAAGACCTACTCCTGCTAGATTATATTAGGGAGGTGTTACAATGGGCGAGCTCGGCGGCTAGGCGGCGAGTCGCTTAGGTGTACGAACGTGTCTCTACTCCCATAGGGAGGTTTATATAGGTTCCTCCTCCCTAGGGTTTACATATCTCAACCGACTCGATTCGCTTGATGTCGTTTAACCTAGTATTTGGGCCTATCTACTACTTTGGGCCTTGACTTCGATCGCTCGGTACCTTGCTGGGCTTCAATCCACTCGCCGTTCTGCAGGCCCACTCGCCAGCCCTGGGGCCAGTCGGAAACGTCCTGCTGAGTATACCCCAGTAGGCGTATCCCCATCAATATGGGCTCTGTCTCTCTCCTCCTGCACCACTGCTATCTCGGTTTCCCACCGATCCCTCGCCTCGTGCGCTGCCCCAAGTCCTCCTGCGCCATGTTGTACGACTCCTCGTCATGTCAATCGTGTGCACCTTGATCAACATCGTCGTGCAATTGTGCTGATCTTGGCCTAGGTGGTGGCACGATAAATGACTGGCTGCACGCTGGAAACTAGAGGCCACGCAGAAACCGGCTACGTTGGAAACTAGAGGCCACGCGAGAAACTACCTGTTGCATCCTTGCACCAGTATTATGTCGTGCTAATTACAGCGTGAAGTCTACATAACCCCCTATCTATTGGGTTTGGAACTAACCCCCATATGTTTAAACTAGGTTACTTACCCCCTAACTATCAAAAACCGCATATTACCCCCTCAAGGTGTAATGGCTGTTTTGACAGTGGTTTTAGTCCACGGTGGACTTTGGTTTTAGCCATGTGTACATATGCATTAGTCAATCAGTACACGCGACATTGCCTGATCAGTTCACTTGAGTTTTCGCACACTCGGCTGCTAAAAACAAGTAATTTGGGTCAGATAAATCAATCATATGGATACTAACAAGTACAATGGTGCAATGTTGTCATTTTATCTACTAAATCATGTGTGTCCTAATATGTCAATAATAACTATACAAAAACATTGCGGCTAGCGATGTAGAGGTAAAGTAGAGCAATACATTTGAACCATAATAAATCACAGTCTTGGCATGGTTGTATATGTGCATAGTCCCCAACGAGAAATAATTGTTTCCTGGCCATATTTACAGTATACAAATAACCCAGCCTTTTCTGTCAAAACCCAACCTTTTTTAGTATATGTGCAAGAGTTAACTGAATTTTCTGTCAAAACCCTGCCTTATTTAGTCCAACCGGATCATAACTCAGTTCACCACCTAATCAAGCACTAGAACATTAACTTGCCATCGTTGTCTACTTGCCCTTGCCCTAAATCAACACCTTAGATTTGTTTGGGAGAAAACGGGATTCCACCAGTTCATACACCTGCTGCCGTTGGTGCCAGGAAAAAAACGGGATTCCTTTGGGGTGGGGTGGGGGGGTGGGGGGGGGGGGGACAGAACAAATGTGCAGACCTCGTGGCACTGCCCTCCAATCTTCAAATTCAGGCGCCTATAATGCGCCTAGCCGCCGCCTTCGTAGACGGGCGAAGCAGAGAGGAGAGGCCGAGGTGTCCTCACGTCAGGAGATCGCGATGCGACACATATGGCGGCGTGGGGTTATGTGCTTCCACCAGACCAGGTTTCGGTCCCTGACTAACACATGCATTCGTACACATGGCTAAAACCATGTACTTCCACCATGGACTAAAACCGCTGTCAAAACAGCCATTAACACCTTGAGAAGGTAATATGCTTGGTTTTAGATAGTTAAGGGGTTAAATGACCCAGTTTAAACATATGGAGGTTTAGCGTGCGAACCCAATAGATAGGGGGTTACATGGACTTTTTTCCATACAATTTAGTACTCCCTCCGTCCTAGAGTGTAAGTCACAATCTTATTTTTAGATCGTCCCACATATAAAGCAAATAAGGCATAATTTTGCATTAATTGGAGTTAATTAGCACATGCAGCCCGTACCTTTCTCTCCTCCATATGCATCGGTTTGGCACGTCCATCATGCATGCAATAATTATGCGTTGTTTTATTGGCTATACCAGATACGAAGCATCACAGTCCGACCTAATTAGTCACAATTTCAGTCTCAATCATGTTAAGCCTTGGGCAAGATATTAGAGGATTGTGACTTACACTCTAGGACGGAGGGAGTAGCGTAGCTAGCTGTAAACATTGACGAGGTCTCCTCGATCGTAGTGGCAAGTTGGCCCGTCGAATTCGGATCGCCGTCGTCGGTTAAATGCCCCGTACGCGATACGCGACTCTATATATGAACATGGCAATTCGCGTTTCAGTGTTGCCACTATTTTTTTTTCCTCCAAAATCTCTCCGATCTTTTAACAATCATCAACATCAGTAGTAGTACAAAACGATCTAAAAGCAGTAGTAGTACTAATAAAAATCACAAAGATCTGCTTGAACCGAAACGTCGTTCGCCTTGCTGCCCTTGCACTACGTCGTCAGAAAATAAGACCGGACTCATTCATTCATGCATGCAGGAGGAGTAGTAGCACGTTTAATTAATTTATTGACAAGGAAATTTGCGCGCTAATTAACAATGCCGCATGCTCATACGCACAGATCGATCGAGCTTCTTCACAAAGTAGGTATCATTATTTGCGGACGACTAGCTCATGTGAGTCTTCCTGGGCGGCGGTGGCTGGGGGGCGGCGGGGATGGGGCAGCAGCAGTACATCTGCATGTCGTGGAAGGTGCAGAAGCCCTGGTAGGCGCCCAGCCCGATGTTGAGGCACAGGTCCGTGCACGAGTCCAGAGTGCACATCGCCGTCATCACCTGGCACTTGGGGTCAAGCATCGCCTCTACGTCAAGAAATTAAACCAGATTAGGATCGAGAGGAAGATGATGATGCATAAAGTACAGATCAAGAAAACAATAACACTGCGGTGGGAATTCGATCGATCGAGCGGTACCTGCGGGGGCGTCACGGGCGGAGCATCGCGCAGCGACGAGAAGGGCTACCAGGAGGAGGAACAGCGGCGCCGCCGATCTCGAAGGCGCCGCCATGGATATTGATGATGGGTTTCTCTGGTGTGTGCGTGTACATTGCTTCGTTTGCTTCTCTTTTTATAGGGGGGCACGTCCGAATAATCTGGGATTCATGTGCGATTTGGTAAAACGTAATTATTACGCGGAGATTTGCCTCCCTTCCTGATTGATGCGTTCAGAATCAAGGATTTCCATGTATGCTTCCAATTGGCCAGGATGAGAGTAATGATGCGTGTAGGATATCCCTCGGGCGGGATCCTAGGATCTTTGGAAGATATCGTAGGACCGGTGCCAAAGGCCATGGAAATACTAGATTGGCCCAAGCCCAAACTGCTACGTACATGGGCCTGACAGTTGATGTTTAGTTTTTCTCTGTGGTCCTTTTGCTCAGTAATTTCCTATTTATTTTTCTCAGCAATTTCTATTTTATATAGGAAATGCCTCCGCCGGTTCTAGACAAGTTCTAATATGGGTGATCGCGTTTTTTCTCTCTCGCTTCTTACATATTTTCTCTTTATTTATTTTTCTTCTTAGTTGGTTTATCTTATTTTCTTTATTCTCTATTAAAATGCTTTATTTTCTACCTTTTCTTTTTTATGTTCTATTTCTTAAGTTTTGATTATCCACTTTTCTTCAATTCAATACATAAGTGTGGTTTAAAGATAGATAGAACTTTAATTAAGTGCACATTCTTTTCATACTATAAACATGGTATCTGAGTTATATGAATTTTTTTATAAATGGAAACTCCTTTTTTACATCATAGATTTTTTTTTATTTATGTGAATATTTACTTATCAGTACGTAAACTATTATTTAGAGGTACGCACTACTACGAAAACGATTATAGGTAGATTTTAATTCTGTGGCACATATAGGGAAAATGCTCCACTAAAATTAATTCCGTGACGCATATAGCAAATGCTTCACAGAATTCATTCAATTCTGTGGTGCATATGGCTATATGCGTCACAGAAAGTGAGAATTCTGTGGCGCATATAGCCATATGCACCACAGAATTTCTATGGGCCCCATGTGGACCTGACCCAACACATGGGCATGCCAGAATTCTGTGGCGTATATGGCTATATGCGGCACATAATATAAAAAATGTGGCGTATAGCATATGCACCACGGAATTCTCACTTTCTGTGGCGCATATATCCATATGTGCCACAGAATGTGCGAAACAGATCTAAAAAAAGGTGGCATCCCCTCCTACCTACCACCGGGTGCAGATTGGTCCCACGGGCGTTGTGCGATGGCGAGACGATGTTCCTTTGCTTTTGTGTTGTGTTTGTTGAACGCATGCATGCTTGCTTCTGGAGGAGCTTTGTGTTGTGCTTGAATGCATGTTGCTGGCGCCGGGTGCATGGAGGTTTGCCGAAATGTTGATACACGTCCATTTCGGCAAATTTCTGCACTAGTCATACGTCCTACTTTTAGGATAGGTCATATGCCAAAATTTTCCGGCGATCATGCATATATGTCTGCGCGTCATGTGTGTGTGCATGGTTCTAACACTCTCTCTTTAATTTGGTCTATGTTCATGCGCAGGCGACCATGGTCATCCATATGAGCGAACGCTGGGTGGTTAGATACAAAGCTGACGCGGTGGCCGATATGGTTCAGAACAACATGACGAAGATAAGATGTCCGTGCCGAACGTGCAAACACCGGAAGTGGATCAACCCTAATTCCGGACAACTGGAGTCTCACCTTCTCACGCGTGGTTTCATGCCCAACTTCTTAGTGAATGAGCCGTCGGCAGATGGCGGTGGCCATGCTGAAGAAGAGGCCGGGGGCGGGGGAGAAGACGAAGGGTCTCCCGGACATGGTCATCATGACGAAGGAGAACATGATGATCATCATGAAGAAGGAGATGCCGACAGACACGATCATCATGAAGGAGATGATGCCAGAGCAGATGGTGGTGGTGGCGGAGAAGAAGGGAGCACGGATACGACGCTAACTTCGGCCTTGCGGGACCCTCATCTTCAAGAAATTCTCCTCAAGCAGACGACCAACGCGAAAGCTGCAGCCAGAGAGAAAGCCAAGCTGGCACAGATGGAGGTAGACAGGAGGACTCCATTGTATCTTGGGCGCCGGCCCGAGGATACACACTTGAGTGTAATGCTGAAGGCGGAGCACAAATGGACTGACACTAGCTTCAACGCTCACATGAAATTCTGGCATGCTCGTCTTCCCAAGGACAACACACTGCCAACAAGTATCGAGTAGGCGAGGAAAGTAGTTTGCCCACTAGACATGTCGTACGTGAAGTACCACGCATGCATCAACGACTGCGCACTTTATCGGGACGAGTACAAGGATAGAACCTCATGCCCAGTGTGCGGCCAGGGACGGTACAATAGAGGGAACAAGAAAGTTCCCCGAAAAGTGGTGTGGTACTTTCCTATCACTTCTCGTATGCAGCTTTCATAGACCCTAAGGAAGCAGAGCTCATGCAATGGCACGCGAAGAGGGAGAAGCTGGAAGATGATCCGGAGAAGGGCAAGATCCTGACACACCCCGCAGACGCTATCCAGTGGAATGTGCTAGACATCGAATTCCAAGATGAGTTCGGGCTCGATCCAAGGAACGTCAGGCTGGGCATGAGCAATCGGACTCAATCCTTTGGCAACAGAGTATACGCCGCACTGGCCCGTATTTGTATGGTCGCACAACCTCCCTGGCGTGGCAGCGGTGATGCGTACACATGAGTATCCTTATCCAGGGGCCGAAACAACCGGGTGTCGACATGCATCTGTATCTCGGGCTCCTGAAAGAGGAGTTAGCGACGTTATGGGAGACGCCGACACGTACGTGGGACGCATACACTGGAGATTATTTCGACCTGAGAGCCGCGTTGCTCATGACGGTGCATGACTATCCTGGTTACGGATATGTAGTGTGCCAGGTGAACCATGGATTATGTGCATGTGTTAGGTGCATGGACAAGACCCCGCATCTGCACTGCCGAGGGATCCCGGGTCTTCGAAAACCGTGTTCCATAGGACTCGAATGTGGCTCCGCAAGGATCACCCATGGAGAAAACGCGGAGACATGTTCAATGGCAAAGACGAGCTTGATAATGCCCCACGACCATTGAGCGGCGAAGAAATCAAGGAGCTTCTAGACAATTGGGAAGAGTGCCCTGCGCCGGGATTATGGAAGGCGAGGTCTGTTTTCTGGGACCTGCCTTACTGGAAGGTCCTCCACATGCCCCATAGCCTCGATATGATGCACATCACGAAGAACGTTACAGAGAGCCTGCTCGGCACTCTGATGAACATGCCGGATAGGACCAAGGATGGGCCAAAAGCAAGAAGCGATCTGAAATTGCTTGGCATTAAGAAGGAACTTTAGTACCCCGATAGTGACGATGCCGACGATGACGATGAACAGACGGAAGGGACCCAGGGTCGCTGCAAAAGGGCTAAGAAGAATAGGGTGGTGCTTAAAGCTGCATGCTTTACTCTGAGCGAGGAGGAGCTCCAGAGGTTTTTTAGTTGCCTCATAGGAGTCAAGGTTCCCCACGGCTACTCTGGGAAGATAAGCAGATATCTATACGTAGCGAAGAAGAGGTTCAGCGGGATGAAGTCTCACGACTGTCACGTGCTGATGACGTAGATACTCCCCGTTGCGATCCGAGGGATAATGGACGAGCACGTCTATGAGACGTTGTTTGGCCTCTGCAACTTCTTTGACGTCATCTCTAGGAAGTCTATCGGCGTGAAGCGGCTCAACAAGCTACAGGAAGAGATCGTCGAGATACTATGCGAGCTCAAGATTTACTTCCCTCCCGCGTTCTTCGACATCATGGTGCATCTGCTTGTCCATGTCGTGGATGACATCATCCATCTCGGGCCAACGTTCCTGCACAACATGATGTCGTTCGAAAGGCTGAACGGTATCATCAAAGGATTCGTTCGCAATAGGTCCCGTCTAGATGGAAGCATAACCAAGGGCTTTCTGACCTATGAGTGTATATCCTTCTGCCAGAACTACCTAAGCATCGAGAACCAGGATGTCGGTCTGCCCACCAGGAAGCACCTAGGGAGGATCACTGTATTTGGTCACCGCGAGGGCTAACGCGCACTCCACGTTGGCATCGAACTCGAACGCGTTGACTTTGATAGGGCAAACGGAGTCGCGCTACAACACATAGAGTTGGTCGGCCCCTGGGTGGATGAGCACAAAACCTTAATCGAGCAGAAGCTCGCTATTAACTTGGGCAAGACAAGGAAGAAGGGAGACGTAACCAGAGAGCACAACGCCAGCTTCACGGGGTGGTTCAAGAAAAGGCTACTGGAAACTCCCATGCCGACGCCTTATAATGAAGATCAGAAACTCATATTCTCACTCTCACAGGGCCCGGGGCGCAACGTTAGGACCTATCAGACATACGACATTAACGACTACAGATTCTACACCAAGGAGAAGGACAAGAATAGCGAATACCAAAACTCAGGAGTAACTATGCTATCATACGCCGATGACGAGACTGATGTCAAGGAAAGATTCTACGAAAGCATCGAGGAGATATGGGAACTCGACTACTGCAGAGTGACGGTGCCGATGTTTCATGTCAGATGGGCCAAGAGTGTCGAAAAAGATGGCCGGTTTTTCACCACCATGGTTATACCCGATGCCAAATCGAAGAATGCCTCCACAAAAAATGAGCCATGGGTGCTCGCTAGCCAAGTTGATCAATGCTTCTTCATTACCGACCCGGCAAAGCCAAGCCGTGTTGTCGTGAGTAGGGGCAAGAGGAGCATCATCAGAATCGAAGGACCTGCCAACAAGCAAGACATCGACAAGAACGTTGATCCCAAGATCGAAGAGGAATTCGACAAGTACTTCGACAAGCCTACTACTTATGCTAAAGTAAGAAGGGAGACCACCCTACCGGCTAAAGGTTGCCCGTACACGAGAAGAAATCTCAAGGTGGCCGGCCTAAAGTATTCTACCGCAAAGAAGAAGGGCAAGAAAGTTGTTGTGAAGAGACAGTACTAGCGCTACCTCGGAGCCGACTTAGCGGTTTTTGACACCTTTGTTTTGACAAACTAATGTATGTGGATATATTAATGTGGGTGTGTGTGTGACAAGCATATAATATATTAATTCCTGTTTTTAATAGACAAATATATTAGTTCTTGCTTTTAATATATTACCTCGAAGAGAAATGTATGTGGATATGTTAATGTGGGTGTGTGTGACAAGCATATAATATATTAATTCTTGTTTTAATAGATAAATATATTAGTTCTTGCTTTTAATATATTATTATCATCCATAAAATATTGCTTAAAAAAACAAAAAGTTGTGGCCGCCATGAATCGAACCTGGGGCATCAGAACAGGGAGGCCCCTTCGACTATAAGGGGGAGGCTTACAGGGAATGGCTCACACAAGTTCAAGCGCGTGTGCGAGTTCCCCTACGTCAAGCAGACATCTAGTAGCGTGAAGGAGGCCTTCTACGTTTGCCATCACCTCAAACGGTTTGTCCGGGATGGCGAGATGCTAACGCTGCCATCTTCTCTCCGAGGATGGGCCTAAAAGTTGCATGAGATCAATGACTCCGATCTCATGGAAGACTTCCATGATACGCAGGTGAAGCTATCACATATCATCGTGGAACAGGTCAACACAACTGGTGGGCTCTTACACCAGCCCAGACAGTTCACCAAGAGGGAGATCGAAGCTCGCCTCAAGGCGCAGGGTGACTTCAAGACGTGGACGACGAAAGACATGTACAAGCCGTTCCCGACGCCCTCTGAGGAGAAGGCTACTTGACCTAGAGAGCGTGTGTATAGGTGGACAGATGTAGTGTGTGTGTCGAAAAACTTATCTTGCCTAGCTTGTAACCATCGTTGTTATTGTGTCGTGTAATAACCATGGTCGTTGTTATTGTGTAGGACATGTTGTCGTGTTTCTTTCATTGCCATCGATGCATTATTTTAAGTTTATGAATGCGTTGCTCTAATATTTGTCAACATATATATTTGCATGATCTACTAATATGCCTTGTCAATAGAGATGCCGATATACGTTGTGTACAAGGGTTGGGTTCCAGGTGTGTACGAGGAGTGGGTGGACTTCCACCAACAAGTGGACAAGTTCAGCGACAATAGCTACAAGGGATACGTGACTAGAAAGGAGGCGGTGGCCAAGTGGAGGAGACACGTATGGAAGATGAACCGGACGAAGATCTTGATGTCGCTTCTTCTCACCGGCATCGCGGTTATGGTGTACTATATATTCTGTTCTAAGTTATGTGAGTGAGATAAACACTTGTGAAATGTATACTTGTACACTTATTCGGTTCTAATATGTGTCTAATATATGATTAATGAACACTTGTGAACATTTGTGCTTGTTGATGTATTATATGTGAACTGGAACATTTGTACTACTGTGTGCAGCTTTTCTGTGTATTTCTGTCAAATTTAGGTGTATTTCTTATAGTATACCTGTATTTGTACTGAATTCTGAAAATTTCGAAATTCTGAAAAAAAGGATTATGTGAAGCATGTGGCATATGCGCCACAGAATCTCTTCTGTATGCGCCACAGAATCTGGGACATATTGCATATGCGCCACAGAATGCGCCACCGAATGTTGAGAATTCTGTGGCGCATATGGCATATGCGTCACAGAATTTAAATTTTAGTGGCGAGGATTTAGTGGCGACACCCATATGCGCCACAGAATTCCAATTTGGTGCGCCACTGGTAGCGTTTTTCCTAGTAGTGACGTCGACATTTATATTTGACAACATACTTTTTAAATTTATAATGATTTATGAAGAGTAAATATCAGTTTCTAGATTCACATATTAATGGGTCTCATCGGATTGGGCCACATGTAAGAAATCCTTCACACAAAGGAAGCTCCTTTTGCCACTAGGAGCCCCATGTTTCGTCAATACTTTAGGTGCTAGTTAGGATTTGATCCCACTACCTATAGATGCTAGACTCTTGTTTTTTCGAGTAAGCTGTATCCATTTTTAACCTATATATTTGGCGTGGTGGCAGCGATTATATTGTCAAGTCCGTTTTTGTCTCAAATTCTCCCATTTCAATCTGTCATGGTCCTTATTTTCTTTATTTCTGAAAGTTCACTATGATCTTATGTCAGTGGTTCGATAACTTACATTGTGAGTGTTTTATCCTTGACCACTGCACATTCAATGATCTTATGTTCTCACCTATTTGGGTTGGCAATTCATGCAGCTTTATACAACCAACTTTTGCAGGTTTATTCTTTTGTAGTTTACTTATCTCACTTATGGTGGACGTTTCTTATGCAAAAGTTGAAGCTAGCATAAAAAAAAAATCTTGATGTAACTTTTAGTTTTAACACAGATCTTTGTTTTTTCTTTTAAGTTGCTTTAGTCACTTTACTTGACAATCAAGCATTCCAGATCACTTTTCTCAAGTACATTGCTTGTTGATTTTACAAGAACGTTCACATGGATTGAAAAATACCCACAATATTCTAACTAAAATCTAGGGCAAAAGAACATTGTTTCAGCCAGCTGGGAAATAAGAATTTATAGACCTACGAATATTAACCATGTATTAATAATTTGATCATCTAGTGTAAATATATTTGTATAGAGTTTATAAATTGTATAATTTTCCACGGATCTGAAAATGGAATCAGCAACACTGTATATGTGCTAGCAAATAGGGAAAACAACTTTATTGGTGGCATACGATCGCGTACGTGCCCAAATAAATCAATCTTAGTAGATTAAAGTGCTAGTAGATTAAAGTGCTAGTAAATAAATCAACTTTATATGAAGAAGAGCTGGCCGGCAGAGAGCTAGTAGATTAAAGTGCTTGTTTGACGGAGGAGATAATTGGGATCTTGGTGGCGGCGCCTGCCGGTGGCGCTATGGGGCAGCAGCATTCGAACTGCATGTTGTGGAATCTGCAGAAGCCCTTCTCGTTGCCGAGCCCGATCCGGACGCACTTCTCCGTGCACTTGTCCACGCTGCACGGCGCCATCCACTGGCACGAGGACGGGTTCGTCGACGTCGGCACCGCCTTCGCCTGCGACGACGGCTCGCCGCCTGCACGCACGCACGCACAGAATCGCACACGTCAATTATCTGTAAATGTTACTATGTACATTATGTGTTTTGCATGTAGCATAGGGTGATATCAGGACGTGCCTGCAGTGGCGATTGGTGATCGTGATGCGTAGCAGCACGAGAGCAGGAGAGCGGCGGCGAGGAGGAGGAGGAGAGCACACTTGGGACTGGCCATTTTTGGTTGAACGGACGGAGGATCTTTTGCTCGAAAAACTACTACTGCCTGTTTGTCTTGTGTTCAGCTTGGGGTCGTTTTTCCGTGTCAATACTGTCATTTGGTGTCAGACGTGGCGGCATATATATCGACGCGCGTGGGTGAAAATTGCCACAGGGTTGATCTTGTGATTGGCTTGGAAAATCTTTTTGAGATCTTGTGATTCGCTTGGAAAATCTTCTTGGGATCTGCTTGGTATACTAATTAATGCCAAGATTTTCTCTCTACCTTCGGGAGATTTTTCTAATTAACATTTCGCGTGTTGTGGAATTTCTTTTTTTTTCGACAGTGCACCTAGCCACACATGCGTGAAAAAACACAAAAAAGTCCAGAAAAATAAAAAATGCCATAAAAAATGGTAGATACTCTGGCAACTTATGTTTGTGTTTGCTCTCAGAGACTAGGAGTATTTACCCGACCGCATAAGTTGGCCGATTGCTACGCCCCCGACCGCCATTTTGCCCCACATTGTCAATGGCCGATTGTTATGCCCCTGGAATGATGTTTCAGCGCACTTCTTCGTTACCAAAATGGACTATTATCCTTTTTATTTTCTCCCTTAAAAACCAATGGCGGTCGGGTTATCTCTTTCTTCTCCTGTTAGGCCGCCGTTCTCCTTGGTCTCTGGCCACCATCTAGTGGTGGGTGTTGAAGTATGATCCAAATTTATTAAGTAGGCTAACTTCTAACGAGCCGAGCGAGATCCGTCGCTGGAGGCTTGGGATCATAGTACGGATCGTTAAAGACCTAGATTTTCACCGCTATATAAACCTCTTGTAAGCTGCCGGCTATGATAAGTTACATATGTGAAAATCCTCGGTGTTTGTAAACACGATATAGTGAAGTTTCGCTGGCTGGCGCCATGGTTTTTTCTCTCTTTGTTGGAGAGGTTTTTTCACGTTAATTATATGTCTTCTTGCTGCGTCGTTCTTCGTTATTTGTTTGTCGCGATTAAAACAGTGGGGACTAGGGAGAGAGACGGAGTCGAAGTTCTTCGTCTGATGTGTCTTACTATCTTTTCATGTAGGTCTTTGCATCGTGGCGTCGGAATAAATCCCTCAAGCCTACATCTCATCCCGAAATTATTTGCTCTGATGTCTGCAGTAAGCTTTGAGGTTCTTGTCCATGGAACTAGGTATAGATATCTATCGGGACCCATGTCAGGAGTCTGGTTACGTCCAACACTTGAGCTTGTACATACAGTGGCGGCGAGAATTGGAATAATCTACTTCCACAAGTTTTCTCGGGCCAATATACCCCGTTTGTTAGTGGAGGCACAATAGATGTGTTGGCAGGACCGACATGGTTGCGATTGGCCTTTTATTTTGTTTGGTGACTGATGACTGTTCAGGAAGGTTGGTTAGATCTTGTCTAGACTCTTCGGGGGTGGTTTATTCGGATCAAAGCGCCAATAAGATTGGGGCATGGCGCTGCCAAGGTTCAATCGACCTTGTATTTGTTCGGCTAGGGACAAGCTTCGGTTTGAGTCTTCAATATCCACGAGGTGATTGGAGTTTATTATTTGTTGTTTGTGGTTGTTGTTGATTTTTATTTATTCTGGGAGTTGGTTGTTTTCTCCTCCTAATTGTTCCTTCAAATGAATCAGATCTAAAATGTTTTCGCATGTTCATGTACAGCTCCTGCAAAAAAACTGTGAAAAAGGAAAGTTCTAAGATAAAACACCGTCATTTCTTTATGCCACAATAGGATTACAATGAGCACTTAATGCATTACTAACTAAAAAACGGCTTTGTTGCGGACGGTTTTCTATATCTCGTCAGCTTTTTATCAGGGCCATCGGCATATACGGCCATATGCCGAACGACTTTAAAAATACATTGGCATATAGAAAGCCATCATTATATACCCGGGTAGGCCGAGGGTGGCCTTCGGCATACATAGGCCATCGGCATATACATATTATGCCCATGGTGGTTGTCGGCACTTGATGGATTTACCTATGGTTGAAAAAACAATATTCACTATCTTAATAAACAATGATAATCAAATTGTGATCATCAATATGACTAGTTCTAAAGATAATATGAAGCCATCAAGGCACGTGAAGAGGAGATTAAAATCTTTTAGAAAGATAAGAAACTCTGGAGTTATTGCATCGTATCATATTGAATAGTAAAGAAAACTGGCAGATCCCTTCACGAAAATTTCATCACTCAATGTGATAGAGAATGCATAAGAGTAGATGGGCTTGAGAATCATGTTATGAGTTGTCCATATTGATAAAAACCACTCTATGTGATCGAATATCCCGTGAATTAAAGATGTGATGCAAGTTGTTAGTTAAGTGAGAGAAGAATATCCCAATGTTAGATTATTGCACTCTGTGAAGATGTAGTACTCTCTTAACCTGCATGGTAGGTGATCTTAATGTGTTGTGAGTGTCTTATTTATATAAGCTGAGATGTTGTCGCGTGAAGCATCTTTTCAAGAATACACCTATACAAACTTTGGTGTTAAATATTGTATTCCATGAGAGTTGAGTGCTCTCTAATAAACTCATGAAAGTTATTGGAGTATAATGCATAAGATTCATCCGCAGAGAAATCTTACGGCAGCTCAGTATCGGTCAAGGAATTATGTGAAACTAGTGCGCAAAAAAACTTATAGTTCAAGGCATAGTCTAATGTCCAAGTTGCAAACTAGTATAGAATAAAGTTCTAAGTAAAAATTTAACTTAATAGTATCCACTAAGCACCGGTATAAACATTGTTTTGAAACCATAGACAAACTCTATATGCCTCTAGAATCTGGTAAAGGATTGTCAAAATTATTGTATTGGGCCAAACCATTTAGTAATAGTCTAACAATTCATACTAAAAATCTTGAAGACCCATGTGACTCGTTCATACATGGCTGCAATACATGGTACTAAAGTTTAGTCTTACGTTGCTATTTTATAAGGAGTTGTATTGTACCTCCTTATAAGAAATACTCTTGTACCACTCGTATGAGCATGAGAAAAAGACATCTACACACGCGCTTCTCCTCTGTAGCCTATCTGCTCGTCTTGTCGGTTTTGGGAAAGAGACGAACTGAGATAGGACCTATGCCACTTGTGAGCGATATATTTCTTTTACCACACATGTTGGGAGAATCTAGACGGTTTGGTATCTGAACATGAAACGTTTTGGTGTTAACACGAGCGCGATGAATCTGATCAGACGCACACAACACATGAGACTTTCTCGTCGTAGAACTTTCCGCCACCACCCATGTCTTCCCTATCTCGTATTTCGACATGCACGAAAACGGGATAGTAGGCCTCCGGAATCCCGCTTCTCATAATGATACTTCTAGCAACAAGTTATTCCCTTGACAGTGACTACATTCTAGGTATCAACAACCCTTCCAGCAACATGAGCGACGACAACAACTTGTCCTTCTGTTTGAGATCATGCTAGTTTTTGTTCCAAGATGGCGCATCAGATATGCTAGTTTTTGTTCCAAGATGACAACAATTACATACTCCCTTCGACCCATATTAGTTGACTTGGATTGTCAAAATTTGGATGAACCTTAAATCCAAGTCAAGTAATATGGGTCGGAGGGAGTAGTATGTTCTGTCGTAAGGAGGAAAGCTTTATTGACACTCCCTTTCCGTGTCTCTTCGTCACACCATCTCTCTGCGTTGCGTTTTAAAGGAGCAGCTTATTCATTCACAATCACCGCCACGCACGCAGGAAGAAAGAGCTACTACGAGGAAATGGTGGGCGTCTTTGCGGCGGCGGCGCGGGGGAAGGGGACGGAGCAGCAGTAGAACTGCAAGCCGTGGAAGGTGCAGAAGCCCTTGGTGCGGACCAGCCCGATGAGGTTGCAGTAGTCTAGTCCATGCACTGCGCCGGGGTGCACCGCACCATCTCCGAGCACTTGGGGTCCGCGATCTGCCCCATGGTCGCCGCCGCCGCCGCCACACTCTTCTTCTCCTCCGACGTCTCGCCACCACCTGCACGCACGCATCCACACGTCATGATCGAACATACGAGACGAGAGAAACCGTATGTACGTGTAAATGACTAAATGTTTGTAGCAGCAGAAAAGAGCGACTGGAGTTCCATGCCTGCGGCGGTGACGTGCGGTGGAGACGCGTAGCAAGACGAGGCCAGAAGGGCGGCGGCGAGGAGGAGGAGGAGAACGGCCGTCCTGGGGGCAGCCATTTTTGGTAGGGAGTGGATATTCCGCCTCGTCTGTCCTATACTCCCTCCATCCCATATTAGGTTGCGTATTATTTTGCGTGCAAGTCAAACTAAAGATTATACAAAATAATATAGATTTGTATGATATAAAATTTATATAATATAAAAGTATACACTAAACCAATTCTAATAATATTATTTTTATATTATATAAATTCATATTTATATCAAACTATTTGGTCAAACATTGCAAAGTTTGACTTCGATAAAACCTTATACGCAATGTAAATTGAGACGGAGGGAGTATATATAGGCTGGTAGTAAAATCTGCGTACCCCGTTGATCCTGCCTGTGTGATTCGCGTGGTCAATGCAGGGATCTCGCTCTTCATTTTCTCGTAAGTAAATGAAGGGATGCAAATCAGGACGAGTAAAGAAACGGGACAGGGGCAAAGGCACCGTTTCCCGGAGCACAGAAAACTTGACAGCGCGTTTGGGAACATTTGGGAAAGGGAGTGGAATTTTAACGCCAATTCCCTCTCAATTACCTGCCCTCCTCGAGGTAAGAGATTATTGGGAATTGAACCCTGAATTCCTCTTCCCATTCCCTGCTTAACCCTAATTCCTTCCAAACAATCGGGGGATCTTAAGTCTCCTACCCTCAAACTCCCGATCCCTCCTTGCAACTCCCCCCAACCAAACGAGACTGCATGCCATCATATACTCATCCTGATTGTAGAGGGAAACGGTGTCTTAATTGGTTAGAGCTATAGAGAAACAAAACTCAACCAAACATCAGCGAACCTAGCGCTAGCGGCTTTAGCAAAATTGGCTAATGCACGTGCAACCCTGTTACTAGGCCTGGGCAAATTAGTAAATCCGGGTAATAAGAAATGAGCACCGAAATTGTATCAGTTTTCTTCGGGCAAATCTTTGCTAGTACAGAGCAAAGATCGAACCCACCATGCTTTGAATATTGCATAAGTGATCAAACTGACATTGCAAAGCTGCTGTCATACTACGTATGATGTAGCATGATTTATCACAGACTGCAAAACCTAACAGTTCGGAGTAGGCATCGCGAGAGTCGCTGCCATCAGCAGCATACCGCTTAACACAGAGCAAACAGGAACAACAGAAACAATTCAGAACTAAATTACTTCATATGTCAGCTCGCAAGACTAAGCGACTTCACAACCGTCACGAAGCTAATTGCAGTGAGTTCCAGTAAAACGACAGAATGTTACATTTTACATTTGAGAAGCACTAACAAGATGGAACAGGGGAGGCAACTTCTAGGCCTCCCTTTTCTTCTATGTTTTGTTTTTGGCTACACACACCTATCGAGATAAAGTACAGTTCCTCCGCAAACTCACCGCAACCAGCACTACACAGCTCAACCGCAACAGGGAACCAGCTACTCTTCCTTATTCGCCTTGGAGTACAACACAATGGATAACCGATAACATTGCCGAGCTCAACTCATTCTATGACTCGGCTGAAGAAATACCAGTTATCTGGAGAAGAAAAAAGAAACTATCTAGGTGCATTGCTTATTATTGTTACTTCCACAACTTGACAGAATTGTCGTGGCTCGCAGAAGCCACCATCCCAGTTACTGCTGATTGCGCCAAAGCCGCAATCAGACCTTCGTGGGCCTGTACCGTCATGCTTTGGTTCTTTACCATGTTCCATAGCTCCAAAGACTGCACCGATAGAATGTTGATGAGAAAATTATAGTAAGCACGCAATAAACAACAGTAACGTCAGAGTTGATGTAAATATGTTCGACGCTAACAAGACACAGACATTACAAAACATATCAATTAGAGTTTCTCGTTAAATAAGAAATCCCAGTTGTATATATTTGTAAATTAGAGTAACTTCTTGTAAACAAAGGAGAAGAAAAATACTTAAGAAAGGTAAGTTTTAAGGCCTTTACACAGAATACAAATAAAAGTTATTAGAAGTTTAAAACTCAACGGAAGAGCAAATACTACCTGGTAGCCTCCAATCACCAACAGATTGGTATAACTTGGGTGGAACACACAAGAATGGAACTTATTTCCATTTGAGCTGACCTCATGAATACACTCTCCTGATGATATTGACCAAACCTTAACTAGATCCTGGCTGACAGACGCAAGGTACTCTCCAGTATTGTCCCAGCAGACTGACTGCACGTCAGTGTTATGGCCCTGAGATTAAAATGAAATGCTTAAGTTTCAAGATTACTTGGCACAACTTCATTAACAAATCTCTCAATGACAGAATGTTAAATGTGCATGCGCAGAGGAAATAACAGAAGAAAGGATTGCGAAAGAACTTCTCAGTGCAAGGAATGAAACATTGACGCATTGGTGTTTAATAACAAACCTGCAAGATATACTTCTTGGTATGTGTGTCAACATCAAATATAGAAACAACATTTTCAGAAGCAGCTGCGATAAATTGTCCGGTGTTAGGTTGAAAACGAACTTGAGCAGTACCACCCTGTCCAGAGAGAAGTAGTCAGACTTAAGAAATGGCAAATTATTCAATCATATTTTTTGTTTATTACATAAGTTATTAAGAAGATTTAAAGGGGCCAGAAAGAAGAGTACTAACCTTCATAACACGCACACAGGAAGGTTGAGTCACATTCCAGTATCGGATTTCACCATTGCCATCACAAGAGCACAAAAGTTCTGTCCTCTTTGGATGAAAATCTAGTGATGTGACCTGGCCATTATGCCCAGTAAATGTATGCTGAGAGTATCCAGGCTGCCAAACAAGAAAATCATGTTTCAAGCAATATACAAATGCAAGCACACATACAGCCAGTTCTAAACTCAGGTGTATGATAGTGGTACAATTAAACAATCACAACAGAGTGGACATACTGAGTATTCTTAATAGCATGTATATATGTCTCTAATTTATTTTTACAATGATCATGCCTCATATTATATCTGAGTCATAAATAATATGGATAACTTGATATAACATGTACTTGCACGCGGAGTATGTGAGCATATGTTGCTATAGGAGGCAGTGAGGCACAACAAAATAGCCCCTTAGGCAATTGTTTGCCAATAGTAGGACATAACAGTGACTACTTGGGATGCAAGTGCAGGACATGCCAGGCCCGAATGTAATGGGTAAGTACAAAATATACTAGAAGCATCAATCTCCGCTAATGAAATATTAATGCCAGCTCAGGCAGGCCGCGCTTTGCATCCCTAGTGAGTACAATAGTGGGCACATTTTGGCTAAACTCACTGCAAATCAATTTCAGCACTAAAAAAGTTAAACTAGACAACCTTGTTCCTATTTGTTTAATGGTTGCTAATAAGGAAAACAACATTATGAACTACGCCGACACATGAGCTAGCCTGTGGCCAAGGCTTATATGCTGTATCGCTCAGTCTGGGTTCCGAATCCCATCACTGTCCAGCCTTGTCTCACAGCATAAGTGTGAAAAAAGAAATGCCTTGAGTGGGAGTCGAACACGGTATATTCTGGCTGTGCTCGTGCAATCTTGCCACTATGCTAGATGCATTCAATAGATACCAACGTGATTCAGTTCCATTCATATACTAAACTAATTAGATCAACATTCAAGTTTCATATACCAAACTAATTAGAAAATATTCAAGTTAAACTAGACAACCGTGTTCCAATTTATGAACGGTTCCTAAAAAACAAAAGAAAATTATGAACTACGCCAACACATGGGCAAGCCTGGTGGCAGCGTTTATTTACTGTATCACTTAGTCTGGGTTTCCAATCCCATAACTGCCCAGCCTGCTTTGTCTATTTCTTTATCACTGACGTGTTGTTTCACACCTTAAGAGTGTGAAAACAGAAATGCCTAGCGTGGGAGTCAAACATGGTATATGCTGGCTGTGCTCATGCAATCTTGCCACTCTGCTAGATGCATTCAGTAGATACCAGTGTGGTTTAGTACCATTCATATACCAAACTAAGTAGAACAACATTCAATTTTTATTCACAAAATTCGAACATATTTTCTGAACATCCAGAAATCTCAGTGTTATTTTTAACAGATATTTTTCCTGGCACATATATAAACTGACAAGCATAACTTACATCTGCAGCATTCCATAGTTTAATTGTTCCGTCAAAAGATGATGTTGCCATCTGTGTAGAGATAGGTCTGAAACGGACATCAGTGATAATGCCAGTGTGCTCTTCTGGTAAATAGTGTGTCTGGAAAGTGTCCATGTTCCAAAGTACGGCCTGAGGAACAAAAATCAAGGAACCATGCTCATAAACACCAACGGTGCAAAAGGGCTCCACTCTTAATAGGAAAAGGTTAATCATAGTATGCTGGTACCTTCTTTTCATGTCCAGCACTAGCCAAGATCTTGCCGTCATAAGAAAAATTGCAGCAGACTACCTTGCTGTTGCTGGTTCGCCAACAATTAACCTCACTAAAGGTAAAACCTAAAGAAAAAGAGCATGTCGCACGATGTTAGGAAAATATTAAAAACATCAGAAATACTACGGGGTCGTTTGGAACGCAGGTTTTACGTAGGAATTTGGCAGGAAAGTTTCCCTATGTCCCGTTTGGAACGTAGGAATAGGAAACAGTACTTCGCAGGATCGATTTCCTATCCTTCATGATTTCACAGGAAAAGAAACATGCAGTCAGATCTAATAGAAACTTTCCTGCGCTCGTTCGCGCGCACCACAGACGCTGGAATGCCCGCTTAGAACCAGTTAATTAATTAACGCTTAGCACTGGTACGGACTGTATACTACAGGCTAACGAAAACAGCCAGTTGGTGCTAGCTTTCTTTACTTCCTAAAATTACATGGCATGGTTCTACTTTTTGCAATTTGCTGTACCACGTTGATTGTCCGTAAGAATCTTGTCACGTGTGTCAGCACAATTATCTTGCATAGTAAACTAATTAATATGCGATGATATGATGATCTTATGGTTTTGAACTCAAAACTTTCCTGTATTTTTCCTATCCTCCGTTTCAAACGGCAACACTTCTCAATTCCTATGTTTTCAGATTTCATAGGATTTGAGAGGTATGTCATCCCAATTCCTGTGTATTTCCTATTCCTGCGTTTTTCCTATCCTGTGTTCCAAACAGGGCGTACCTTTTGAAGCTGCTGGGTTAGGCTCTGTTGGGCTTCTTTTAAGTGCAGCAAAAATATCCCTTGCATCTCCATCATCATTAGACAGGAAAGATTCCACATTATCATCCAATGAGCCAACATCACCAAAAGGTTCAAGATCATCCTGTCAGAAACAACAACCACCTTACATATTTATCTGATATAGGATGATCATTAGATACATCGAGGAAAACATATTAGATGGAAAGGTATATGAGCTACCATTTGATTTGAAGAGGATGCTAGTCCAGTTCCATCCACACCGTACATCATTAAATTTTTGGGAACATGACGAATATTGCCAGCCATTCCAAGTCCTTCAGGTGTATGTGTGGATGGAGTAGACGGTGGAGAGTTGGCTGAAGGGCCTACCGTATTTCCAGTTCCAGTACTATTTGCTGGGCCTGAAGATGTAGCTTGCTTTCTTTTTCTGTTGTTCTGGAGACGAACAATAAAATACAGTTACATAACACCGAGCAGATATAAGATAACCACAAGTACATCAGAAAGAAGCGATTATAAAGTTAATCATACATTTAAAAGTTTTTTCTGGAAAAACAGTATATTAATCGACATTAATTATTTCGAGTTGAAATACACACAAAAATGGAAAATGACTCAGAGGTCAACAACTTGACAGGAACATGTGAAGTTAGGGAGTTTGACACTTGGGTTGGGGATTGGAGTAGCCACCAATTTATTTGAAATAGTTTGATAAAAGAAGGAAAGAAAACAAAATATAACTTATCAGTAGACAACCCTCATCACCACTGCACAGGTGTGCACCCAGGTAAAAATTGGAAAAAAAGGGTAAAGATGACATTTGAAACCGTTAATGCCATAGAGTTGGATACTTGAATTATCTAAATGGAATAATTAAGTCAACAGATTTTATAGTCATCTCCATACAGTTTTTTTTTGTGGTTCTACCCCCTCCAGACATCAGTCCAAGAAAACTGTTCCAAAAAAAAAAAAGGAGAAACAATGGTGCCTTTTCCTGGCTTGTACTGGTAAACATCTTAATTCATATTGTGTCCTCTATTTCTCATAAATTCATAATACAACTGCATTCATATCTAGCCTACCCGAACTTGATTGGGACAAAAGGCTTGGTTGTTGTAGTTGTCATAATACAACTGCAACTTGTGACAAAAGTGCAACAGTAGAGGCAAAAGGCTTTGTTTTTCTAGACAGGTATACAGTTCTAACTTTGTAAGAGTAAATCTGCACACGAATGCATTTTCAAGAATAGAAGATAAATGCGAGGGGTGAATGAACGTTGTACAAGTAAATTTATACATGGATTAACTTTCAAGAATATAAGACATCCCAGAGATTCGGCAAACTGTCAATACCTGTTGCATTTGCTGCTGTTGATTTTGCTGCTGCTGTTGCTGGTTCTGTTGCTGCTGTTGCTGCTGCTGCTGCTGCTGAAGTTGTTCCTGTGGTTGCTGAGAAGATGTTTGCTGCATCTGGATTACTTTCAGCTATAGTTAGATTTCAACAATCTAGAGACAAATAAAATAAGATCTCAAGATCAAACTCCATGCAAGGGATATACACTTCCAGAATAAACGAACCTTCATGAGATACTCTTGGTCTGGTCTAACTTTTGGTGAACTGGATTGCATTGGGGAACTAATGCAGCCATCAGTCCCACCAGGTTGTCCGTCTTTACCATTCATGCCACCTCTGGTTAGTGTTGTAAATCTGCGGGGGTCCATATCCCCATAATGAGTTGAGTTGCTAAGGCTCCCTTGTACTTGAGCCTGTGCTAAGAGTTGCTGCTGTTGCTGTGGCGACATAAGTTGGAACTGTGACTGTGTTGAAAGAAATGGCTTTTGCATTTGAGCACCTAAATTTGGTCGAAGTTGGTCTATTCCCTGTAAGATGATTATTAGATTCCAGAACAAAACATGAATGGCAGGCAATAAATATACAGAGAGCTTACAGTTAATGGCCAGCCCTTCAAGGGTAGACTACTCACTGCTTGGTTCAATCCTGTTGACAAGAAAAGATATCTCACCACAAAAGTAGAATGAACGAAACGAGAGAAGGATAACTTTCATCTTGAACTTGATTATGAATATCTCGCATTATATTCCAGAGATGGTCCAATTGCAACCAAACAGAAAACCAAGTAAAACAAATTTAGTATGGCTTCCAATTCATTAGCTTCCAACATTATACTGCTAGTGCACAACTTAAGCCATAAGCTATACAAAGATGAAATACAGGTTAAGAGTTACTGGAAGTCCCATCCAAGCCATTACGCAACAAGCACACTAGGTTAGCAAGCGTTTAGAAGGTTATTTATCAGGATAGTTAGAAACAGTGGGAGCAATGCCATTAATGCAACTTTGAAGCATAAAAATTGCATAAAGTAAGAGTCCATCCAGAGCTTTGGTTCCTGCAACTCTATGACAGAAAGACACAAGTACAGTAGGTTCGACAGAGTGATGCATTTCTTGCCAATAGTTGACTCTAAAAGGAAATTATAATATATAGGAAAGCTACCTGCACCACCTAATCCAGGTTTTTGCTGAATTATTCCCTGTCCATATAAGGACGACGGATCCATGGGCATAGATCTTTGGGCTACACCCATGTTACCTTCACTCTTAATATCCTGTTGGCAGTGTATTCATTCAATCAATGGACAAACGGAAGGAACTGTAAATTAAAATAACACGACAAGGGATGCTATAACCCACAATTGTTTGCTGATTCCGAGCCTGAATCTGTTGCAGTGTAGTAGATACATTTCCAGGATTTCCAGGAACTAATGGCCTGATTGCAGGAAAAAACTATTTAGTGGGAATACTAGTAAAACTCTGATATTTAATGTGACTTCTCCTTTTCGAAAAATCTATCAAGATGTGTAGTTGAGATCTGGAAGATCACCCTGTATGGTTTGTTGCTGCCGACTTAAGAAGAGCCATCCTACTTGCATCAATAAGCTGTGATCCCTCAGAGTCAATTGAATGAGGGTGCTTAAAGCGCTCTTCATACATCTTGGCAGCCAAAGCACTAGCTGTCGATGGCCCCAAAATGCCATCGGAGTTCAGGCCATTTATTGGGCCGTTAAGCGAAGGGTGGCCTGAATTAGTCCGCTGCATTTGAGCATGCCTTTGTTGGATGAGTTGCAATTGTTGCATCTGCATCTGCTGCTGGTGCTCTCTTGCTTTTATTTGTTGTGCCTGTATCAAAAGAATATAGATTGGGCCAGAATGTGCTATCAATAATAGTTGAACACATGCATGGTGAATGAATAAGCGATTCGGAGATCCCAATCTACCTCTAGGTAAGCTGCTGCAACCTCAGAATGCTTCTCATTTGTCCTTGCAATAAAAATATCCCAAAAGACAGACCACCACTCAAAGAGAAACCCCCCTGGAGCATCAATTGCTGCACGACAAGTCAAATTTTACCACAGTGAGTACTGTTATAAATTTACAATTAGCATATACAAGTGTATGTTCTTTGAAATCCATCTGTTTCATTCAGCAGGGTGAGCAGGCAATTCGGCTGTTTCAGATTTTAGACAAGTCAATTCCAAGGAAACCACTTGCATAAGGCGTTGGGGAGGGCACACAAGGTACTGCTAGTTAGCCCATACTTTATACTCCCTCCGGTTCATATTAATGGCCTCAACTTTGTCTAGATACGAATGCATCTAGTCTAAATACTTAACTAGATACATACGAATCTAGATAAAGTTGAGGCCATTAATATGGACTGGAGGAAGTAACATATGTAGTTGTAGTAAACAATTAGCTTGTTTGGAACTAAAATGGCAATTGTTCTATTTCATACCATTTCCTAAAGATATGAGTTCATATCCTGTGTATGGCATATGTGCCTGTCCAGTTGGCTCATGTTATTTAACGTACCATGCATGTGGCAATGAACAAAATTATATCAGTGCCGTTTTCCACTCTAGTTTTCTTTCCAACAGTGTATATGTGTCACTAGCCATGTTATGGTAGATCAGGTCCTTTAGGATACACTGATTACGCTGCTCAAATCACGATATAAAATTTATATCAATTCTAGAAGTTGTGTGCGTATAGTTCCGCTATACAGACTGCAGTATCATTATTGGTTAGTCAAGTTTGGTAGTTACCGAATAGGTATGCTGCCCATGAAAAAACTCTTATTACTCGAGATCTAATTAGGTCGGAGTGTACTTTTTAATTTCTATTTTATCCTGTTTTCTTGTTTGGTACTGTTCAGTAGAAGCATGGGTGAAAACTCGACTTTCATAAAATACATCTCCAACTCATTTGTATATCTTTTTGTTTCCTCGAAAAAAGTCAGATATGTAATAAAGCCTACATTTGGCATGACCCAATTCATTCAGTGTTCAAATCTATTTATAACTAATAGTGACATTTAGCCGAACCGCCATTAAGAAGCTCATTAGTGGATGCAGAATCAAAGATAGTTCCCGTATGGACAACACCACAATTAAAATATACATGTATTTTTTCTTTGCATGCATCCGCAACACTTATAAAATCATCATGTGCTTGACAACTGAAGACGATGCTAGTTATAGTAACATTTTGTTTGAGAACACAAAACATATTAAGCTTTAGCCGAATACTAGAAAAACAGATCAACACAAAAAAAAGTTAGTAATGCCATCGAACGTGGGTATAATAAGTTCTAGCCTTGATCAAATAAGATGAGTACAAGCAGGGCCGGAGCCACACACCGGGCCATGGCCCGGGGTGTAGATTTTTTTTACCTAGGATTTAGACCAATTACAACGCTTAATACAAATTTGGCCCACGGTTTGGTTGGATTCTGGCTCAGCGCCTGAGTACAAGCATGAAAAAACCGTCGGAAGCACGAATGTGCCAAGGATGACTCCTTTGGAAGCTGCGTGCCCAACTTAACCATGAATCTCGCAAACCCCTCTCTGAATTTGAAACTTTCCACCTTACGTTTGCTCGAAGTCTCATAATCCACTCCGAGCCTCCAGCATATGTGCTGAAGTTTGCCCAAAACACTGCAAAACCACCTTCAAGGCTTGAACTCCCTGCCCTGACATGGCACTAAAACTGCCAGCTAGATCAATTAAGGATACTAATCATCTGCCCTATTTACCATGAACCCTACATTAAACTCGAAACACAAATTCTCAGAGCAATTTAAACCAATTACATTAGTTTGCCTATACATTAGTAGAAATCATCGATTTTGCCTGGGATTTAGACCAATTACAATGCTTAATACAAAGTTACACGCGGTTTGGTTGAATTCTGGCTCCGCCCCTGAGTACAAGCATGAAAAAACCATCGGAAACACGAATGCGCCAAGGATGACTCATGTGGAAGCTGTGCGGCCAATTTAACCATTAATATCTCAAGCCCCTCTTTCAATTTTAAATTTTCAACCTTACTTACTCTCATAATTCACTCCAAGCCTCCAGCATCTGTGCTGATTTTTTCCCAAAACTCTGCAAAACCAGGTTCAAGGCTTGAACTCGCTGCCCTGACTTGGCACCAAAACTGCCAGCTAGATTAATTAAGGTTACTAATCCTCTGCCCTATCTACGACGAACCCTGCATTAACTCGAAACTCGAATTCTCAGAGCAATTTAACTATTTTTAAGCTCCCAGCACTGCGAACCACTTCCCGTCGCTACTTGTACCTATATGCACACTCGCTCTTTCAAACCAACTTGACCCCAGAAAACACAATAAGGATTCAGACAGGTAAGATGAGTACAAGAATAAAAAAACATCGAAAGCGCGCCATAGCTCGGAGGATGACTCCTGCGGAAGCTACGCGCCCCAAGTTAACCATTAATCCCTCAAACCCCTCTCTGAATTTGAAAATCTCCACCTCAATTTAGCTCGAACTCTCATAATCCACCCCGAGCCTCCAGCGTATGTGCCCGCAAAACCAGCGTCAACACTTGACCTCCCTGCCCTGATTTGGCACAAAACTGTCACAACTAGATAAACCGAGGTTACTAATTCCCAGCCCTACTCAGCAGGAACCGTCCATTAAACTGGAAACTCGAATTCCCAGAGCATTTTAAGCACACAGCACTGCCAGCCGCTTCACATTGCGAATTCCCATCCCTACTTATAAACACCCACTCACTCTTCGCAGATAACCTCGACCCCAGAAAACACCAGGAGGATTCAGAGAGCGGAGGAGCAGCCGGGGGACACTACTCACCAACCGGATCAGCGGCGACCTTGCCCTCCGCCATGAACGCCTTGGCGGTCGTCTGCAGGTTCCTCTTGAGCAAGTAGTCGTAGATATACACATCGAGCCTGCACCACGAGCACCACCGGAAATTAACCAAAACAGAGCAGCGGGATAAAAACCAGGCCAGAGTAAACCCATCGAGGAAAACACATCGGGAGGTAGCGTGGCTCACATCTTATCCGCTTCCCAATTGCTCTGCGCCATCCTGCAGCCGACCCGGGGGAGGGAAAGAAAAACAGCAGAAATCAGGTGGAATCGAGGTCGAATTCGCGGGACGCGAAGGGATCAGAGGCCACATTACCGGTTGGGGGCGATCCCGCGGCTCCGGGGGCTGAAAATCCGTCAGAAATCGCGCGAGGGGCAGCCGCCGGGAGGTGCCGGCGCGCGGGGAGGGATCCAATGCTCGATCGGAGACGGCGCGGCGCAGCGTGCCGGGGAGAGGGAGGCGCGGCGAATTGGGGTGGGTGGTGTCAGGTGAGGTGTGTGTGCCCCAGCGCGAGCGAGCGAGCTCGTGGCTGGCTGGCTGGCTGCAGCTAGCACCGCCTCGGAAGAAGAGAAGAGTAGGGGTAGAGTAGATGGGACAGGGCAGGGGGGAGAAAGAGAGGGGAGAGGGAGGGGGGAGGGGGAGAGATGAGGTACGGGTGGGGGTTTGCGTCTGGCTCGGAATCGTGGGCCGGGAGCCGGTTCAGGAAGGTTCGGATGACAGGCAGGCGCCGGAATTTTGCAGAACTGCGCTCCAGGAATATACTATTTTAACGTTTCTTTAGCTTTGCTGCTGCTACTAGTAGAAACTCCCTAGTACTGTAGTAGAATATGGCAAAGGATGGCAAGACTTTTCAGCCCCCCAATTCTGAAAACGGTATCAAATACTACTACTACATGTGCTAACAGTTTTTTTATTGCACCATAAGAAAACTACATGTGGGTTAAATAACCCGCCATAATATATTTTTACGGATGGCAAGTACTCCCTCCGATTCATAAATATAATGTGTTTTGAAAAGCTAAGTCAACTTGATAAAACATTGTATATCCTTCTAGTCAAAAAGCACCGAACATTGTGCTATATTTAGGAGGGGTGGTTCAGTGCGATATTTGAAAGGATAAACCTTATCTCTGTTCGAAAATAAATCTGTTTTGCATATTGTGTGTCATGATCGCAGCCACTTTTGACTTCTTTGTCCGAATGGGCATAGTCATATATAGGGATGAAAAAGGCGCGCGGAGTCTCCGACTTTTCCGCGGGAAACGGAAGCAAAGAGATAACATGAAAACGGAAACGGAATTTGCGGAACGAAAAAAGGAAACG
Source organism: Avena longiglumis (assembly GCA_030063025.1). Taxonomy (NCBI): domain Eukaryota; kingdom Viridiplantae; phylum Streptophyta; class Magnoliopsida; order Poales; family Poaceae; genus Avena; species Avena longiglumis. The sequence continues at coordinate 495,361,890 of CP125978.1, read as the reverse complement.
GAAACTTTAACGCGGGTAAAGAAGTGAAAATGGAGCGGTCTTTTCGCAAACCGGCCATAGAAACGGAGTTTCCTTTTCCACCAAGTATGGAACATTCCATTTAATGTTGTTGTCATGTTGTGTTTCGACTACTCTAGCAAACCCTTTGCCCTTTAAAAACAAGCCTAAGATAACCGAGATTCTACTATCTAATCATGTAATCATTTCGGTCCTCTCCCCTAATCGAGTAAGCGCATGCAAGACCTCAACCTAGGGTTAGGGGCGCCAGAAAGTGCGTAAATAATCCTTCGAGTCAAAAAGCATTGGACATTGTGTTATATTTACGAGCGATGGTTAAGTGCGATATCTGAAAGGATAAGCCCTATCTCTGTTCAAAAATAAATCTGTTTGCGTATGGTGGTGTGTCATGAACACATCCACTTTTGACTTCTTGTCTGAATGGGCGTAGTCATAGATATGGATGGAAACGACACGAGGACTCTTCGACTTTTCCGCGAGAAACGGAAACGGAGAAGATAACATGGAAACGGAAACAGGATTTGAGGAACGAAAAAAGGAACCGGAAACTTTAACACAACTCGGGAAGTAAAAGAAGGGTATTTTAGCGAAACATTCACGGAAAGAGAATTCCGTTTCCGCCAAATGCGGGACTTTCCATTTAATGTTATTGTCATGTTGTGTTTGGACTAGTCGAGCAAACCCTTGTCAATCTTTGCAAAACCAAGCCTGGGATAACCAGGGCAACTATCTAATCATGTAATCAAGTATTCCTGCCATGTTTTGAGTTGGCTTGTGAAAGATGAGTGAAACGTTATTGCTTAATATATAAACTTACCTTTCATGGAAAAGTTTCAATTAACATCATGCAACAAAAAAAACTCAAACCGGTCCCTAGGCCCGTGCTCACAATAAGCATGGAACCCAAGGACGTCCAAGCGAATCCGTCCGCGTAGGCTCGGACCCGAAGCGGCAGGCTCGGGTGGCGTGGGGATTGGAGCACTCGATTAGGTCCGGATTACCACGGTCCTTGCGCTGCTCCGGCCCCGAACACCAACCACGGGAACCGTCCAACCCGGCGCGAGCGAATGATGGCGCGGGGCGATCCAGTGGATCCCCCGCGGTGCCCGCTGCGCGCGAGGGGATCCGCGAAAGGGACGGGTGAGAGGTGGTGAGCTTTCGCCAGTGACGATGCCTCGCACGTTTCCGGTTCCTCTGCGGCCAGCCCCCGTGTCGCCCCCCGCTGCTGCCGCCGCCGCGTGACCGGTGTGCGTGCGTGAAGCCCTGGCGGTTTTGTGCTTGCGTTCACGGAAAGCGGGGCAGCTGTATTGCCTTGGACTTTTTCGGCCCGGTCCGGTAGCACGGTGTTTCTTCATGGTTTGGTGGTGTATCGTTCGAGCGTACGTCCTGCTCTGGTGGTACAGAAAGGCCCGTCGCGTGTGCGCCGATGTTCTCATACGCATACCACAAAAGAGGATGCGTACATAGACGCCTAGTGAGGTGGTATCGTTGTACAAAAAGGGGTATTGTGGCTAAAAGAGGTACTCCTATATACTCCCTCTGTTTTAAAATATAAGATGTTTTACTTGTGAAGAATGAAACGCTTCTTTTTAAGGGTGCTCACTCAAGTTTGGTGTGAATCTACACACTAAAACAAGTCTAGATACATTTTCTTTATAAACCCAAAACATCTTATATTTTAAAACGGAGGGAGTAGATACACGATGTCTAGTCTAATATAGAAATGGGGCAGTATTCTATTTGCAGGGACTCTGTGGTCCTAGTAGGTAGTAAAAAGTAAGTGTGGACATCATGCCTACCTAGAGTTACTTTTATATATGATGATGTTTGCACAACTATTTCGAATTTTCTTAGCATGTGCTACTACTAGGATTTACCTTGTCTGAGGATGTATGTATTGGCCATAGTATCATATTAGTAATGTTTATTTGAAGCGGCATTGATGATTTATCTCGTATCATTAGTTAAGAAGAGTGTATTAAGGAAACGGTTAGAAAATTCCGGAGACTGTTACAAATAAGCTGCTCTCCCGACATAATTGCACGCAGATGCACGCTTACCCCTTGTGATCGACCTACTTTTGGCGTCATTCATGGTCTTGGAGACGATGATGATGATGATGATGATGGTAGGTGTGTAGTGACGCCGCGAAAAGTGTGAGTGTTCCTCTAGTAGTTTCATATTTCCCGTGAGTCTTTTTTTTAAGTATAATAAAGCCATATATTGTTAGGCCTTACAACAATATCCTTGGAAATTCCTCAAAAAAAACAATATCCTTGGAAAAAGAAATAAAACACAAGTCCTTGAAAGTTCAATACCATCTGCCTTCAGCGTCCGGAAAGTCGTAGAAGCAGCGGCCAAAAAGTCATCGACATAGACCAGATGATGTCGACGACCATGATCTCGAGCGATCGTCGTCGTCCGAGCGAAGCTGGTACCGAAAAGGGCTAGGAGATAATCTCATCTCCATCCAAGCGGAGATGGGGAACACCAAACTCGCAAGTTTCCCAACGAAGCCGTACCTGACTAAGCTTCATCGGGCGGAGAAGGAACTTGAGGACACACCAATACGCTGCGACATCATCCCCTTCATGTTGTCACTGTGGACAAACCTTTATCGCGCTAGGCGTAATGTCTAGCAAACGATACCAAACTCTAGCCCATTGACGCTCCTCCGGTGAAGAACACCGATTCAGGATGTGCCGAAGGACCTTGATTCTCATCGTCGCCAATAACCCCACATCGGATGCTTTCAGGATGTGCTCGACCCACCTTGTGCTTGATATATCCTAGTATTCAGTTTCAGACTTTTTTCAACCAAAGTATTATTTACGACCTCTTAGTGTTGAACATTGCTCGGGTTGCGCGCATACTACGCGGACACCTTCTCCGATGCTATTTATCGAGATTTATCAAACAAAAATACCTTCCTTTCTTTCTTTCGAGGAAAACTGCGATTGAGGAATGGTTGCTCTTTGCAGATCATATCATCACCATTCACCACCTAAAAAAGTTTCCGTTACCGCGTTGCACGGTAATATTCGGCCGAAGTTGCGCACGGCGCGGAGCTAGGCCACATGAGCGACCACAGGGATCGGAGCACTGGAGGCACAGAGTGAGGGGGACAGCCTTGCGGTGGGCTGGGCGAGCAGCGGGCCCACCCGACGCGGCGGCGTGCGTGTTTAGACATTGTAGAGACCAGAGATAGGCCACGCGGAGATCTGGGCCGTCCATCGCTCTAGAGCGCGTACGGTGGCGATGAACTGCGCCGTTCGGCACCGCGACCGGACGTCCAGCGACCAGCGCGCGGCGCGCGTGAGGCGCTGGCGCACGAGCCGTCGTCGTTATCGTTCTGGTGGCTGGGTGCAGATCAGGGCCCCACGTGCCGTTTCTGTTCTGTTTGAGGTGGTTAACGGCACGGCACGGCACGGGCCAACGCGAGTAGCAGGAGCTGTACTGGTTTTTTTTTTTTCGTTTTCCATTTACGGACTACAGTAGTCCGGCTATGTACAACATATGACGTGCTGGACAGGATATCTTTACAGAGTAGTATTTTCGATTTTTTGGGACACGAACGACGCTAAGAAGGTTCTTTTTTACGCTATGCCGAAAGCTGGCGGGACATAGATCTCAACCGCCGCCGGCTGCTGCAGGTTTCAGTCCCGTTGCAGGTTTGAACTGAAGTTTGAGCGGAGGGAAACAGAGAGATTAATGTTTGTGTAGATTCCTAGAGCTTGGGATGCATGTTCGTTGTGCTCCGCCGCCAACAATGAATCTTCTGTCAGGGTTGTAGGTGGACGGAGGCTGTCTAGGAGTTCTGCAGCATGATCATGCTACATCGCTCTTCCTTGGTCTTTCTTTCCAAAACCAAGCTATCTGATACTAGAGCTCAAGACATGAAAAGGAGGTTGGTGGGCTTCAATAATGCATTCAGAGTCAAAAATGTTGGAGCTAGTGGAGGATTAGTCCTTTACAGGAATAATGATCCAGATGTTATGGTTAAAGCCTTTAGATGGGATGGTCAAAACCCCCTCTTAGGGGTGAAACTGATGGAGATTTATGGGATTCTACGGAAACCAGATGTGATCAGCAAGAGGCAGAAGCTCAGAACTGTTGAAGCATCTAAGAAGAGAATTTTACACGCCGTGGAAGCACGCGTGCAGGAGATTTCAACGAGATCCTTTGGTCCTCTGAATGGATAGGAGGTAATAACAGAGAAGAACGGAAGATGGAGGGTTTTAGAGATACAGTGGACTATTGCTGCCCCGTGACTCATCTAGGCTACTCTGGATTACAGTATAACGGAGGGAGTACATGGGACAATCCAGAGGTTATAAAGACGACCTGGCAGGCTGGGAACCATGGTCCGTCAGCCGTGCACGATGCCTTGGTCGTTCCGCGGACAAATCTCTGTCCAATGGAGTAGGGAAGAATTTGGTTCTGTCAAGAAATAGTTGTCTGCATTGCGTGACAAGTTGGAGAGGATACGTGCAGGGTTGTTAAAGACCGGCCATCTATGGAAGAGAAATCACAATGAATAAGAGTTCAGAACTACTGTATTACTCTATTAGCAAGAGAGGAAGCTATGGCTAAACAGAGATCATGCATGTGCCTTTGGTTGGCCGTGGCGGGTGAACGAAATACTACTCCCTCAGTCCCAAAATAGATGTCTTAGATTTGTCAAAATTTGGATGAATCTAGACACTATTTAGTATATAGGTTCATCCAATTTTTGCCAAATCTAAGACATCTATTTTGGGACGGAGGGAGTACATCATTTCTCCACGCTGTGGGGAAGGAAATGGCGAGAACAAATAACAAGGTAATGGCACTCTGGAAGGAACATGGATCCTATACATCTACTCAAGTACTCAACATGAGTTAGAGAGCTTGGCCACTGTTTTTTCGCGTATGTTCATAACGCAGAAACAGACAACATCGGTGAGGTGATCACACAGTTTGTGCCTCGGAATGTCACGACGGAGATGGATGATGATTTGTGTGCTCTGTTTACGGACCTAGAGATAGAACGAGCTCTTTTTATGATGCATCCCAACAAGTCCCCTAGACAGGATGGGTTCACAACGGGCCGGGGTTAGCATTGTGATCTTTTGAAGGGTGATGTATGCTCAGCGATCAGAAAATTCCTAGGAGGAGGTTGTTACTAGTACTATTCTAGTGTTAATACAGAAAGTTAAGCAGCCTCAGGATTTGACCCAATGCCGACCCATTGCTCTTTGCAATGTCCTTTATATGAATCGCGTGCAAAGTACTCCGTATTATCTCTTTGGCTATATATGTCCGCTCCTTGTGGAGGTTATTTCGAAAGAACAAAGTGCATTTATTCCAGTCACTTAATAACGGATAATGTCCTTACAACATACAAAAGCATCCATTATTTTTTAAAAAGTAACAAATGGGGCTTGTGCAATAAAATTGGATATGTCAAAGGTCTATGATCGTGTGAAGTGGGCGTACCTTCAAGAAGTAATGGTAAAATTGGGTTTTGCTAAAAGATGGATCAACTTGATCATGACATGTGTGATTTCTCTGATTATTTAAAACCCGTTGTTTAAACCTAAACATTTTAAAAATCTGAACATTTCTAAATATTTTTTTAAATCTAAACATTTTAAAATATGAGTATTTTAAAATTTTACCTTTTTTTTGGATCTGAACTTTTTTATAAAAAAATAAATAAATACCGAAAAATAAATCATAAAAAAAAAAACCACCAAAATTAATATGAACAAAAAACCAAAGCAGAAAACCTGTAGCAGAGACATAACCACGTAACAAAAGATCCGAAAAAATAACATATCATACCTCACGCTGAAACAAAAGAGAATATACAAGGCTGAATGTACAATCCCAGAACACCGAGGGGTGCGCGGAGCGGCGATAGCTCCACGCAACATGCCGCAAACAGGATTCCCATGGATGGTGATCCACACGCACAGACTTTTTGTTTTAAGTATGAAGGGCAACAATTCAGCAAAGCACATAGACTTTTTTACGTTTGACACTCATGTTCATGGTCTGTTTTAGTACGCTCCTTTTTACGTGCGAACACCTTCAATGTACATTGTCTGTCCTAATGCTAATGCTGGTACATACTTCTCGAGAAAACCAGTTCAGCAAAACAACAATGATGCTTCTTTTTCTGTCAGCACATGAAAATAGTCATGCTATAATCAACTAAACAAAACTAAAGTTTGACTCGCCGCAGTCTCGGGGGCTCAATGGGACTACATAATTTGAGATTGAGAAAGTCATATATTGCTAGTTGATTGGGCTGTGGTCAAACCGATCCTGATCCCGGGATTTGCACTTGTTCCTGCAGATGCAGAAACTGGAAGCCACAAACGCTACATAAAGTCCAAACTCTCACAATGCTGAAGCTCCCGGTTCCATCTCTGAATGGGTCGCTGGCGTCACACTCCATGGTTCTTCCCTTTGCTTTGAAGACCTGAGGGCAGAGAGGTTGCCAAATTATGAATATCTATCGACGATACATCTGTTTGTTTTGCTCTAATATCTCATACCAATTTCATAAGAGTAGCATCTAGAACAAAGGACGGATGCGTGTCTGTCCCAAGTCTCACGTATTTATAGCAATGTGATTTCTCATGGGTGGTGGGTAGTTCATCCACTTTTCCCGTGTGATCATGCATGTGCTGGCCTACACTGGTTTATGTCATTTTCTCTTACCAAGCCGTTATACTTTTTAGGAGGAAGTACACCCGTGTTCCTACCCCGTCACGATTTCTCGAGCGAGAGCGATGGAAATACCATGAGCAAAAGTGGGGTTCAACACTTTTCATTTGTAAATGATGAGTATTTACAAAGTAAAGCAACAAAAGGAGATAACAGGAGCAGTGTCAATATCTCTATTGCTTAAAAATAATCTAACAGTTCTGTTTTCTATCACTACTTCTCCCCCTTCGCCGAATGATTCGTCCCTCCCTTCGTCCAGCTCCGTCCCGCACGCATCCAGATGGGCTAATCCCAACACAAAACAACATTTACTGTTCACACGCGTATCACAATTTAACCTCTAAAAACTAACTTGACAGCCCCGCAGTCCAACCCTTCGTCCTGCTATCACACTACCAAATTAATCTCACGACATTCATTCATGCTAAAATTCAATTACTTAATCACATTGATTTCATGCTGCAGTCCAACCCTTGTACTGCTATCACGCTACCAAATTAATCTCACGACATTCACATATGCTACAATTCAATTACATTACATAATCACATTGATTTTGCGCCAGAACCACAATTCCTCTCTTCGCTCTCCCATAAATTTCGCCTGTCTGGTGGCATATAAGGTGTTCTCTGATCCCGCCTCACTCAAACTTACCCTGAACCTTTCATACTCGAGCTTACCCAAACTCCGTTTTCAAACAAACGCCATGCCCATGGTGACATAGTGACGCCTCTAACACCCTGACTCGAAGAGGGTGATGGCATTGAGACCAGACCCGACTCCCTTCGTATGGCCTCCAATCCACAGGGAACTTCATATGTTTCCTGCATCAATGTTTTTGTTAATTAACAAATTATCCAAATCATTCATGCATGTGTTTGTCATATTTTATTTCTCCTTTAAATATCAGGAATGTTAGCTTCCGATTTATTGAAAGCATGCACGTGCACAAAAGATCCCGGAAGACATTTCTCCTTAAAAAATCAGGAATGTTAGCTTCCGGTTTATTGAAACCATGCGCGTGCATAACTGATCCTAGGGGACAAAAGCGAAAGTTGTTTCGGCACAAATCAAAGAGACTTGAACAGGAGATGTTATTTATCGTGCCATCGTCGCCAATCGAAATGTGAGGAAATCTCCCAGTACTAAGTTACGTGCATTCTTATTTGCTATGTTAATTTGACACAAAATCGAATGGGTCAAGTGTAGTATGATTTCCTCATGTTAAGTAGACATTAGACTATGGGCTGATTGCATTCTGTATGAGCCTCTTGTGATTGGGCTCTCGTGGGCCATACCTATACATCTTATGTTTTGATGATGCCCTTCTGAGAAGACTCTGGCTCACTGAACATGATCCACGTATTACGATGCAGTCTCTCTAGAATCGTTGGTCCATTGCTAACATGGTATTTTTTCATGCAAGCCTCCGCTAATCTTCACCCTACATAAGAAGACAAAATATACTGAATTTGGTAGTAGAGATTTGGGCAGCACATCCCTGTGTAAATATGTAAAGGTAAAAATGGAAAGTTGCAATACAAGTCTAACAGTAGATCTGTCTAGATATGCAACCTGTTTGCTGCGTGACCAATGTTTTGTGTTGGGAATGTTTGGCTATGCCAAATTAGATATGTGAGTAAAATTCTAGGATAAGACTTTGACTTAGTGGGACAACAAGATTGGTTTGGCATAGTAAGTGAATCGGTTGGGAAGAATGGAGGAGAAGATTTTCTGGGATTGAGTTTCATGGTAAGGGCCATGGCATGCCTGACATGTTGAGCTTAGTGGTTGGATGAGTTGCATGGTAAGGGTCATAGTCTGACTTATTGACATGTTGAGTTGAGTGGTTGGATGGAGTGCATGGTAAGGGACACAACCTAACTTACTGATATGTTGAGAATTGGGGGTTTGATAAGTAGCATGGTAGGGGCATTGAGTCTAACTTAATAACATGTTGAGAATTGGGGGTTTGACAAGTAACATGTTAGGGGCATTGAGTCTAACTTACTGACATGTTGAGCTTGGACTTTGAGGAGGATCATGTTAGGGGTAATGGACCTTACTTACTGACATGTTTGGAGTAGTGGAGTGAGGAGTGACATGGTAGGAGGCTTTGGGCTTGACCTACAAACCAATACGCTAGTAGATAAGAAAAGCTATTTGATTTTACCCCGTTGGATTTTTATATTTCTATAGTGACACTTGCTAATAGATTCAAATATTGACCACTCATGGCTACAACGTTTCGTGTTGTAGGTTACCTTGAAGATGGATGAAGTACGATGTTAGGGTCGCGAGTCTTCACTCAACATGATATCACTTGTGGCTCTTAATGGATCTCTTTAGTATTATTTGTCTTCCGCTGTTGAACTATGTTTGTGAGGAGCTAGCCCTTCTTCTATGCAACATGTATGAGACTGTTATATTTTGTATCATTCGCTATAATAGATTTATGACCTTTGTTTCATGATATTTTATCCTGAACTATGTGTGATAGCGAATCGATCTAGTGACTAGCACTAAATAGCACTGAGACTTGGACCCGTACTAGGTCAGGTCACTTCATTTCGAGACCCAAGGGCATAGAGGTCGCCATATTATGAATATATATCAGTGATTCACTTGTTTGTTTAGCTCCAATATCTTTATAAAAATTGGCTACACGTAATATGTAGAACAAAGCATCTGTGTATGTTTCTAAAGTGTAAACTATTTATATCAATGTGAATTCTCATTAGTTCGTAGTTCATCCAATTTCCCTTGTGATCATGCATGTGTTCCTACACTTAGAGATGGTTCATCTCATTGTCTCTTACCAAAGCACCGTACCACAGATTTCAGGAAGGAGCTCGCCATGTCTACCTCTTCATGAGTTCCTCATGGTCCCCTCCGCCCGTAGTAGTCACGTGAGATTCATCTCCTCTTTCGCTTTGTAGTAGTCATATGATTTATTTACTCCTCCTACTCCCTCCCTCCTGACACCCACCCCTCCCGAGCGATCTAGGATTACCCATAGTCATCCCCTCGCGCAGCGATGGCGGCTGCGGGGCATCCATTTACCGTAGTTTGGAGGCGGCGCCTCGGTTTGGCGTGTGTGTGCCCATAGCTCCGGCCACGCAGCGAGGTGGCCTACTACGCTGTTGACTATCTTCCTCGATGGTGTGATGGGATCCGATCGGTGTAGGCGTTGCCTCACGGTGGCTTCCCAACCCTTGGGGTGTGGCGGTCCACGACAAGGCGGAGATGGTTCTCCAACTCGTGAAGTGAGTGAGGATGCCACCATCAATGGTGGAAGCTTGCAAAGAATCTGTTTATTTGAAAGGTTTATATGCTGAGCTTGGTGAAGATAATTCTTCATTAGTTTGTTCTATGACGGTCAAAGTGACATATACCTCATTAAGGATCAAATGTTTTATGAGAGAACTAAGCACATTGATTTCAAGTACCATTATGTAAGATTAATACTCATCATAATCAAGCACAAGGTAAAATAATGGTATGAAAGATTAATACTCATAATAATCATGCTGATATGATGACAAAGCTAGTTCGTGTTGCCAAGTTTTAGCTATGATCGAGCTTGGTTGGTTTAACTGATTATCCTAAGTAGTTATTGGAGCCAAAAGTGTTTTTTTTTGTTTAGTGAGATGTTGTTCATGCTATAATAAGGATTTTGTAACAAAGTGAATTTGTTAAAATTTTGATCCAAATTCATAAGAAGGCTAACTTTTAACGACACCTGTTAGTAATCAGTTGCTTAGTCATTTTCGTTCCAATCTTAACCTTGTATACAATGGTTTAGACCGAGAGAGTTTTCTTCGTAAACCTAACTTGCTTAGTCATTTTCTCAGACTACTTATAGTGAGAGTAACATAAGGCTGGTCATAGTGGGAGTAACTTAGCCAGTAACTTGCATGTACATGCAATGCCAACTAAACAAATTGGTGACATAGGATGGTAATTAATGAAGAAAGAGAGGGAGGTGGTAACTTAGCTGGTTACCATAACATCACACATACTAAGACAATATGAGTCTACAATCTAATTTATTAGACCTTGCACATGTTACTACTCACTATAAAGGTAGTAACATGAACTAGTAACATGTGCAAGTTACTAGTCTAAGTTACTTAGCACCATGACCAGCCTAAGTGGTAACATAGATGTCACCTAGGAAAAAGAGATGGTGTGGCAAGTAATTAATAAAGATAGAGACAAATGGAGTAACATAATATGTTACCATCACATCACGAGGCAAAATGAGTGTATAAAGTAATAAATGACGATTTCTTTGCTATTTAAATTATAAAACTATCACTATAAAGGTAGTAACTTACATTAGTAATATATATATATACACGTTACTACTCTAAATTACTACCCACCATAACTATCATAGGTATCTAAGAATAAATAGCTCTAGGCACGGAATCATTCACCATAACTTCTTACTAGAGACCGATCACGGCGGTTACAGTTTATTGGCTTTCTCCTTACTTTCGTGGCTTTCGTGGCCTGATGGCATGAAGGTCGCCATGTTATTAACATTATTTGGCGATATGCTTGTTTGTTTTTCTCCAATATATCAATGGAACTAACTGAGAGCAATATCTATAACAAATCATGCATGCATCTATCTCCCAACCTTCATCTATTTATATCGATGTGAATTCCCAATGGTGGGTAGTTCATCTAGTTTTCACTTCTGGTCATGCATGTTTGTCCTACACTCCAAGATGGTTTATGCTATAGTCGGTGATGGTTTACACGTCATATTATCTTCAAACCATTATATTTTCATTTAGGAGGATGCACAACATGTATTCTAGATGGACAACAATGGATATATGTCTAGAAAAAGATCCATTTAAGTGCAAAAGTAGCATGTACACGAATGATGGTAAAAAACATCACCCCTTGTCCATACAAAAGGGTTGCATACACCTTTCAACTCGCGGAAACACCCATGTCTTGCTTGGTGCATGCCCAGTAGCCAAGTGAGACAATTTGACTTTCATAGTCGGAGACAAGATACTTTTATTTGAATGTTTCATATGAATTTTCTATAATTTACATTTTATTTAGGCCGAATTTGTTTGAAGGTCCTTTTTGGGGTGTCGCTGGAGTGTGGAAGCTCTCCCAAATGACCAACACTATAAAAGGTTTCGACGATACTCGAAAACTAAGATAACCACAGATCAAATGAATCCGCCGTCAAAAACATAAGATCGATCGGCGCTTCCCATGGAGAAGATGATATTTGATCGATGGAGGATGACTTACCGCTCCTGGTGTCTAGGTGAAAGGATACGGATGTCGCCTAGAGGGGGGGTGAATAGGCGATTAAAACTTTTCCTAGAGTGACTCAACAAAGGCGGAATAAAACTAGTGTTTACTTTGTAAAGCACAACCTAGAAACAACTAAGGTTTACCTATGTGCACCAACGACTTATGCTAAGCAATACAAGCAACAAAGTGATAGCAAGATATATATTACTTCAAGCACGAAGGCTATCACAATTTAAAGTGCATAAGTAAAGAGCTCGGGTATATAGATAACCGAGGCACGCGGAGACACCGATATTTTACCGAGTTCCTCCCAACATGGAGAACGTCTCGTTTGGAGAGGGGGTGGTATCAAACCACCAACGCCACAAAAGGCCTTCCTTATTCTCCGGTGAATCTCACCCCAATGGGATTGATCCACGCTTCCACTATCGGTGCACTTGTCGGTGGCAACCGGAACCTCTCACAAGGTTGGGGCACAACACCACAGCTTAATTGGAGGCTCCCAACAAACGCCACAAAAGGCCTCAACAAATGCCACCAAGGCTATAATGCCACCAAGACCACAAAACCGTCTAGGGTTCCAAGAACCCAAGAGGGACAAGCTCCAATGAGCACTTCAAACCAAATCCTCCGAGGAGAACTCAAATCGATGCAACAAATGCAAATGGCAAGAACACCACAAAGATCCTCAAATCCCTCACTCTCAAGTTCCAACAAAGCTACCAAAGCTATTGGGGGAACAAGAGAGGAGAAATCAAAGAGAGACACAAAATCCCCCAAAATCTAGATCCCCAAGGATACACTCACAAAGAGATGTTTTGGTTTGGTCAAAACGTAGATCTAGATCTCCTCCAACAACCCCTCAAATATTTGCAAGAATTAATGGAGGGTTGTGTAGAAATCAAGCTTAAGGAGTAGAGCAAATGGGGGCAAAGCTTGGGCAAGAAAAGGAGGAAGAAGTAACCCTAAATAAAAATGGGACAAGGCTATTTAAAGAGAGGGCTGATTCTGCCCGTTGGGGCAAATTTCTGGACGGTCCGGTAGTACCGGATTGGCCCGGTACTATCGGACCGAACACAACACATACAGCGAGCGAGCCAGAGAGAGAAAGCGGCCTTGTGGCCGCAACAAGCGGCACCAATCGCGCACGCGGCGGCAACAATAACGCAGCAGCGGGGCCAGCGCACGCAGCATCGCATGCAGCGGGCCCTCGCAGCAGCCGCATCTCGCATGCAGCAGCAAATGAAAAGCAAGCGGCGTGGCGGGCAGGGGCATGCGGGCATGCGGCAGCAATGAGCCAGCTGCGCATGCAGAGAGCAACGCAAGCAGCTAGCGCGGCCGGGCCCACGCGCAGCGAATGTGGCAGCGCATGAGAGAGAGCGAGCGAGCGGCAGCGGGTCAACGCGATCGACAGATTTGGATCCGAAAACCGAAAAAAAATCTGGACAAATAAACGGGTCGGCCGGTACCACCTGCCCATCCGGGCGGTACTACCGGGCCGGCCGGTAGTACCGCAAAAATATACCTAGCGAGGCAGAAGGAAAACGAGCCGTTTTTAGGCCCGGGCGGTAGTACCGGCCCGTCCGAGCGGTACTACCGCTACCGCTCGGCCCAGAAAACAGACAAACAGACAAATATTCAAACGACAATAACTTTTGACTGGAAGCTCCGATTGACCCGATTCAAATTGTGTTGGATAGAGGGCGACAAGGGATTTCCAATAAAAAGTGAGATATTGATTATCACCAAGTGATAAAGTATCAAGTAGAATAATGTGATATACCTCACTTGGTGAGAAACCAAAAAGTCGCATAAATCAAAATCGCAACAAGATACAAATGGGAGATCCGATTTAGATGAACAAGAGCTTGTTATGGATATTACCACAAGCTCTATATCATCACATGGATAAGATCAAATAACAACCAAATATGATGATCCAAGTATGCAAAGGTTTGAGCTCTCTTCGAACGATGTGACCGAATTACTCATACGAGAGCCCCTCTTGATAGTACGGTTATCTATCCTAAACCCGGTCTCACACACACAACGTGAGACCGGCAAAAGAGAAAACCTATCAATATTATACCTTTGTCTTGAGCATTCCACTTGAGCTTGATGTAGAAGATCTTGCCTTTCTCAAGATGGAACGCCTTCCTTAAATCCTCATCATCGACCTCGCATATTGAGCTTGCCCAACAAATCTTCTTTGCATTTCATTGACCTTTAAGCCAACACATGCTCCAAGTGATGCCAATGGACAAATCCTACAAGTATAACTTAATATTAGTCCATAAAGATTGTCATTAATTACCAAAACCACATATGGGGGCCCAACGTGTTCTTTCACTAGGCCATGAGTGCAGTCGCTGGTGCAGCGGGCATGTGCAATCTTAGTCTGCCATGGATGGAGCGGTGAGTGTGGTGGATGAAGTACAATGTGTGTAGGCTGGCTGTGTTGAGAGAAGTGAGCACCGCGAGTATATTTATCTACGGCCAGGGAGAGGAGTAGAATGGACTTGAAATTGCACAAGCAAAGAGCCAAAGAAGGTCTTGACTCAGAGTCAGGTTGCGAGCTAGGGGCGTGTTTTGTTGCTCATATACTTTTTAAGATCTTCTCCATGCATCTCGTTTGGTCATCCACAACAGGCCCATAAGCAAAAATGGCATAACATGAGGCATTGTGGTGTGCTGTGTTTAACTAGCATACTTTCTCTTAATTTCTTTTAATTTACCTAATCGTAATTCCATTCAAGATAATGTCTACATGAATAAAACGCTCTTTGACGTTATGATTTTATTTCTGCAATCGGTTCCTGGTTTTGTTGAGTGTTTAAAACCCTATTTTGTATTCATATTTTGAGATTTTTCAATGAATTTTTCCCATAACATTTATAACAAGGTACTCTGAATAATGAAAGTTACTAGAAAATGTGTTGTTTTAGTTTGAGGACACACGTTCTAAAGGTAAATGTCGCAGATACTTCTCATGAAAATCACTGCTGCAAAAACACGATACAGTCATGCTTTTGTTTGACAACATAGGAAAATAGTCCACTATTTATGGTAATCAACCGAGAAAAATGGGCTCACTGAAGACTAGGGGGCCCAATTCGACAACACAGTTAAATTCAAACTCATGCAAAGTGGTAAGAGAAATTGCATATGCTGCTAGTTGATTTGGCTGTTTTTTTTTGAAATGGTTAAACAAATCTTGGAGTTTTCATAAGTACCTACATCAATTAAAAGCCCCAAACGGCCATACATTAAGGAGCCTAAACTTCGGGCGATGCCTTCTCCTCTGCTTCTATGGAGGTTATTGTCGCACGAGTGACACTTCATTGTTTTTCTCTTTGCTTTCGAGACCCAAGGGCATAGAGGTTTCCATATTATGCGCTCCAATATCTCTGTACAAATTGGCTAGCGTAATATGCAGAACAAAGCATGCATGTATGTATCTCCCAAGTGTCAACTACTTATATAAATGTGAATTCTCATTAGTGCATAGTTCATCCAATTTTCCCCTCCTACACTCAGAGATGGTTCATGCCATTGTCTCTTACCAAAGCACCATAGATTTCAGGAAGGAGCACCCCATGTCTACCTCTTCATGAGTTTCTGATGGCGACCCCATCCTTAGTAGTCACATGAGAATCATCTTCTGTTTCATTATGGACAAAAATCGCAGCAGGCAGCCGAGCCCCAAGAAGAGGACCATGGTGAGATCCCCATGGAAGATTTTCTACCGGACCTACATGTCCAGCGTCCTCATGAGCCAGGGGATGGGATGCCTGGTGCACGCGTCAAGAGCGAATTCTTAACTGATGTACATCTGCGATTATTACATGTGTAGGCTGGAGTTCACGCCATAGCATGACGGGACGGGTTTCTTGGTCTAGGGGAGTCGGTCAGGGCCACAGAGATTGCCCGCTTCGTTGACCTGCCATACATCTCCGCCGATGGCTCAGCCATACTCGTTTCTTCTACTGTAGTTTCTAAGTATCTAAGAATAAATAGCTGTAGGCATGGAATCTTTCACCGCAGCTTCTAACTAGAGACAGATCACGACGATTACAGTTTGTTGGCTTTCTCCTTGCTTTCGTGGCCTGATGGCATAAAGGTTGCCATGTTATTAACATTATTTGGGGATACACTTGTTTGTTTTTCTCCAATATCTCAATGGAACTAACTAAGAGCAATATCTATAACAAATCATGCATGCATCTCTCTCCCAACCTTGATCTATTTATATCGATGTGAATTTCCAGTGGTGGGTAGTTCATCCAGTTTTCACTTCTGGTCATGCGTATGTTGTCCTACACTCCCAGATGGTTTATGCTCTTTATGCTACAGTCGGTGATGGTTTACACGCCATATTCTTTTCAAACCATTATATTTTCATTCAGGAGGATACACAACATGTATTCTGGACGGACAACAACGGAAATATGTCTGGAGAAAGATCCATTTAAGTGCAAAAGTAGCAGGTACACGAATGATGGTAAAAAAACATCACCCCGTGTCCGTACAAAAGGGTTGCACGACACCTTTCAACTGGCGGAAACACCCATGGTTTTGTTTGACAGCATACGGAAATAGTGATGTACTACCTCCATCTCAAGGCTTAATGCCTATATTTTTTTTCGAAAGTCAAACTACCTCATGTTTGACTAAGTTTTTAGAAAAAATATTAATATTTATAATACGTAATTCATACCCTTTCATATATCATGAAACATTTTCACATAATATCTATATAATATAATAGTTTTTGATAGTTGTTTCTAAAAGTTAGGTTAAACTTTCCGTGTCTTGACTTTAAAAAAAAAAAAATCCTTAAGGCTTGGTATGAAGGCAGTACTATTGTAATCAATCAAACAAAATCACTGTCTTGCTTGACGCATGCTCAATAGCCAACTGCGACCAGTATTCAGAGAACAATTAATAAAGCGACCGACATCCAACGAAACACACACAAGGAAGATCAATGATGATATTTCTTGCAACCTGTTATGTTTCATCGTTAAAATAAGAAACCGAGCTATTCAATCTGTAGAGAATTTTTACTCATCATCCGTACGTGGCAATGCACCAGCATGTGCCTAATTTTAAGTCTGGTGTTTCGTTCAATCTCAGTTACAAGCTCACTTACAATTAGAAATATCTGAATTACAATCCCACTTGTAACTAAAAAGTCTCACATGCAACTCCACTTACAACCGAAAATTCCACTTGGTACTTGGAAGACGCACTAAGCACCAGCATGTGCCTAATTTTAAGTCTGGTGTTTCATTCAATCTCAGGTACAAGATCACTTACAATTAGAAATATCTGAATTACAATCCCACTTGTAACTAAAAAGTCTCACATGCAACTCCACTTACAACCGAAAATTCCACTTGGTACTTGGAAGACGCACTAAGCGCGATACAAATCCAATGGAGTAAAATCTGCATGAGTTCTAACTTAATTCTCCGTCGACTTAGAATTAGCAAAATTGATAAAAATAAACAGATAATTTTAAGCACCGTACCCTTGCTTTTTTAACAATAGAAAACTATAAAAATGGTTAGTGGTGCTTAAAATAACGATTTGTTATTTTAAGCATATATCTTAAGGACCTTGCATCGGTGATGCTGAATGTTTGTGTGCACGCGCATCTAGGATCTATTTGCAGCATACATGAAGTTATTTGAAACCATGCAGGATACGACGCTGCAGCTTGACACATACTCACTAGTAGAAGAACTATAAATTTTTACGAGGTGGTAGACAAAGACATGAATAACAGATAGTAGTGAAATGATCATGTATTGCAACGGCCCTAAAATAAATCAATTTGTCTTCAAGAAATAGTATAATGTAATTTTACGACTTAAATATCTTAAGTTTCACATTTTTTGTTTTATGTTATTTGAAATATGATTAGGTTTCACTTCACATTTAGTTTCATCGTTCTTCTATGCAGCTATCATCTCAAAAGACATAAAAACTCACCATTTAGTTTCAAATTTTTGTTTGTATCACGATTATCCAGAAGTACAAAATAACACCCATATCATGCTAAAGCTTTTTTGTTTACATTGAACTCATTTCATGTTAACCACGACACTTATTTTTCAATAGAGGGAGTACATATGAAATCAGTAAACATAACATACTCTAAAATCATAATAAAGATGTAGCTGACATGAAAATTTCCAAAGTTCCGTTTAATATATCAAACTGGAAGGAGGGTATGTAGTGTACTCCCTCCGTTTTAAAATATAAGATGTTTTAGATTTGTGAAGAAAATGAATCTAGACTTGTTTTAGTATGTAGGTTCACTCAATTTTAGGATAATCTACACACTAAAAGAAGTCTAGATTTATTTTCTTCACAAATCTAAAACATCTTATATTTTAAAACGGAGGAAGTAGTATTTTTGCAATTTATCTGTTAGCAACATCATTATGAACTCATCCATGTACAGAAACTTGGACTTAGACTTGGACCATCTGACAACTTTTGTAGTCTTGTTGATCATAAACCAACAGTCTGTTCTAACAACGGCTGTGAAAAGAGAACTCGACGAATGCAAACAACCTCCAACGAGGCATTCAACACTCGGAGTGAAAGCGCTGTGTACGCTCTCGGCTGTGTCTTGTACTGAACATTCAGATACTGAAAATTGAGAAGTATTAGAATCCTGAAAAGAACAAAGAAGCTGAAACTGAAAGTACGAAATGTACATGTATATATATCCAAATAGCTGGAAAATTTCTGCACGGCTGTTACAAATACATTGCATTCTCAAGGCTTTCAGAAAACCAGCACACGAGTCTGGTTGTACTGCTAGAGATATAGGCAAATATGCGGTAGGGGATCCTCCCTATAGCAAAGCGTGTATCAGCTTGAAGACCACAAAATCGATTGCAGACAGCGCGTTCATTGATGACATCAACTCGTTCTATATTCCGAATCCACGCTGCGTCTTAAACAAATACAGAAACAATATATATTATGGATGCAGTTTTGACATGGATTGGTTCGTTAGAGCAAGTCTAACAGGCCCCGTAAACAGCCGGCACCCCGTAAATTTCCGGCGAGATACGGGGTGCCGGTTTTGGCCCGCCTAGCACGTCCCGTAAACAGGCCGGCCCGTATCGTTCGGATACGGGGCGGGGCAAATCACCCACCCGCCGTATAAGTACAGGGTGAGGGTGCGAGTGAGGGTCCAACCCCTCACTCGCAACCCTAGCTCCGCCGCGCGCCGCCCAACTCCGGCGAGCAATTCCAGCCGCTCCGTTCACGAATCCACGCTGCCGCCGCCAAGCCACAGACTCCTCCTCCCCAGCCAAGCGCTGCCGCGAGGAGCTCACGCTCGATGAAGCGTGGGTCCTCATCGCAAGCTATCTGGGCCGCCACCGTCTGCGGAAATGGGTCGGTGGCGGGACGATGCGCATGATCGTCGTCGACTTCCGGCTGCTACTTCAATATCGACCCGCCGCTGCCGCCGATGACCGGCGACAAATTCGAGAAGTGTCGGGCACAATGGGAGATGAACCGCGCCAATCTCGCGGCGTGGCGCTCCATGTAGGGTTTCGTAGCAAGGAAAACAAAAAATTCTATCGCATACAGACAAACAAGCCAAGATCTATCTACTAGATTGTAGCAACGAGTCGATGAAATAACTCACCCTTGAAGATTCCAAAGTGTTTAACGAGAGCGGATTCTCGTGGGTGATGTAGTCGTACTCTTCCCGATCTCAAGATCGCGTAGACGATCCTTCCGGCGTTGCTGGCAGCGCTCGCATCGGTCACATCGTTCGGTACTGACGAAGACCTTCCTCTCCCTTGTTCCAAAGTGCGGAGGTTGTAGAACTCTCCTCGCGATTCGCAAAGACAACGCGTGGTACCGGAAGTAGAGGGAGATATCGCAGGCTTCGCTTAATCCGGAGCGAGTATGGTGGACTATGAGAGATCCCGCGATCTAGGGTTTAGACGCACCAAGGAGGAGGCTTGGCGGCTAGGGTTAGCTAGGCGGCTAGGGCAGGAGGCCGGGGCTTAGGGCTAGGGTTTGCGGGTGGAGGTGTTGGGTGCTAGGAGGGCAGCCTCGCCTCCTTATATAGGTGGAGGGTCAGCAGTGAGGGAGTCCCTCCCAACTCTGTTCCCAAGGGGCCGGAGGGGAGGAACTCCTCCCCAACTCGGTTTCCACCTTCCCCTCCACTTCCCAAAATAGCCTTTTGACTTTTCAAATTGGCATTTGACTTTTCAAACTAGGATTTGATTAAACCCTTTATTTTGTTCAGCGATGACACCTAGTGCATGATGCAATCATTCCAACTTGGTATGACACATTCATGTACCCTTCCCCTTCGGAGTGCCAGACATTCCGGAACCTTCTAGAACATTCCCGATGAAAAACACCGGAACCATTCTCCAACCCCGAAACAGGACTTTCCTTATATGAATCTTATTCTCCGGACCATTCCGGATCTCCTCGTGATATCCCGGATCCCATACGAGACTCCAAACAACATTCGGTATTTTACTCATCATTCCATAACTACTCAAACAACGTCGAATCCTTAAGTGTGTCTCCCTATGGTTCGTGAATTATGCAGACAAGATCGAGACATTTCTCCGAACAATAACCAATAGAGGAATCTGGAAATTCATATGGCTCCCACATATTTCTACGATTACTTTGAGATCGAATGAGCCACTTACATACGATACCAATTTCCCTTTGTCTCACGATAGTTTACTTATCCGAGGTTATGATCGCTTGATCTCTCGCATACCTAGTTCAACCTCACATCGATAAGTACTCTTTTCTCGTTCCCGTGATATGTGATCCCTTGTGAGCCATGCACATGCTTGCAAGCTAATTGGATGACATTCCACCAAGAGGGCCCAGAGTATATCTATCCGTCATATGGATGGACAAATCCCACTCTTGATCCATGTGTCTCAACCAATACTTTCCGAACACTCAATGCCACCTTTATAGCCACCCAATTATGGTGTGGTGTTTGATGTCATCAAAGTATCCTTCCGTGAAGGTGATATGCATGATCTCATGGTCGAAGGAATTAGGTTACTATGTATCAGAAAGCATATAGCAATTGAACTATTAAAATGACTTGATCTTTATGCTACGCTTATCTATAGGAGTATGTCCACCATATCATTCTCCTAATGATATGATCTTGTTGTTAATAACATCTCAATGTTCATGATAGGGAAACCACAATCATTTATTAACCAACAAGCTAGTATTATAAACAGGCTTTACTAGGGACTTCTATTTAATTTTACAAATCACACAAGTATTAATGTTTCCTTGTTAATACTATTATAGCATGAATGTAAACATTTATCATAAACACAAAGATATAATAATAACTATATTTATTATTGCCTCTAGGGCATATCTCCAACAGTATCCCACTTGCACTAGAGTCATCTAATCTAGATTACATGGTAATATACCGAACACCCATGGCAGTTTGGTGTTGGTCATGTTTTGCCCTCGAGAGAGATTTAGTCAACGGATCCGCCACATTCAGATATGTGTGTACTTTGCAAATATTTATGTCCCCATCTTGGACATGTTCTCGAATAGCGTGAAAACGTAGCTTGATGTGCTTTAGCTTCTTGTGTGACCTTGGTTCTTGCGCATTGGCTATGGCGCCCATGTTATCATAGTAGATAGACATTGGGTCCAGCGCACTAGGAACCACACCCAGCTCTGTAATGAACTCTTTCATCCATATCGCTTCTTATGAAGCCTCCGAAGCAGCCGTGTATTCCGATTCAGTTGAAGATCTCGCCACAACGCTTTGCTTTGCACTCCTCTAGCTAACTACTGCACCATTCAAAGTAAATACGTATCCAGATTGTGATTTAGAATCATCCGGATCGGTGTTCCAACTAGCATCGGTGTAACCATTAACAACAATCTGTTCATAACCTCCATAAGAAAGAACCATATCCTTAGTTCTTCTCAAGTACTTAAGGATGTTTTTGACCGCTGTCCAATGATCCACTCCTGGATCAGTTTGATATCTGCTAGTTAAACTAACAGCATATGCAATGTCGGGTCTAGTACATAGCATGGCATACATTAGAGATCCTATGGCTGAGGCATAGGGAGTCTTACTCATCCTTTCTCTATCTTCTGCCGTTGTCGGACTTTGAGTTTTACTCAACGTCAGATAGCAACATGGGCAAGAACCCTTTCTTGCTATCTTCCATTCCAAACCTCTTTAGAACTTTGTCCAAATATGTACTTTGTGACAATGATATTAGGCATCTTGATCTATCTCTATAAATCTTTATGCCTAATATGTAAGTTGCTTCGCCAAGATCTTTCATTGAAAAACTATTATTCAAATATTCCTTGACACTATTAAGAAGGTCTACATCATTCTCAATCAACAATATGTCATCTACATATAGTATTAAGAATGCTACAGAGCTCCCACTCACTTTCTTGTAAATACAAGCTTCTCCATAAGTTTGTATAAAAACAAAACTTTTGATCACCTTATCAAAACGTTGATTCCAACTCCGGGATGCTTGCTTCAATCCATAGATGGACCGTTGAAGTTTGCATACCTTGTTAGCATCTTTAGGATCGACAAAACCTTTGGGTTGCATCATATACAACTCTTCATCAATGTCTCCATTGAGGAACGCTGTTTTGACATCCATCTTCCATATCTCATAATCATAATATGCAGCGATTGCTAACATAATGCTCATAGACTTTAGCTTCGTTACTGGTGAGAAAGTCTCATCGTAGTCAACTCCTTGAATTTGTCAAAACCCTTTTGCAACAAGTCGAGCTTTATAGACAGTAACATTACCATCATCATATGTTTTTTTCTTGAAAATCCATTTGTTCTCGACAGCCTTCCGGCCATCCGGTAAGTCCACCAAAGTCCATACTTGGTTTTCGTACATGGATCCAATTTCGGATTTCATGGCATCTTGCCATTTATTGGATTCTGGGCTCATCATCGCTTCGTCATATGTCGCAGGGTCATCGGTGTTGTCCACCAACATGACACTCATAAAGGGATCATACCAATCAGGAGTGGTATGAGTTCTCGTTGACCTGCGAGGCTCTGTAGCAACTTCAACTGAAGTTTCATGATCATCATCATTAGCTTCCTCTCTTATTGGTGTAGGCGCCACAGGAACTACTTCCGGTGCTGCGCTACTCGCAAGTTCGAGAGAAGGTTCGACAACCTCGTCGAGTTCTACTTTCCTTCCAGTCACTTCTTTCGAGAGAAATTCTTTCTCTAGAAAGGATCCATTCTTGGCAACGAAGATTTTGCCCTCGGATCTATGATAGAAGGTATACCCAATAGTTTCCTTCGGGTATCCTATGAAGACGCATTTTTCCGCTTTGGGTTCAAGCTTGTCCGGCTGTAACTTCTTTACATAGGCTTCGCAACCCCAAACTTTAAGGAACGGCAATTTAGGTTTCTTCCCAAACCATAATTCATACGGTGTCGTTTCAACGGATTTAGATGGTGCCCTATTTAAAGTGAATGCGGCTGTTTCTAATGCATAACCCCAAAACGATAGCGGTAAATCTGTAAGTGACATCATAGAACGAACCATATCCAAGAGAGTTCGATTACGACGTTCGGACACACCATTACGCTGTGGTGTTCCCGACGGTGTCAATTGTGAAAGTATTCCGCATTTCTTCAAATGCTCGCCAAACTCGTAACTTAGATATTCACCTCCACGATGAGAACGTAGAAATTTAATCTTCTTGTTACGTTGATTCTCTACCTTAATTTGAAATTCCTTAAACTTCTCGAAAGTTTCGGACTTATGTTTCATGAAATAGATATACCCATATCTACTCAAGTCATCCGTGAAGGTAAGAACATAACGATAACCACCGCGCGATGCTACACTCATTGGACCACATACATCGGTATGTATGATTTCCAATAAGTCCGTAGCTCGCTCCATCATACCAGAAAATAGAGTCTTAGTCATTTTACCCACCAGACATGCTTCGCATCTTTCAAGTGATTCGAAATCAAGTGATTCAAGAAGTCCATCAGAATGGAGTTTCTTCATACGCTTCACTCCGATATGACCAAGACAACAGTGCCACATATAGGTCGAGTTATCGCTCAATTTCAAACGTTTAGCTTCAATGTTATTAATATGGTATTTCCACTATCGAGATTCAATAAGAATAGACCATCTATCAAAGGTGCATGTGCATAAAACATATTACTCATATAAATCGAACAACCATTATTCTCAGACTTAAACAAGTAACCGTCTCGCAACAAAAATGATCCAGATATAATGTTCATGCTCAACACATGCACCAAATAACAATTATTTAAGTATAAAACTAATCCCGATGGTAGATGAAGAGGTAGCGTGCCGACCGCGATCACATCAACCTTTGATCCATTTCCAACGCGCATCGTCACCTCGTTCTTCGCTAGCTTCGCTTATTCTGCAAGACTGTTTGAGTTACAAATATGAGCAACCGAACCAGTATCAAATACCCAGGCACTACTACGAGTACTAGTGAGATACACATCAATAACATGTATATCGTATATACCTTTCTTCTTGATGTTGCCGTTCTTCAAATCCCCCAAGTACTTTGGGCAATTCCGCTTCCATGACCATCTCCCTTGCAGTAAAAGCATTCAGTATCAGGCTTAGGTCCAGCTTTGGTCTTCTTCGCCGGTGCGACAACTTTCTTACCGCCCTTCTTAAAGTTTCCCTTTTGCTTAGACTTGCCTTTCTTGAATTTGGTGGTCTTATTGACCATCAACACTTGGTGATCTTTCTCGATCTCCACTTCTGCAGATTTCAACATGGAGAAGAGTTCTGGCAACTTCTTGTTCATGCTTTGCATATTGTAGTTCATCACAAAGTTCTTGTAACTTGGTGGCAGTGATTGGAGGACACGGTAAATCCCCAAAGCATTAGGAATCACTATACCCAAGTTTTGGAGTTTGTTTGCATGCCCAGACATCTTAAGCACATGCTCACTGACGGAGCTGCCCTCTTCCATCTTGCAGTTAAAGAACTTTTCAGAAGCCTCATAGCTCTCAATTGTCGCGTGAGTCTCAAAGATCAATTTGAGGTCACGAACAATATCATGTGGGTCTGAATTCTCAAACCTTTTCTGAAGCTCCGATTCTAAACCATACAATATAGCACACTGAACTGTGGAGTATTGAGTCTTCCGAGCGAGGTAAACATTCTTTACTTCATCGGTAGCATGGCAGTGGGTCACCCAGTGCATCCAAAGACATAGGTCAAATTACCACTTGTGAGGACAATACTCAAATTGCGGAACCAATCCGTGAAGTTGCTTTCATTGTTTTTCAACTTTTCTTTCTCTAGGAGCATTAAAATTGATGGTAGGGGCCGCCATTGATCTACAACATATTTGCAATAGTTTAGACTAAGTTTATGACAAATTGAGTTCTAATTAATAGTTAAATTAATCTATGTGAACTCCCACTCAAAACAATATCCCTCACATTGTTTTAGTGATCACACGAACCAAATCCACCACATCAACACCGATCATCACGAGCGTTGATATAGTTTCAATGGCGAACAATCTACATGTTCATCATATCTACTATATGATTCATGCTTTACCTTTCGGTTATCCGTGTTCCGAGACCATGTCTGTACATGCTAGGCTCGTCAAGATCAAACCTTAGCTTCCGCATGAGCAAATCTGGCTTGCTCACGTTGTATACACTTGCGGAATCTAACACACCCGATCATCACGTGGTGCTTCGAAACAACAAGCTTTAGCAACGGTGCTTACTAAGGGTGAACACTTTAGAACTTGAAATTCATGTGCATGAGGGATCATCTTATAATGCTACCGTCGTTAACTAAGCAATATAAGATGCATAAATTTTTAACATCACATGCAATTCATAATATGTGATATGATATGGCCTTTCTTCTTTGTGCTTCCGATCTCCATCTTCAAGCACGAACATGATCTCCATCATCACCGGCATTGCATCAAGGTCAATGACGCTTCTCCATGGTTGTCGTCCACCGGCTTTAACTATTACAACTACTTTGAATAGACACGCGGGTCTTAACATAAATTAAAGACAACCATATGGCTCCTGCCGGTTGCCAACTTACAATAAGGAACATTGCATACATCAAATATAATCACAATCATGGCCATATCACATCACAGCACACCCCTGCAAAACAAAGTTAGACGCCTCTAATTTCTTTGCATGTTTTACGTGGTTTGGGGCTTTTAATAAGTGTCGTTCTAACTTACGAACAAGAACCACAACATTGATACTAGCATTATTAATCACCCGTTGTAAATTGAATCTTAACTATCTTTGGGAGAAACAGCACCATAAAGCCACTTATGCAATACAAGTTACATGTCAAGCGTGGAGCAAGTCTCATGAACGATGTCATGTAAGGTTAGCCCGAGCCGCTTCATCCCAACATCCCGCAAGATGCAAAGTACACAAGAAGCAATCGACAATAAAAGCATCAACGCCCACAATGACCATTGTGTTCTACTCGTGCAACCGATCTACATATAGACACGGCTCGATACCCTTTGAGGGTTTCGTAGCATGGAAAACAAAAATTTTCTATCGCATACAAACAAACAAGCCAAGATCTATCTACTAGATTGTAGCAACGAGTCAATGGAATAACTCACCCTCAAAGATTCCAAAGTGTTTAACGAGAGCGATTCTCGTGGGTGATGTAGTACTCTTCCCGATCTCAAGATCGCGTGAGCGATCCTTCCGTGTCAGCGGCTCATGATGGGTCACACGTTGGTACTCGACGAAGACCTTCCTCTCCTTGTTCCACAGACAACGGAGGTTGTAGCACTCTCTCGCGATTCCGCAGACTGACACGGTATGCAGGAAGTAGAGGAGATCTCGCAGGCTTTAAGCCGAGCGAGTATGGTGGACTATGAGATAGATCCCCGGCGATCTAGGGTTTAGACGCACCGAGGAGGAGGCTTGGCCGGCGGATAGGGTTAGCTAGGCGGCGCCCTAGGCGGCTTGAGGGCCATGGCTTAGGCTAGGGTTTGGGGTGGAGGTGGTTGGTGCTAGGAGGGCCCGCCTCCTTATATAGGTGGAGGGCGCCAGGAGGGAGTCCCTCCCAACTCGGTTTCCCAAGGGCGGTGGAGGGGAGGAACTCCTCCCCAACTCGGTTTCCACCTTCCCCTCCACTTCCCAAAATATCCGTTTGACTTTTCAAATTGGCGTTTGACTTTTCAAACTAGGATTTGATTAAACACTTTATTTTTTTCAGCGATGACACCTAGTACATGATGCAATCATTCCAACTTGGTATGACACATTCATGTACCCTTCCTCTTCGGAGTGCCGGACATTCCGGAACCTTCTAGAACATTCCTGATGAAAAACACCGGAACCATTCTCCAACCCCTAAACAAGACTTTCCTTATATGAATCTTATTCTCCGGACCATTCCGGATCTCCTCGTGATATCCCGGATCCCATCCGAGACTCCGAACAACATTCAGTCTCTTACTCATCATTCCATAACTACTCAAACAACGTCGAATCCTTAAGTGTGTCTCCCTACTGTTCGTGAATTATGCAGACATGATCGAGACATTTCTCCGAACAATAACCAATAGAGGAATCTGGAAATTCATATGGCTCCCACATATTTCTACGATTACATTGAGATCGAATGAACCACTTACACACGATACCAATTTCCCTTTGTCTCACGATAGTTTACTTATCCGAGGTTATGATCGTCGGTATCTCTGCATACCTAGTTCAACCTCGTTACTAATAAGTACTCTTTTCTCGTTCCCGTGATATGTGATCCCTTGTGAGCCAGTCACATGCTTGCAAGCTAATTGGATGACATTCCACCGAGAGGGCCCAAAGTATATCTATCCGTCATATGGATGGACAAATCCCACTCTTGATCCATGTGTCTCAACCAATACTTTCCGAACACTCAATGCCACCTTTATAGCCACCCAGTTACGGTGTGGTGTTTGATGTCATCAAAGTATCCTTCCGGTGAAGGCGATATGCATGATCTCATGGTCGAAGGAATTAGGTTACTATGTATCAGAAAACATATAGCAATTGAACTATTAAAATGACTTGATCTTTATGCTACGCTTATCTATAGGAGTATGTCCACCATATCATTCTCCTAACGATATGATCTTGTTGTTAATAACATCTCAATGTTCATGATAGGGAAACCATAATCATTTATTAACCAACAAGCTAGTATTATAAAGAGGCTTTACTAGGGACTTCTATTTAAGTTTACAAATCACACAAGTATTAATGTTTCCTTGTTAATACTATTATAGCATGAATGTAAACATTTATCATAAACACAAAGATATAATAATAACTACATTTATTATTGCCTCTAGGGACGGCAGCAGGTCGTGGGACGGCAGCAGGTCGTGGGAGCTAGTGCCATTGATGCCGTTGTTGTTCTTGTTGGTCACCATGATCGATTTTTTGTTTCTTCGTGTGCTTTTCCGTTGCAGTTTAGTTCGTGTGGACAAGATTCCGAATTCTGGAGTCTATTTATCAGATGTGAATGCCAGATTCTTTACTACACACGGTTATTCCTGTAAAACTTAAAATTTAAACGTGCACGCCTCTTGTGAGGCACGTGCATGAAGCATCCATTTCAGATGAGATGTGATCGATTTTGCTTTGTCAGCTTCGTGAGCACTTCATCTTCAGAAAAGCTCTCGGAGCACTATATATTCCCACTAATCACTTTGGGTCGCATCTGGGTTTGGCCGGCCTGCTATGGATTGAGTGGACTGAGTGCTGATGTTTGTGCTAGGGGTGGCGGAGACGGCGGCTAGTCTGCTGTAGTACGGCGACTGGGTTTTACAGGCCTGATCTGGGCCTAGCTAGACCGCACTACTAAAGAAATTCTCATTAACAACATGGTGAGGTGTTAGCGATGGCCAAACGGCACACTACCAATCTGGCGTCACAGGTAAGGTATATCGGCAGTGTGGTCCGGACACGCTGCGGGTCACAGACCACCTGTCGCGTGCCGGGCGACACCACCAGTAACCGTGGCCAATGGCGTCCCCTGCTCCACGTCGCAAATAATAGATT
This sequence comes from Avena longiglumis, assembly GCA_030063025.1. Lineage (NCBI taxonomy): Eukaryota > Viridiplantae > Streptophyta > Magnoliopsida > Poales > Poaceae > Avena > Avena longiglumis. Next base: position 495,332,708 of record CP125978.1, on the reverse strand, counting down.
CAATGGTATTAAATTTAAATGCTACTGGTAACTTTTCTCACTCAAATACGTTGGCAACTTTCATTTAGAACTTTGCCGAGTTTCATTCAAACCGGGCACTTTAATTCAAATAGGCGGATTGCAACTAATTTACATAAATAAAAGTAACTCTCAACCTAAATCCAAATGTATGGTGGGGCCTCGGTGCCGTCGGCACCTGCCCTGTTTCTAGCCGCCACAGTCATTGTTGGACACCTTCAGGTGCCGCCGGCACTGCCCTGTTGCTACCCGCCACCACCAGGGCCGTGACGCGAGAGCTCGGCGCCAGCACACTCTTCAGGCGCCGCATGCGCCCTCCTCGTGCCTCCTCATCTCAGGCACTCAACAAAAAGCTAGGCGCCATTGCGGCTCTGCGAGTCCAGGACCCTGCTGGCAAGAAGCATCCAAGCTCCACGGAGGCCGTCGTCCTCAAGAAGGTTAGGCCACGACGGACATCAAAGTCGCACCAGATATCGCAGGTGCGGTCTCCGATGCACGCGGTGGGTGTTACCTTCTTGACGACGACACCGCAGATGGTCATACCTTCTTACTTTCAAGCCATTTTGAGGGGAGTTGCCGGCATAGGATGCATCAGCAGCGGCTCTTTTGCACGTCACCCATCTCCTCCCCTCCTCATCCGATTCATTCTAGCCCATTTCCTCTCACTCCTCTTCCGACGGCGGAGAGCGGAGAAGTTTGCGTGATATTGGCTAGGCGGCAGTGCATTCTGCCGGCAGGATAGGAAAGGGTGGAAGCGGATGAAGAGGAGGAGGATAGGCAAAGAAAATGTGAAGCTCTCCTCTCCCTCGCGCGCGCGGGGGGGAGGGGGGGGGATTATTTAGTGGCAGCGGCACCATTGCATTAACGATTGTTCGCATGGAAAGTAGAGTCGTTGTGACAAGTGGAAAGTATAGTCATTTAATAAAGCTAACCGCCCTGATGTCATTTTAGTAGCTAGCGAGTCATGGGCTCTGATCTTTGCAGACACGCATCGTCGTTGATGCCAGGTTGAGGTTCTTCCTGGCGTTGCGTGGCCGGCGCGCGCAACGCTACCAACATCAACGTACCAACATCTCTTTATGATACAACAGTATGTCACCGCTAGGAACCACCTCCTTTTTATCGAAGCTAACGCCACCGTGTAGAGAATAATAGTGGCACTTGTTAAAGCCTCCATGCTATTTCTATGTTCAATTGGCCAAGACGATGTGTCACACTCACTGGCAGCATATCAACGCGGGACAATGCTGCTAGTAACCATGTACCTAACGCTTTCTGGTTTTGGCCACGCCGCTAGTATTTTCTGATGTTACCAGCAGCAGCGTAACCCTTTCCCGGCCTAGGGTTTCTCTACTAGTGTTGGTGACGACTTGGTCTATCCTTGCTAGTGCATCCGGTTGGCTAACGTCGATGGTGGTGAAGGTTGGTCCCTCAAGCGTGGCTACTGTATTGCTGCCCCTCGTCGAATGTATTTCTTCTCGGTCTTGCTGATCTTGCTACGTTGGCGTCGGTGAGACATCGTTGGTGACAACAAGACCACAATGGAGTGTGTTGGTGGGCAGAAAGATTGGTGGATAGCTAAGGATTGTCCGTGATGGTGTTCTTTTAGGGTTACGGGAAATCCTTGTCATCTTGGCACCGACGCAGTGACACTTGCGGGTGTCGATGTTCCTTCCTGGAAGACGTCAGGTGTACCTCTTCCCCACCCCCGCGGTGTACCTGGGAAAACCCTAGGACCATGGTGGGAATACCATCATCATCATCATCATCATCACTTTCCTTCTTAGAGGTGTTGCTTGGTACGCGATGCTTTGCCACTAGGAGCATGGTGGGAATACTCCGGAGGACACATGGTCATCTTCGTTTTCATCGAGCCACTGGTGCTGGCATTTTTTTCCTTTCGGCTTGTTTGTGTCATGGCCCTAACATGCTTGTTGTACGGTGTCGTCGCTATATTAATATAGCAAGACGCAAGCCTGTTTCGAGAATACAATCTGCATGATGTGGTCAGGTGTTAGTTGTATTTTTGTTTAAACTTATGGCACGTAAAATATCTATTCTATCCATTCCAAAATATAGGATGTTTTAGCATTTTTCTGACACACATGTATCTAGACGTCTTTTAATGTGTATGTTCTAAGCAAAATTAGTGAATCTACACACTAAAAGGCATCTAGACACATGTGTTTCAAAAAAGCTAAAACAACTTATATTTTGGAATATAGGGAGTACAAAATTTATCCATGCTAATATGCTAATTTTCAAATGAGAATATTTTATGAAATAAAGAAACACAAAAGATGTTACTTAAGATCATGTTTGAGGCAATTAGTCATTTGAATATCCTAAAAGATATAAATCAATGGAAGCAACATGCACATAATTAGAAATGACCGCTTATGATGGGAATAATTTAGTGCTCAAGTGATAATATTTTTGTAACGGTTTATAGACAAGGGAACCATGTACTGAAGTCTGTTGAGAGATGATGTTAATCAAAACAAAACAAACTACAATAGCACCAAAACCATTCCAATGGAGAAAGATAACACACACAATTTATGTGCCATAAGTGTTTTGATTTCATTTGTGATGGAAAATTTATTTGAACACAAGATTGAGGACAATAGATTTGTACAAAAGCTATGATTTTGCATGGCGGCCACTGATCATCGATCTTCCACTATCACGCGCCAAAGGTTACCTATCACTTACATCATGTAGTTTTGCAATGATATTTCCCATTTTAAAATGTATATCACATAACCAACGGCTCAAAAATAATATGATAAATAAGTAAAAACTTAAAACATCACAGCACACAATAATTCCAACCCGGAGTACCAATAGTTTTGTGCCGTCAAGGTCTAAGGCTTGGAACATATTTGGCTGTCACACAGCCACAGTCTACCGGAAGGACCACCTAGCAAAGGACATAAGGTGAGATGTAGCCGCCAGATTATACAGTATATCAGACATGCTGTGATTCCAACATCCTCGTTCAAGAAATAAAGTTTCCATTTCGAAAAAAAAGAAATAAAGTTTCACACTGAGCTTGCTGAGCCGTGTTCTAATTGAGTGAAAACTGATAGTGCGACAAAGTTTCTAACCCTGAGTACCATTAGCTTTGTGCCGTCACGATCTAAGGCAAAGGAACTGCTTTTTTTTCCGTCACGCAGTCTAATGGAAGCAAAATCTACCAAATGTCATAAGCTGAGATGTAGCCATGTGATTATAGATTATTTAGACATGGTGCGGTTTTAGAGAAGCAGTTGTGTAATCTGTTTTCTCTTCCTTGGACAACGACAGTAGCCGATCCACCGGTCCTCTAAGAAAGACCATGCTAACGCATGAATAACACACGACTAGATCACTACTCGCTCGTGTTTATGTCAATTTTGAGTTTCCTTGCGTCGATCGACATTTTGGGTTTTTCCAGATGGTCTCTGACTCTCGAGTGAATAACATTTTGTTCTCCCGACATGGAGCGCTTGCCATTATATGATCGCTATGGCTTTGTAGAAATGATAAGATTTTTAATAATATTATGTCTTCTCCTCTACAGGTTATTTATCGAGCAACGGCTATCCTTCGATCATGGACTATTTTCCAACGCATGGAGTTTCGCGACTTATTTATGAAGGGATGTACGCGATTGGAGGACACGACGAGACATATTTTCTCCCGACATGGATGGCCGCATGATTTGATGATTGATCTATCTTAGATTGAAGACAATTATTTTGATATTGTTTTTTAATGCTTGTCTTCCTTTTATTCCTTTGTTCTATTGTTCGTGTGGCTGTGTGCATCTTAGTTATACAGAGGCCGGATGTAAACATTAAATCTTTTTATGTTAATAAATACACCCATTTCCAAAAAAAACATTTTATTCTTCCTCAAATAATACAAACACATAATTTTTTTATGAGACCCAGTTCGTCGAGCATACCGTCTGCTTGCATGCGTGGCCATCAATCACCCCCTCCTCTCACTCACAACTAATGAAATTGACGACACAGATCCGGGTAAAACTGACAATTTATAAATGTTCCGAGAGCTCGTGGCTTGGATATTACAAATCAGATTTTATTCATTTTCCATGTTTCAACATATTGTAAAAGATATTAAGACCTGCATGTAATCACTGCCCCTAATACAGATCGACACATAGTGGAAATGTGCATTGTTCCGCCTAACATCAACACCGAATACGTTACTTCTGACCATTCGTCGAACTACCACGAGAAAAACACACAAAAGGAAGAGTCATGAGAACCAACGACTCCATGGAATAGGGCATGATAGACACATCGACTTCGATGCAGCCAAGAGTCATTTTTTCTAAGTGGCACCTACTCAACAATCTAGAACACACAAGCTTAACGTACCAAAACTACACACGAGCGCCTTTTTGTTAGTACATCCCCCAATGTCTTATTACTTGTATAAGATGAAAGGAAACAATGAAATGTTTTAGAACATTTGGCGAAACACATGTGTCATGTAGCTACTGCTCCCTCCGTTTTAAAATATAAGATGTTTTAGCTTTATAAAACAAATATATCTAGATTTTTTTAGTATGTAGGTTTACTCGGGTTTAAAGTGAATCTACACACTAAAATAAATCCAGATATATTTTCTTTATAAACATAAAACATCTTATATTTTAAAATCGGAGGGAGTAGTAGGGAACGAGATAAGTGTTTGCTCGGAGTTAACTAATAGAACAAGCGAGCTCTGAGCTAATTAGTTGAACAAGGGAGAGCTTTGGTGTTTGCTCAGAGCCAGCTGGGGGACTCCACAATGCTAGGAGCAGCTTCATTCTCAACTCTAGCTGCCAAAGCTATGCTGCTAGTGATAACGTTCATGTATCTCGTTCTTAGGGTCAGGCGCCCCAGGAACAAGGTTGTATGCGGTGGTGGTACATGCTCGTCGGCAGCGCCGTCGCTTCCGCCGGGTCCGCGGCCATGGCCTGTGGTGGGCAGCCTGCCGGAGATGATGGTCCACACGCCGGCGTTCCGGTGGATCCACGGGATGATGAAGGAGATGGGTACCGATATCGCCTGCGTTCGCCTCGGTGGCGTGCAGGTCGTGGTCGTAACCTGCCCCACTATCGCCCGCGAGATCCTCCAAAAGCAGGATGCCAACTTCGCCTCCCGCCCCCTGAGCATCGCCTCCGCCACCTTCAGCGGCGGGTACAGGAACACCACATTGTCGCCCTTCGGCGACCAGTGGAAGAAGATGCGCCGCGTGCTCACCTCTGAAATCGTCTGCCCGTCACGCCACAATTGGCTCCACGACCGGCGTGCCGACGAGGCTGACAATCTCACCGGCTATGTCTACACCCTCGCCACCGCCGCCTCGCCATCGTCGGGCAGCTCCTCCGACGCCGTAGTGGACGTGAGGCACGTGGCGAGGCATTACTGCGGAAACCTAATCCGGCGGCTCGTCTTCGGCCGGCGCCCGGCGGTACTTTGGAGAGCCTCGGCTAGACGGCGGGCCTGGTCCGACGGAGGTGGAGCAGATGGATGCCGTGTTCACGTCACTCGGGCTCGTCTTCGCGTTCTGCGTCTCCGACTACCTCCCATGGCTGCGCTGCTTCGATCTCGACGGACACGAGAAAAGGGTCAAGGAAGCCAGTGCTACGTTGAACCGGATCTACGACGTGGTCATCGACGAGCGGTGGAGGCTGTGGGAGTCCGGTGAGAAGAGGGAGATTAAGGATCTCCTCGACGTGCTCATCACACTCAAAGACGCCAAGGGGATGCCCCTGCTCACCATTGAGGAGGTCAAGGCACAATCTCAGGTTGGTGACCACTCTTACATCTTCCGTCCATCCATGCATGCACGGTATCTAGGAATTTGAAGCCCAATCCCGAAATAATGCAAAATGGGACACCAAAATCGGAGTACTGTAAGATTGAAGAGCATAATTGAGTAGATTAACGGTCTAGGTTTGTCAATACCTGGAGGCAAAGATGACTAGTACTCCCTCCAATGCATAATAAAGTGTTTTAGTTTAGTAGTATAACCACTACGGGAAAATTCGGCGCTGCCGTGCACTAAGGCTTTGCCATGCGTCCATGCACGGCAAAGATCGTGCCAACGCAAAACATGACGCACGGCAAAGAAGCACTACACGGCAGCATCATAGGAGATACACGGCAGCTCAAATCCTCACGGCAAAGCACAGCGCAGACACACGGCAAAGAATAAATTCATGGCAAAGGCCAAAAGAGGCACACGGCAAAGAAATCGCACGGCACACTGTCTTTATTGGGCCCACCATATCGCGCAACTCACGGGTCGGGGTAACGGCAGGGCTTTGCCGTGTGTCTCACCGTCAGGCACAGCAAAATTTTGAACTGCAAATTACTATTTTTGCGCGAAATATTCCCGCTATTTATTTTATTCAACGCGTCAAAACATTCGCGCCATTTATTTTATTTGAAGCACGAAATATTTCCGGGAGTTTGATTCAACGAGGGAGGGTCTTTGCCGTGTACTATACACGACAAATGTTTCTTTGTCGTGCACCTCCCACGGCAACAGAGCCTTTGTCGTGCACCACCCACGGCAAAGACTTGTTTATTGCTGTTTCCACCCCTTCTTTGCCTTCGTTTTCTTTTAGCACATATTTTATCTCAAATATAACCCATATTGCATCTATGGACACTTTAATTATGTGGCTTGGTCGGATTTCGGTGCTCTAGCGACCGTCTCTCATCGAAACCCTAGTCTTCGGGGCAACCGGGATCTACCCCCTAGCTCTCTCCGTACGAGGGTTGTGAAATGTGATTTTTTGTTTGTTTAGGCATGTTTAGGCCATATCTATATAGAATATCAAGGTTGGGCCCAATATTCCACCGGTTTCCCCCCGTTGGACCCATAGCGGGAGTTTCCCAGCGACACGTCCACCACTTCTCTAAGTATTATCGCATACGGGGGTAATTCTCCATCGAAAACAGCCGTCAGCGGGCACCGGGAAGGTCTACTCCCTAGATTTCTCCGCACGAGGTTCCTCCAATGTACTTTTTTGTTTTTTAAGGTTTTATTAGACCATAGATACAAGGAAAACCAACTTTGGTGCCCTGTGGCACATTCTAGCCCCCGGTATACACGCAGCGGGACATTCCGCCTATAGGTCGAGGAATCTGCTAAGTGTTATCGCATGAATGTGAAGAACCTCACACCGGGGAGATATGTATTGCATATATGGGACTTCTACAACACTTTTACATGTATCCTAGGTCTACATGCATGTTTCCTAGCACCACATGAAAGTTTAGGTGGGTTCCTGGGGCTTCGGGGATCATTCTCCATCGAAAACACCCGTCTACGCGCCCCGGGAAGGTCTACCCTAGCTTTCTCTGCACGAGGGTTGTGCAATGTACTTTTTTGTTGGTTAAGGTTTGTTTAGGCCATAGATACAAGGAAAACCAACTTTGTTGCCCTATGGCACATTCTATCCCCCTGTATACCCGCAGCGGGACAATCCCCCTATAGATCGAGGAATCTGCTAAGTGTTATCGCCTGAATGTGAAGAACCTCACACCGGGGAGATATGTCTTGCATATATGGGACTTCTAAAACACTTTTACATGTATCCTAGGTCTACATGCATGTTTCCTAGCACCACATGAAAGTTTGGGTGGGTTCCCGGGTCTCCGGGGGGTCATTCTCCATCGAAAACACCCGTCTGCGGGCCCCGGAAAGGTCTACCCCCTAGCTTTCTCCGCACACGGTTCCACCAATGTACTTTTTTGTTGGCTAAAGTTTGTTTAGGCCATAAGTACAAGGAAAAACAATTTTGGTAACCTGTGGCGCATTCTAGCCCCCGGTATACCCGCAGCAGGACATTTCCCCACTAGTAGAAAACACCCCATTGATCCCGGTTGGTAAGGGGCATTAGTCCCGGTTGCCCAACCGGGACGGGGCAATCGGGACTAAAGCCCCAACCTTTAGTCCCGGTTGCCCCACCAACCGGGACAAAAGATCATACACGTGGCAGCAGCAAAGCGCGAGGGGGGGTGGAGCATTAGTCCCGGTTCGTAACACGAACCGGGACTAATAACCTTCGCCGGCAGATTTTCATTTCTGCCGCGCGAGAATTCATTTTTGCACATTTTGTTGCCAGCGGCAAGATTTTCGCCACTTTTGTGCCGCTAAGAATTCATTTAGGTTGTTTTATTGTTTATTTAGTGTTTTGCACTTATCAATGAAGGAACCTTGTATTACACAAGATCATCATGACAATACACGGATCGAGTTCATGCACTACATAAAAAGGTATTCCCTTGTCTATACACGGATCGAGTTGCTATTTTACAATCCCTATTGTCTATACACAGAATAGTATTCCCTTTCGGGTCTAGGACTTGCATCCAAGAATCCCGCCAATTCCTCCTGAATTGCTCGACGCGATCCTTTGGCGTAAGACCGTCCGTAGACGCTCGATCTGATTTAAAAAGGAGTCATCTATATGAATGAAACTAAACACAATTTGTTTGAAAATAAAACTATAGAAATTGTTTACATTGAGTTGCTCTAAATTTCTGCCCTTCTCATCGCACGTCTTGGGATGAACTCGCATACATAGTATCCACATAGATTGTTACCGGTCCTCGTCAGCACTTCACCGTAACATAGTTCAATCAAAATAATAATCAAGCATGATAATAATCGTATCAAAACTAGAATCAAAGAGATGCGCGGATATAGCTAGTGGTGCTTACATCTAGTGGTTGAAATGTAAGCTCCTCTTTCCAAACACCCTAGACTTCTTGGTGAACCGCTTCCAAAGCGCTGCGCCAAGAAAAGCGAATAAAATAAGTTATTAAGTACTTGATATCATAAAATTCACGAACGTTGCTGATATAGTGTCGTAATGATTAGAATTACCGCTGGAGAAGTATCTGCATGTCCTTCCACGTCTCAAGGGGTTTATGTTTCGAGTCCATGACTAGTACACGCCCTTTGTCAAGTTGAATGATTAACAGAATATAGTGGAAGCTACGAATGCATAACTAATCAATTATATACTTAACATCGAGTAAGCGAAATAGAAAGTGTATACAAGACAATAACACTCACTCGAAGTTGTAAGGAAAAAGTATTTCCCTTTTGGTTTCTTGAAACCTTAACGCGTGTACTATATTATCCTCCGTATCCTGGGGGCTTATTTTGAGATTAGCTTCATGAACCCAATATGGGTCAATGAAGCCAATATCATAGATTTGTCCTCTGCTGCATTCGAGAATCTTCATTCTGCATATTACAGTATGATTATATACATGCAATAAACAAAGTGAGATAGCTGGAGACTAAGTTAATTACAGAATTAGTACTTACAGACAATAGGCACGATGAGCGATTTGTCCAAGGCGTCTTGATTGAATAATTGAAATAGCTCAACAAATTCAATGGATATCATGTCATCACTTTCTTTCCCATGATGCTTTTTGTAACCCTCAAGACTATCCGATTAGCCCGGCACTTGTGGCGTGCATGTACCGATTATGCAATCTTCATTTTGTTGAAAGATTATTTACCTCCTCAGGTTTGACGAGAGGTTTGCCGTCTGGTATTTGTATGCTACTTCACTCACGGGAAGAACTCTAAGAGATAAGTCTTGGGCAATACTCATACCTTGAGCGGCGGCTTCTCCGTATTGCAACTACCTGGATCATCGCTTGCTCTTCGCCCCATATTTGCTCGACCCCACATTGGTTTGAGAAATCACCTTGAGAGGCGCAAGACTGTTTTGCTTGTTCTCCGAGCTGGGCAACAGATTTCCGCTTGCATCGATCGCTCTTCGAGGCTTGTTGTGCGCATGTGACTTGAGAATAGAACGCTCATAGTCCGATGACAGCTTTGGCTCGGGTTGATGAAGAGTCTTTAGCATTTTCAACACTTTGGCTTTTTCTTCTTTGGTCTTTGGGAACTGGCTCTTTCGGCCGCCTCGACTTAGCGAAAAACGCTGCCGTTTCGCATCAACGATCGCATGATCTCCTCTTCAAGATCATAAGCTCTCTTGGGAGGAACCGTTGGTACTTTTGGAAGAGGCTCTTGTTTACGTTTGGCGATCGCCACGACGCTGATGAGCGACGCTTACGCTTTTATCTGGCGCGGCGATGGCTCCCAAGGGCGATGGCTGCCGAGACGGGTGAGGCGTGAGCGGGTGAGGCGACGAAGACGGCTGCGGCGGCGGCGACCTCGGAGAGACGGGTGAGGCGGCGAAGATGGCCTTGGCGTGTGATTTGAAGCACGATACAATCCTTGACCATAGAATGGTGGCGTTTTTGCGTCACCCAGCGATCACATCCCCTTCACCGGCGGTAGTGAAGATCCAAAACCTCAAAGGTGGGCATGATTTCATCCACGCCGACAGCGTAGCCCTCCGGAACCGGACGACCGTGGTAAGTTGGTGTGGGTCCAATTGGTAAGGCATAGCCGCCACCTTCATTGATATGTTCACAACTTTGACATGTAGCTCGCGATGTGTCATCTCCGTGATATCATCCCGGGTAGCCAGGAGCCATCGTCTTGCATCATCGGCATCGCCATTGTCATCACCGGGACCTCGGTGGAAGCCACACTGCTTTTCGATTATTCGATAGGCGGTAGCATCGAATGCGGTGTCCTTGAGATGGGCGCCAGAGTACTTTGCTCTTTAAGTGAGTTAATTTCATCTTGTTGTTGCTTTAATCGTTCTTCAATTAACGATTCGCTCTTTCGACTTTCTGCTTCAACCGCCTGTCCTTACTCCTCCGACGGCTTCTATCAGGATATTTCTACCTCTCTTGAAACCCAGTCCTCCATGATTGGGAGCCTATTGTGCCTCGTGTTCGTCCATCATGTTCCTTATTTCCAAGGCGAGTGTGAGCTCATCATTCTCTCTATCGGGAATGAAGTCCCCATCTTTAACCTTTCTCGCTTTTCTCATCCTCTCGATTGGCAAGGGGTCTTCTTTATGTCGTATGGTATATATACACCTCCTTGAGTCCAACGTGCCCCCATGCCCGTAAAACCAATTCCTTGCACGTCTACCCAATAAATGCATCTCGGGGTGATATTTTTATCACGCAGTTCCTCAAGTTTCTCCCACTTAGGAATGCCACCAGAGCCACCTTGCCCCATAGTATGGTGATACTTCTTGTTAGCGACATTCACTTATTCTTTGCGGACATTTCCTTAGCTTTTTACGATTTCTTGTATTCCACAAACTCATCCTGTAATGGTTTTATCTTCTCAAACCGAATATTCTTGAAATCGAGTCTTCTTTTCACGACATAGTCAAGGTGCAATCTTTTCTTCCAGTTGGTGAAACACTGGGCCATCTTCTTCAAAGCCCACTCCCTGACCTTAGCCTCCATGGCTCTCCCATGTTGTAAGGCGTCCTCAATCTGGATCCTCGCATTTGGATCCAGCTCTATCTTCGGTAGTTTGAAATTAACCATGAGCCTCTTCCACAGTAAATCTTTGGCGTGGTTAGGGACAAATAAACATGTTCCCTCTTCATCCGCATTAGCAGGCCTATTCCAATTTCTAATGGTGATCGGGATTAAGTCCCTAACGATTACTCCGCATTGTGCCACAAATTTGGTTGCGACAACTCGGAGCCGGTCATTGCCGTCTTCGACATCTTCGATCCTGAACCTCTCATGGTCTTCCAACTTTTTGGTTGGGCCTCGTCTGCTCTTTTCAGTAGATTCCTTCGATCCGGAGGGCTAAAAGAAGAAAGATCGCCGTTACTATTTCTATATAGATAGCAGATGATTAATTAATGAATTGATTTATATTACATGCACCTTGGATCCAGCTCTATCTTCGGTAGTTTGAAATTAACCATGAGCCTCTTCCACAGTAAATCTTTGGCGTGGTTAGGGACAAATAAACATGTTCCCTCTTCATCCGCATTAGCAGGCCTATTCCAATTTCTAATGGTGATCGGGATTAAGTCCCTAATTACTCGCATTGTGCCAAATTTGGTTGCGACTTCGGGAGCCGCTTGCCTCGTCTTCACGACATCTTGATCCTGAACCTCTCATGGTCTTCCAACTTTTGGTTGGGCCTCGCTCTTTTCAAGAGATTCCTTCGATCCAGGGCTAAAAGAAGAAAGATCGCCGTTACTATTTCTATATAGATAGCAGATGATTAATTAATGAATTGATTTATATTACATGCACCTTCGGAGCTGTCTTCTCGATTACACAAGGCATCGCTTCTCTCGCGGGAAGGCAACACCTTCAACCTCAAACAAGTTGTCTACTCGGTAAAAGAGGATCACCCTCACCGGAGTTGTTCGTAAACGTTGATACGTCTAAATTATCTTCCCACGGATCACACCTTGGATCAACTCTTCCTTTTCTTCGTCTCGACGTGTGGATCCATATTTTGCATAGGTGGAAAACGAATAAGTCAAAGCGGCTAAAGGAGAAAGTTAAGGAGAAACCACGATATATACATACACAATAATAAAATGAAGAGAAACCCTAAACCTAGCTACAAAAGGAAACCGTGTAGTAGATAGGTAACTCTAGCTAAAATCAACGGTTATCAATATTCCGGAGTTCCGAGGGTGTAACCTAGTTCGGAGAAACCTCCGATGCATATGAGGGAACACATGCACCTAAGGGGTATTAATGATTCCTTATCTAACCACAAAGGATCGGCAATGTGAATCGGTGCGGGTCTACCCACATTGATCGACCGGTGGGGTCAAGACCAATAATACCAAAATAATTAATAAACCTAATAATAACTAACTAATAATAAACATAATAATCGAAACACCGAAAAGAAAGGGAAACAATCAACACATGGCATCGATGCAATGCTCAAGCAAGTATGATGATATGACAAGTTAATTTGCATTGGAATGTAACCCTAAGACATGCTCGATTTAATCGGGTTCCGACGGTGAAAACCCTAACTCGGGAAACTCCTAACATATGAGAGGGTGCATTTGTTCTTATAATTATACTTGTCATTTAAATTGTTGAACAATGCATGATTATAGGTTAAATAGATAGGTTTCATTTTTGAACAATTTGATATATTATTTGTAATTTTCTGACTTATAAATAAAAAGATATTGAATTTACAAGTTTATATCAATTTCTACAATTATTAAATCATTTAAAATTGAATTACTGTGGGCCACGTCAGCAAGCCACCGTGGGCCACGTCATTAACCCGTACCACGTGGGCCCGCGTCTGCGTACCACCACCGGCGGCTGACGATGGAGAAGCGGCGGCGCATGGCGCAAAGGCAATGGCGCCAAATGCTACCAAAGAAGACCACCACCGGGGAGGGAGCAGAGAGGCCACGTCGGCGGGCCCGTACCACCACCAAAGACGATGGAGGAAGCAGCAAGGCGCGCCAAGACCAGCAATGGCCAGCGAAAGACCACGCGAGGAGGAGGACGAGAGAGGCGGGGAGGGGCGCTGCACCAGCGGTGGGGAAAGGCGCGATCGTCGGCGAGAAGCGGGCGGCGGCCATCGTCGGGAAGGAGCGCAGCGGCGCGGCGTCAGCCAGGAAGAGACAGTGGCGGCGAGGCGGGCGTTGGCAGGCACTTACGAGCAGCTTGGCGGTGGCAAGCGACTGGCGGCGTCGTCGTCGGCGATGGCGCGGCAAGAGCAGTGGGAAGAAGAAGAAGAGGCACACGCCTTATAACTAAAGGGCCTTTAGTCGGTTCGTGGCTCCAACCGGACTAAAGCATACGTCGGTTGGAGCCACCAACCGGACCTATAGTCCAAGTTTTCAGATTGAAGGGCGCAAGAGGGCTCTTCGTCCGGTTGGTGGCTCCAACCGACGTATTCTGCTTTCAAATTTTTGATTATTTTCTCTGTTCCGCCTTATTTTTTATTTTGGGGTTTAAATCAGTAATGTTTTTAAATGATAATTACTTTGGAATTTAGAAAAACTTTAAACATAAAAAGTGTTTGGATTTGAATAACTAATTGAAACCATTTTACATTTTGAAAAATAATTAATGTAACCATTTAAACAACGAACAATTTAAAATTAATAATGAAATAACTTATATTTTTAAATATTAATTTGGAATTTAGAAAACTTTAAACATAAGAAGTGTATGGATTTGAATAAATAATCCAAAACCAATTTCTATTTTAAAAATAATTAATGTAACCATTTAAAATTAATTAACTTATATTTTGAATATTAATTTGGAATTTAGAAAAACTTTAAACATAAAAAGTGTTTGGATTTGAATAAACAATTCAAAACCATTTTCTGTTTTAAAAAACAATTAATGTAACCATTTAAAATATGAACCATTTACAATTAAAAATGAATTAACTTATATTTTTTGATATCAATTTGGAATTTAGAAAACTTTAAACATAAGAAGTGTATGGATTTGAATAAATAATTCAAAACATATTCTATTTTTAAAAATAATTAATATAACCTTTTAAAATGAATTAAATTATATTTTTGAATATTAATTTGGAATTTAGAAAAATTTTAAACATAAAAAGTGTTTGGATTTAAATAAATAATTCAAAAACATTTGTCCTTTTTACCAGGGATGGACGAAAAGGTTTGAGATGTACTTTGGGATATAGTCCATGTAAGGTGGTCTAGTATTTTAGGAAAATAGGACGGTAGCATTCTCAAACGGCATTTTGGTGGTTACTTCACAAAACGACTGCTTTTTGCGCTCGAAATGGAAAAGGGCTTTTCATGCATAAAAAAGGAAAACTTCCTCCGCAACATTGTTCTCCATACCAATGTCCACACACATGCATAATATGGGCACAACATCACAAACTATGCCATGATTCAAGACATAACATCGGTCATTTGGACCGAAAGCCATGAAACCTCGAACATGATAGGTCATTTTGTGAAGGTTTTTGAAACATGATCAATATACCAAGTCTGTATTTTTCCTTTCAACTATGTAACATAATATGACACCACGAAGGATTTTCATTGTTCGGATTTTTTTTGAATTTATTATGCCCGCTTTGAATTATTTGAATTTCTAACTATGGTCGAACCGTGTGCATGAAGATAGGGGACGCATTGTTAGAACTTGCATTGGATCTCTGAAGAAACCACATATTGTAGTCTAAAATGATTTTTCAAAAATCACGGGCGATAGATCATGTACTTAGTACAAACCGACCCACTTCTCCGATTCTACAGACATTTGTCCTTTTACCCGGGATGGACGAAAAGGTTTGAGATGTACCGTTGGGAGATAGTACATGTAAGGTGGTCTATTATTTTAGGAAAATGGGATGAGCATTCAAACGGCATTTTCTTGGTTACTTCAAAAAGACCCGCTTTTGCTTTCGGAAATGGAAAAGGTCTTTTCCGTGCATAAAAAGGAAAACTTCCTCCGCAACATTGTTCTCCATACCAATGTCCACACACATGCATAATATGGGCACAACATCACAAACTATGCCGTGATCCAAAGACATAACATCGGTTATTTGGACCGAAAGCCATGAAACCTCGAACATGATAGGTCATTTTGTGAAGGTTTTTCAAAACATGATCAATATACCAAGTCCGTATTTTTCCTTTCAACTATGTAACATAATATGACACCACGCCAAGGATTTTCATTGTTCGGATTTTTTGAATTTATTATGCCCGCTTTGAATTATTTGAATTTCTAACTATGGTCGAACCGCAGTGCATGAAGATAGGGGACGGGCATTGTTAGAACTTGCATTGGATCTCTCAAGAAACCACATATTGCGAGTCTAAAATGATTTTTCAAAAATCACAGGTAGATCATGTACTGTAGTACAAACCGGACCCACTTCCTAGATTCTACAGACATTTGTCCTTTTACCGGGATGGACGAAAAGGTTTGATATGTACCGTTGGGATATAGTCCATGTAAGGTGGTCTAGTATTTTAGGAAAATAGGACGGTAGCATTCAAACGGCATTTTGGTGGTTACTTCACAAACGACCCGTTTTTTGCGCTCGGAAAATGGAAAAGGGCTTTTCCGTGCGACAAAAAGGAAAACTTCCTCCTGCAACATTGTTCTCCATACCAATGTCCACACACATGCATAATATGGGCACAACATCACAAACTATGCCGTGATTCAGCACATAACATCGGTCATTTGGACCGAAAGCCATGAAACCTCGAACATGATAGGTCATTTTGTGATGGTTTTTTCGAAACATGATCAATATACCAAGTCTGATATTTTTCCTTTCAACTATGTAACATAATATGACACCACGCGAAGGATTTTCATTGTTCGGATTTTTTTTGAATTTATTATGCCCGTTTTGAATTATCTGAATTTCTAACTATGGTCGAACCGGTGTGCATGAAGATAGGGGACGGGCATCATTAGAACTATTGGATCTCTGAAGAAACCACATATTGCGAGTCTAAAAATGATTTTTCAAAAATCACGCGATAGATCATGTACTGTAGTACAAACCGACCACTTCCTGCCGATTCTACAGACATTTGTCCTTTTACCTGGATGGACGAAAAGGTTTGAGATGTACCGGTTGGGAGATAGTCCATGTAAGGTGGTCTAGTATTTTAGGAAAATGGGACGGTAGCATTGTGAACGGCATTTTGGTGGTTACTTCACAAAACGACCTTTTGTGCTCGGAAAATGGAAAAGGGCTTTTCAAACATGATCATTGTTCAAGACAAATTTAGTCCGGATGTATTCAAACCGGGACTAAAAATATTTTCCGCCATTTCCCACCTCTTCCCGCCAAGTTTTCCGCCCTTTCCTTTCTACTAGAGCTTTTAGTCCTGATGTAGTCACTAACCGGACTAAAGATATTTCGCCATTTCCCAAAGCTTCACGCCAAGTTTTCCCGCCTTTCCTCTATATTTAGGGTGATCGTGTCATGGCTATCCACACATCCACACCTTCCTCTCTTAGAACAATGGACAACGCCATCGGGCCATTCTCGACCCTCGAGGAGACCGAGGGCCAGGCGCCTCAACTACCCTTGTCCACCGGGTACCGCTTGCACCGGATGTCGAAGGCCGAGGGTTCTGTCCCTCCTGTCCCTTAAGGTTCGCACGCCAGCGGCCATCACAAACCACTTCTACCACGAGCTCACGCCGAGCAGCGGATGGATCCCGTGGGATCCCGACAACTATGACACTGGAATGCCTTCTTCGCTAATAGGCGTGAAAGGGAGCTCGCCAGTACGAGGGTGATGGCTCGCCATCGTGAACCACAACGGTCGGCATGCGTGGTGGGAGAACCGTACTATCATCAGTGATGCGCTACATCGCCGGAGACCATCCTCGCCACGGTGCCCACGAGTCCACCCGCCACAGTGCCCCACACTGTCCCAAGGGTAGCGATCGCCTTCCAGAGACTCTCCCACCCGCCGTGAATCCGAGGCGGAATGGCCTGGTATATGCCATGGATGGGCCGAGGATCCCGAGTGGGTGTGATGATGACGATGATGATGACGACGATGAAGACCTCAAGCACAGACTATAGGACTAGGCATGATTATGACTAAAGGGGCGGCTTTAGGCCTGAGTGTTAGCTAGTCCCGATTTGTCCTGCTTTTAATATTAATAAATGTCTTAAGTGTTACCTAATAAATAGAGGGAAATGCCTATATAAAGAGAGGGTTCATATTTAGTCTCGGTTGGAGAAACCAACACATCAAGGGATATGCAGAGTGGGCGACAACACTAATAATAGGGGTCGTGTCGACATTATGTCGTATGGTTGTACCTTGTCCCGGATGGTGTCACCAACCGACTAAAGATGAGTCAAGACTAATAATAGGTGAGTGTCGACATTATGTCGTGAGTGTACATTATGCCGAGCTTGTACTATAAATATGCATCCTTGTGAGTCCAGTCCTCCACCAGTTTGAGGCATCTCCAAGATGGTTTTAGAGAGCAGGACACCACTACGCCGATTTCAGGGAGATGCCGACGGAGCCTGTCCTCCGCATCTCCGAGAACTGGTCATAGAGGCACTCCTAATATGTGAAATTAGTTAGCTCCGAGGCGTATTGATCTAGTTAGTGAAGTTACAAGCTGCAAGATGGTTTTCGAGCAGGGACACCATGCGGCCATTTCAGGAGATGCCGACGGAGCCAGTCCTCCGGCATCTCCGAGAAATCGTCATAGAGGCACTCTAATATGTGAAATTAGTTAGCTCCGAGGCGTATTGATCTAGTTAGTGAAGTTACAAGCTGCAAGATGGTTTCGAGAGGGGACACCATCGCGGCCAGTTTGTGGAGATGCCGATTTGCCAGGTCCTCCGGCATCTCCGAGAAATCGGGTCATAGAGGCACTCCTAATATGTGAAATTAGTTAGCTGAGGCGTATTGATCTAGTTAGTGAAGTTACAAGCTGCAAGATGGTTTTCGAGAGCAGGGACACCATCATGCGGCCAGTTTGTGGAGATGCCGACGAGCCCAGTCCTCCCGCATATCCGAAACCGGTCATAGAGGCACTCCCAGCCACAAAATGGGACTAACACTCAAGACATTTATTAATATTAAAACGAGACTACAAAACCGGGACTAAAGGCCACAAACCGCGAAAGATATCCTTGGTCAAGCCACAAACCGCGAAGACATGAACTAGAGTTACATAATATGAGCATGAACTTTGGCATATGTCATTCCTTATGACCGCTTCAGACGTAACCATGGAGCATCTTCTTTACTTAACGGAATGCTTGGGTTTTCACCTTGTGAAGGGCGGAATTTCATCAAACTTATTATAATCTTCGACATGTCCATCTTGTCCTCGATTCCCACGATGTTTCTTTTCCCCGAAAGAACTATGTGACGCTTTGGATCACCATATGATGTATTCGTTTGCATATTTTTTCTTTTTTCGTGCGAGGACATGTCCTTCACATAGAAAACCCGAGACACATCATTGGCTAGGACGAATGGTTCATCTCTATAACCAAGATTGTTGAGATCCACTGTTGTCATTCCGCATAACCGGTCTATCTTTACCCTTCCCCATTCAGTTGACCCATTTGCAGTGAAACAAAGGGACCTTAAAAGAGACTCCATAGTCTAGTTCCCATATCTCCTCTATGTAACCATAATATGTGTCCTTTTGTCCATTCTCGCCTATTGCATCAAAGCGGACACCACTATTTTGGTTGGTGCTCTTTTTATCTTGGGCGATCGTAGAATGTATTCCCATTTATTTCGCACTTGGAAATTCAATACAAGATAAGATGGTGACGCGCCAACAAGTATAGCTGATCTCCAACAGGTGTCATTCAAGAGATGTGTCCGCATCCAACCACCGATGACTTCATGTGTTCATCTCAGAATCCATGATTCAGGCTTCCCGGTTTTTGGAGCGCATAATATTCTTGTGTTCCTCCATATCTGAGCTGCCAAGGTGGAATTATGTAGAACGTAGTGTGCTTTAGTGAAAGAATCCGTCCCTACATATCGGTGCTTTCTTTCCCAGCGTGCCTTTTCCACTTAGTCTTCCCTCATGCCGAGTCGAAACACCAATCGGCTTAAGGTCGAATAAAGTCAACACAAAACTCAATGACCTCCTGCTCCATATCCCTTGGAGATGCTTCCTTCCGGTCTAGCACGGTTATGAACATATTTCTTTAAGACTCCCATGAACCTCTCAAAGGGGAACATATTGTGCGAAATACCGGACCGAGAATGGCAATCTCTTCCACTAGATGAACCAGAGATGCGTCATAATATTGAAGAAGGATGGTGGGAACACCAATTCAAAACTAACAAGACATTGTACCACATCCTTCAGAACCTTGGTAATATCCGGATTGATTACCTTCGAGATATTGCATTGAGGAATGCACACTTCACAATGGGTACTCGAACATTTTCCGTAGAAGCCCCTCAATGCAATCGGAAGCAATCATAATCACGTGATACCATGAGACTTCAGGTTTTGGAACTTTTCTCGCCATATTTATTATCCCTTTATATTAGATGAGAAGCGACGGCACCTTGATACCGTAAAGGACTTCAAAAAGATTTCCTTCTCGCTTTGGTAAGAGCATAGTCGGCACGACTTAAGTGACGCCTTTATCCGTCTTGTTATCTGTATGCATGTTCTTTGGGTCTTTCATAATTTGTTGGTCCTCCCGTGCTGTGTGTATCTTTTGTCTTCCCATACACGCCTAGGAATCCTAGCAGGTTCACGCAGAGATTCTTCACACGCATCACGTCGATTGAAGAGCGGACACGCAGGACTTTCCAATATGGCAGCTCCCAAAATATAGATTTCTTCTTCCACATGGGTGCGTGTCTGTAGCGACGCTGCTCGAACTGATTGACCATGGGACCCTTTCCAAAGATTACTTCTATGTCCTTGACCATACCAAATACATCATCACCGGGGAGTTCAGGCTTCCGTGATCGCCTCACCTTTGAAATGCTTGCCTTTCTTTCTTACGGGATTATTGGTCGGAAGAAATCGGATTCGCTAGGTACACAACCTTCTTGCATTTATGCAAATATGTACCTTCGGTCTTATCTAAACAAAGGTGCATGCCTTATATCCTTTGTTTGTCCGTCCGAAAGGTTACTAAGAGCGTGCCAATCATTGATGGTTACGAATAACAACCCTCAGAGATTAAATGGCTCTGCTTGTT
Organism: Avena longiglumis; assembly: GCA_030063025.1. NCBI lineage: Eukaryota > Viridiplantae > Streptophyta > Magnoliopsida > Poales > Poaceae > Avena > Avena longiglumis. Next base: position 495,312,063 of record CP125978.1, on the reverse strand, counting down.
CTCATCCCACGCACGTACACCTGGTTTGCCCCACAACCGTAAGAGTTCTTCAACTAATGGCCTAAGGTACACATCAATGTCGTTGCCGGTTGCTTCGGCCTTGGATGAGCACCGCATCATAATGAACTTACGCTTCATGCACAACCAAGGAGGCGGTTGTAGATACATAGAGTCACGGGCCAGTGCTGATCTCCGCTCCCCAAAAGGATTCATGCCATCCGTACTTAGACCAAACCATAAGTTCCTTGCGCCACCGCAAAGTCCGGGAAGTCTCTCTCGATTTTTCTCCACTGTGACCCATCCAGGTGTCTCAACTCCCGCCTTTCTTACGGTCTTCTTTGTGCCATCGCAACAACCTGGCATGCTCTTTGTTTCGAACATGCGTTTCAACCTTGGTATTATAGGAGCATACCACATAACCTTAGCAGAACCCTCTTCCGGAGGGGCTCTCCTCAACATCACCAGGGTCATCTCGTCGATCTTATACCGCAACGCTGCATACCGGCATTTATCTAAATTCTCATACTCCTTATCATGTAGAGGATGCGATCATTAATGCATGCATGTATCTTTTGCACATCTAATCCCAGGAGAGAGTCTTCTTTGCTTCAGAGGTACTATCGGAAGTTCGTTATGTTTTGGAAACTTCGCTTCATTATTTTCAAAGATCTTTTCAAATGAGGAGTCGTTAGACCACACCGCCTTCCATCGCAACAATTCCAGGTGGTACCGAGCTTTGTCGCCATCTTCACAATTTGGGTACAACAATTTCTTGTGATCTTCTAACATGCCCTCTAACTTCAACTTCTCATTTTCTGTTTCACGCTCGCTTTGCATCGAAATGACCCTACCAAGTTCATCACCTCATCCGATGCCCGTTCTTCACCTTTTTCCTCTCCATTGTCTTCCATTGCAGGTATCAGATTCAGGAAACATATGATGATAGTTGTTATCATCATCTTCTTCTTCACCATCTTCCATCATAACCCCTCTTTCCCCGTGCTTGGTCCAGCAATTATAGTTGGGCATGAAACCTTTCATAATCGTGGCGAATGATTTTCGAGGAAGAGTACTCCTTGTTGTTCCGACATTGAACACATGGACAACGATAAATCCATTCTCTTTGTTTGCCGAGCCACATCGATAAATTTATCCACGCCTTTGATATACCGGCCACCCGGTCACCGACATCCATTCCCACTGCTCATCGCATCATATAAGTAAGTTTATCAAAACAGGACATCATAAATAGTGAAATAACCAATTCACACCGACACATGAATTGTATCAATGACCTAGAAAAGATAAGATTGCTAACCTCGATCGAGGGAAATAAAGAGGAGAAAGCTCAAGTGCGTCTAACACCTTCTATATTTTTGTTCTATGAGAAATTCAACGGATTTTTCACTCAAACATTTCAACAAACACCTTCAATGCATGCATGAAAAAAACTAGCACACCCTCACACCTTACACCATTCAAAAAACAGTGGAGGCAGGGGGGCTGCATTTATAGAGGGCAAGGGCCTTTAGTCCTGTTGAAGCTAGCAACCGGACTAAAGGTGCGTGCAGCCACGTGGTGTGGCCAAACCTTTAGTCCGGTTGGTGGCTCCAACCGGACGCATGCCCACTACCGGGACCCATGCCCCCTGCCGTGCCCGCTCCAACCGGACGCGAAAGAAGATTAGTCCCGGTTGGTGGCGCAACCGGGACTAATGCTCCCAGGGGTGGCGAACGGATGGCCCTTTTTCCTCTAGTGCCCCCTATAGGTCGTGCAATCTGCTAAGTGTTATCGCCTGAATGTGAAGAACCTCACATCGGGGAGATATGTCTTGAATATATGGGACTTCTTAAACACTTTTACATGTATCATAGGTCTACATGCATGTTTCCTAGCTCCACATGAAAGTTTGGGTGGGCTCCGGGGGCTCCAGGGGTCATTCTCCATCGAAAACACCCGTCTGCGGGCCCTGGAAAGGTCTACCCCTAGCTTTCTCCTCACGAGGTGCCACCAATGTACTTTTTTGTTGTTTAAGGTTTGTTTAGGCCATAGATACAAGGAAAACCAACTTTGGTGCCCTGTGGCACATTCTAGCCCCCGGTATACCCGTAGCGGGACATTCCGCCTATAGGTCGAGGAATCTGCTAAGTGTTATCGCATGAATGTGAAGAACCTCACACCGGGGAGATATGTATTGCATATATGGGACTTCTACAACACTTTTACATGTATCCTAGGTCTACATGCATGTTTCCTAGCACCACATGAAAGTTTAGGTGGGTTCCTGGGGCTTCGGGGGTCATTCTCCATCGAAAACACCCGTCTACGGGCCCCGGGAAGGTCTACCCCTAGCTTTCTCTGCACGAGGGTTGTGCAATGTAATTTTTTGTTGGTTAAGGTTTTTTTAGGCCATAGATACAAGGAAACCCAACTTTGGTGCCCTATGGCATATTTTATCCCCCTGTATACCCGTAGCGGGACAATCCCCCTATAGATCGAGGAATCTGCTAAGTGTTATCGCCTGAATGTGAAGAACATCACACCGGGGAGATATGTATTGCATATATGGGACTTCTAAAACACTTTTACATGTATCCTAGGTCTGCATGCATGTTTCCTAGCACCACATGAAAGTTTGGATGGGTTCCCGGGGCTTCGGGGGTCACTCTCCATCGAAAACACCCGTCTGCAGGCCCTGGGAAGGTCTACCCCCTAGCTTTCTCTACACGAGGTTCCACCAATGTATTTTTTGTTGGTTAATGTTTTTTTAGTCCATAGATACAAGGAACACCAACTTTGGTACCCTGTGGCACATTCTAGCCCCCGGTATACACGCAATGGGACATTTCCCCTATAGGTCGAGGAATCTGCTAAGTGTTATCGCCTGAATGTGAAGAACCTCACATCGGGGAGATATGTCTTGCATATATGGGACTTCTACAACACTTTTACATGTATCCTAGGTCTACATGCATGTTTCCTAGCACCACATGAAAGTTTGGGTGTGTTCTCGGGGCTTTGCGGGTCATTCTCCATCGAAAACAACTGTCTGCGGACACCGGGAAGGTCTACTCCCTTGCTTTCTCCGCACGAGGTTCCACTAATGTAATTTTTTGTTTGTTAAGGTTTTTTAGTCCATATATACAAGGAAAACAAACTATGGTGCCCCGTGGCACATTCTAGCCCCTGATATACCCGCAGCGGGACATTCCCCCTATAGGTCGAGGAATCTGCTAAGTGTTATCGCCTGAATGTGAAGAACCTCACACCGGGGAGATATGTCTTGCATATCTGGGACTTCTACAACACTTTTACATGTATCCTAGGTCTACATGCATGTTTCCTAGCACCACATGAAAGTTTGGGTGGGTTCCCGGGGCTCCGGGGGTCATTCTTCATCGAAAACACCTGTCTGCGGGCCCCGGGAAGGTCTACGCCTAGCTTTATCCGCACGAGGGTTGTGCAATATACTTTTTTGTTGGTTAAGGTTTGTTTAGTCCATAGATACAAGGAAAACCAACTTTGGTGCCTTATGGCACATTCTATCCCCCTGTATACCCGCAACAGGACAATCCCCCTATAGATCGAGGAATCTGCTAAGTGTTATCGCCTGAATGTGAAGAACATCACACGGGGGAGATCTGTATTGCATATATGGTACTTCTAAAACACTTTTACATGTATCGTAGGTCTACATGCATGTTTCCTAGCACCACATGAAAGTTTGGATGGGTTCCCGGGGCTTCGGGGGTCACTCTCCATCGAAAACACCCGTCTGCGGGCCCTGGGAAGGTCTACCCCCTAGCTTTCTCCGCACGAGGTTCCACCAATGTATTTTTTTGTTGGTTAATGTTTTTTAGTCCAGAGATACAAGGTACACCAACTTTGGTACCCTGTGGCACATTCTAGCCCCCCGTATACACGCAATGGGACATTTCCCCTATAGGTCGAGGAATCTGCTAAGTGTTATCGCCTGAATGTGAAGAACCTCACATCGGGGAGATATGTCTTGTATATATGGGACTTCTACAACACTTTTACATGTATCCTAGATCTACATGCATGTTTCCTAGCACCACATGAAAGTTTGGGTGTGTTCTCGGGGCTTTGCGGGTCATTCTCCGTCGAAAACAACTGTCTGCGGACACCGGAAAGGTCTACTCCCTAGCTTTCTCCGCACGAGGTTCCACTAATGTAATTTTTTGTTTGTTAAGGTTTTTTTAGTCCATATATACAAGGAAAACAAACTATGGTGCCCCGTGGCACATTCTAGCCCCCGATATACCCGCAGCGGGACATTCCCCCTATAGGTCGAGGAATCTGCTAAGTTTGTGCAGGGCCACCCGTGAGGATCTACTAGCTATCTCCGAACGAGGGTTGACTAATATTTTTGTTTGTTTGTTAAGGAAAAAAAGTTTATTGTACTCTCTGCGACCCATATTACTTAACTTGGATTTGAATTAATTCGGATATAACATACATTTGAATCTAGACAAATCGAAGTCAATTAATATTAGTCGAAGAAAATAATTAAAAATTAAAACTAATTGTACATGTATGTACATAGAGGTCAAAATTTCAAATTAAAATATGTGCCGTGTGGTGTGCACGGCAAAGTGTTTCTTTGCATTGTAATGCTCACGGCAAAGGGCGCCTTTGCCGTGCATCTCTTCAAACGCTGCGCACGGCAAATAATTATTTGGGGTAAAAAAATAAAAGAAGAAAACCTTATCCTCGCCCTCGACCAAACCCATCCACACACAGACACACGCCTCTTACTCACGCGCCGCCGCTCCTGCCGCCTCGTCCGGCTCGCCGCCTCCTCACCGCTCCGCCTCGCCGCCTCCTCGCCGCCACCTCGTAGTCGAGATCCCGACGACCCACGCATGCACGCGCCGCCTCCCTGGCCACCTGTGCCTCGCCCTCCCCTACTTCCGGCCGCCTGCCCCTCGCCCTCTGGCCGCCTGCGCCTGCGGGGCGGCCTCGCCCTCCCCTCTGCGCCTCGCCGTCCGGCCACCTGCGCTGCCGCACGCCAGGTAATCCTTCTCCCCCCGGTCTCCTCTCTGTATGTTAGTGTAGACGGTATGGTGTGTCAAGCTGAGAACAGCTAGCATTGGCGCCTGGCTGATGCACTACTATACAACAAGAGATTAGATACTTTAGTTAGCACGCATTAGCTATGGTTTGGTCACTGCCCTTCCATTGGTTGGTTCCGCAACTCCATGTGCATTCGTTTGGTACAACTTAACTGGTCCTGATTTTTTTTATTAAGAACCGGTGCCATGAATCCTGCTAAATCAGCCACCTAGTACTCTGTCAGATATTACTTTAGCAACTTTGGTTGGGAAATCTTGATATTGTGTCCTCGTTGGTTATCAACCAAAATAGAAACAAATTAATTTTGGCATTGCAAGAACAAACAAGCACTAGCATTCATCCATCAAGTAACCGAGCTGTAGAAAGCTAAGTTATACATCATGTGTACGTATGAACAACAGGGAGTTAATATCAGGCGGCACTAGCTAGCTACGCACAAATGTTTTGTACTCTGTGTGGTCAAAATGAAAAAGGGTAAAACACAAGCTCGAGCCACACACACACACGCCGATCCATCGACCAGACGCCTCAGGAGTTAAGATGAGAATGGTGCGGTTTTCTTTGGGTCAAACAGGGTGGATTTTATTTTGGGACTGAATGGGTGGTTCTAAATGGTGTGTGCCTGAATGGTATGTTTTATTCTAATTATTCTAAGTAACAACAGGGAGTCATTACTTTCTATTTTACTACTCTATGCTATGTTGTATTCTAATTATTCTAAGAACTCTATCTAATGGATACTTTTTGTTGTGAATGCAGGTGATTCAAAAATGCCCAATGGTCGTTGGGTGATAGTTTTGTCTTGGAGGCAATGCAAGCGAGGAAAAGATCCCTTGGGCATGAAGCACAAGTTCCTCGTGAACTGCCAGGCGAGGGTCCTCACGGAGTTTTGGGTAAGTTTCTTCGACTACTAACCATTCGATAACCTTGAGGTTGAAAATAGTTGAACTAACGTTTTTCTGCCACTTTTAATCTATGTCTATCCTGCTTGTAGTCTTACTTTTAGATGGACCAGGATTGTAACCACGATGAGTGCATTGCCCAGTCTCGTAGGGCGGCTCTAAAGCAAGTTACTGACACTATGCACGCACGAGCCGCGTGTGGGTTGCGTCCGAAGATGGTACACCGAGAAGCGTAAACTCCCGATGCAGAACAAGTGGCAAGCCCGAAATATCTTTATGGAGCCGTGGCAGTACTTGCAGGTAATATATGTACATATTTGTGGTTATGGACATATTTGTATTTGACTATTAAGGACATATTTGTAATTATGGAGCTTGTATGTGACTATTATAGACATATTTGTGGTTATGGAGCTTGTATGTGACTATTTATGGCCATATTTGTGGTCATTGAGCTTGTATGTGACTATTATGGACATATTTGTGATCTATTTGTGGTTATGAGCATATTTATGGCTATATTTTATATTTGAACCGAAGGAATGAAATGGAAAAAAATAAAAAAAAATTATTTGGCCTTTGCCGTGTACAAACGCACGACAAAGGTGCCACATGTCGCCATAGTGTGCATCTAGGGTATGTGTGACAAATGGGGTCACTTTGCCATGCAAAAGCACACGGCAAAGATTCCACCCAAAGGCACACATCAAAGTGACGCACGACAAAGGCAGGCAGCTGGGCTGCTCTAGGTGGCATTTTTGCCGTGCCATCCCACACGGCAAAGACTGTACCATAAAACACACGGCAGAGTAAAAACACACGGCAAAGATGGAAGCACGGCAAATATTTTGCCGTGCGCCGCGCACGGCAAAGAGACGACCACGGCAGATAAAATACTCACGGCAAAGAATCCAGCACGGCAAAACTTACAGGTGGGGTCCATCACTGAAAGCGCACGGCAAAGGTTTACGGGACCCACTTTAACGGCGCCGTCGAGGGGTGTCATCGTCAAGTACCTTTTGTGTGCCGTGGGGGTGTGACGTGCACACGGCAAAGGCTTTACCGTGTATGGTGCACGGCAAAGAACTCTTTGCCGGCCCTATCTTTGCCGTGCAGTCTTTGCCGTGTAGTTTCTCACGGCAAAGCCTTTGCCGTGCCTTTTTAGGCTTTTGCCGTGCATTATATGTTACACGGCAAAGAACAAATTTCCTGTAGTGAACTTTGAACTAAATTGGCAACACTTATTATGAATCGGTTGTTTTCATTCAAAAGGGAAAAATTGGTACAAGTGCTGACAAACCATCCCCGCGGACATCAGAATTTTTTCAAATATTTTTTAATACAGAATCAAGAAATAATATCCAGAAAAAATCAAATTCAAAAATATTACTTTGTTTTAGTCTTGGGTCTAGAGACGATAGATAGTATCCATCTTAGCCCACGATCCGGACGACACCCTCTAGGTTCGAGTCAGGGATTGGCCCCCATACTCCCCGCCCCAGAGGCCTGCCCCGAACCCGTCGTCGGGTCCAGATATCCAATAGACCCGCCACCCGCCGGGTACCCAGGCCCCGACGGATACCCTCGTCGTTCTTCATGGTCAGCGCATGATGGACATTGTCGGGGTCGGGGCTAGAGGGAGCGCGATGGTCAAGGGTCGAAGGGAGCGCTCTCAGTCGACGGCCGGAGGGAGGGTGGCGGTGTCAAGATGAGTGAGCGGCAACGAAGCAAGATGCCAATTCAGTGGCGGTGAGAGATGCACATGTGGCGACAAAAGGAGCAGGTGGGGAGCGAGGGAGAGTCAGAGAGTTTAACGACAACATGCTGATGGAGGTGCAGGGCCTATGGCGGCACAAGGCCAACGGTGGCAGTGCATGGATGTGGCATCCCGCAAAACCACTACTAGAAAATCGCGTTGAATTTGTGCATTGCATCGTCATCATCATGTGTTGTTTGTCTCAAACTATTTTCGCAAAGCCCGTTTCTTTTCTAAAACGCCCAATCTTTATTCAAACACCAAAACCGGGTCTCCAGAGTTTTTGTTTTGTCGGTTATCGGGTTGCCAAGGCACCGTTTAAAAATAAATAAAATTTTGAATTATTTTTAGTGGGGGCAGTCGAACGGGCCGACCCGACCCGAACGACCACCCCCATGTTCAAAACTGTCCACCCATAAACCCTTTTACACCCAGTCGTAGTCTAACCACCCCTCAGCCACATCACCTTGACCACTCAGATCGTGCCACCTCACCCCTCTCTCTCCCTCACCCAATCCCCATCTGCCACCTCCCCACCCCACTCCCCAATACCACACAACACACCCACTCACCCAGCCGCCCACCCCACACACGACGCACACACGCCAAGACGCCCCCTTCACCCTCCGCTGGTCCCACCACCACTGCCCCACAGCGGGCCCACCCCCGACCCCTGCCTCCTTCCTCCTCTGGTTCTTCTCCCTCCCTCTCTCTTCCTTCCCGACGCCTCTCCCGCCACCTTCTCCCTCTCTCGCCTCCGCCTCGACCGCCTCCTCCAACCTCCGCCTCCCGGCCACTGCCTGCCCACCGCAGACTCCCGCCTGCCCCGCCCGCCTCCGCCTCGAAGCTCTGCCGCCTGCCTCCGGCCCGCTCGGCCTCCAGCCCTGCAGCGCCTCGAAGGCCCGCCTCAAGGCCATAACCGCCGCCAGCCGCCTCCACTCGCGCCGAGCGCCAGATCGCCTCCTCCTCGCTGAACCTCGCCCGCCCACTGCGCCTCAGAACCTCTCCGGCGCCTCCACTGCCGCCTCCCCTCGACCTCGCAGCCACCCGCCCCTGCCTCCTGGCCAGCGCCTCGCACCAAGGCTCCGCCTCGCCTTCCACCTCCTGCGTCGCGCCTTGCCGTACCTCGCGCCACCTCGCCAGCCTCGCCTGCCGCCCGTCGCCGTGTAACCCCGGCGCCCCGGCCTCCTCGAGCCCCTCGTCCGCACGCGAGCAACCCTCAACCTCGCCGTCATCAAGCTGCCCGTCACCTCTCAAGGCTGCACAAGACTGGCATACGTCTGCCGCGCCTCCGTGACATGCCACCACCAGCCCCTGCTACCGCCATGTGGCACCGCCCGTCCTCCTTCCACGACCGCGCGCCCTTCCTCTGCCACAGCCCTCCCTACCGCCACGCCGAGCCTCCTCCCGAGCCGCCCGTGCCTCGCATCCTCGCTCATGCGAACCTCCTTGGGCATAGCCACCGTCGCTCGTTTTCTCATGTGACCAAGGCCCAAGGATGTTCCCTGTGGTAATCCTGGAAGATGTCCACGTGTTCCAGTGGTGGCCGTATGATGCGGGTTCCCTGTTTGGTTGCACACGGCCGGAGACCCGATGTCACGCTCGGCCCTCCGCATCCACAAGTTCTACCTCCAGCACCGTCTAACGACGATAACATGATGTTCTGGAGAGATGTTCGCTCGCGACGTCATCGACCCAAGATCTACCCCACGGATCTTCGAAACCTCGTCAAGACCTACGACGTCGGAACCCTAGAAGATCTGTTCTGGTGAGCAAGGTTATACATGAAGGACACCAAGGAGCTAAGTGTGGTCACCTTCATGGAATGCAAGATCTTCTCGACATCAGGGCCTCCGATATGATACCAACAAGATCTATCGCCGGACGCCAAGTACTCCGTCATGGATCCGATTGAAGCAAACCCGAAGACGGTAGATGCGACAAGTTCTTCACCCCGGATGCTGAGACCGACACGATGGCGCGGACCCAACAAGACCCTCGCAACGGCAAGATCGACCCCGTGGGACCCAGCAAGATCTGACCGACGACAAGAACGACAGCGACCGGGAGAATCCGATGCGCCCCCGACACCAAACCAAGTCCGGCTTCCCGGAACGCCAAGATCCACCTCCGATATCCGAGAACGTTCCCGTCGAACCCCGAACCCCAGATCCGGACCCTGAGACCGACCCCGAACCCCGGAACCAAGACCGTCGAGACCCCTAATGTGTGACCTCTTATCCGAGAATCCTATTTTTTATAATATAATAACAACTTGTTGCATATTGAATTGTCATACTCGCATGCATATCATTGGTTTGGGGGCCTTATGCCGATTCACCTAATAATTAAATATGGGGCCCATATGCGGGCAAATCCAGTCTCATATCGGTCTCATTTAAACTTGTGTAGCGAACCGGTGATATATTTTGCCTGGTTAAACAACATTTAAATTGCGGGGGTTCTAAACAACTTGAACCATTTAATTAATTGTCGGGACCTCGGTTCCACTTAATATGACCTAATTGCATCGCTCTTTTGCCATGTCATGCATCATACATGCATCATGCTGATCTTCTGCCGTTGTATTAAATAGTGCATCCGGTGTTCCTTCTAGTGTTTTGCTTCTTCGCGGATAAGGCCGTTGAGTTGATGTGAGCTTCGCCCCGATCTTCGGATAAACCTTCGGCAATGTTTTCAGGCGAGCATCTCCCCCTTTCTACCTATCTTACTTTTATAGTATTTATTCTCTCCTGTTGATCTATTGCTATCTGTGTTGCGATGCTCTAGTTTTCGTACCCGTGATATCCCTTGCAGCCTTATATTGCCATGGCCACCTCCTATTACCTGTTGTTTGGTAGATAGCGGGACTTGCGCGACGTAGTCGCTTGCTCAAGTGTTGTTGCGTGTCGTCAAGTGCCACAGTTGTTGATGTATTGCCGCATGTTGATGTTGAAGATGATCATAGCTTTATTTACCGTTCACTTTAATTCCTGTTTAACAACAAAATTGAAGTAAGCAGAGGCATCGGTGGGTGATAGATAATATTTGGTTTCCGAACGCCCACTTGTGTCCCGTAGGACCCCGAGTACTTGATACCTGTTCCTTGATTTATCGCGCTATCCACATACGGGAGGTATATGGGACCCCTCTGAGCCAGAGCTTGATTCAGTCTTATTTCTTGGGGCCAGAAACTAGTTTGAGGTTTTATTTACGATCATGTACTTATGCCATGCTACTTATGTATTTACGATTGTGCGAGGAGCACCTGTACTGTTTAGGATCGGGACATGTTTTCGCGGTATCGACAAGCCCAGTCACACTTTCGGGTTCCCATCACGCCGTCCACCCAAACCTTGAGTCCGTCTCGAGCTTGCTTGCCGCTATGGTCTACTCAATGGGTGGCCCCTGAAATATTTCTGAATCTCGTGATTGCTTAGTCGTGAAAGCCTCGTTGGGTTTTGATTTGGTTTTTCCGAGGTTGATCGAGCGTGTGTTGCTATTGGTGCACCTCGCCGGTAAAACTTTCAAAGCCGTGTCCATGATATGGACGACTTGGAGCACAGTATCTCGACCATAGACAAGCATAACTAAAGTTTATTGCTATAAATTTGACTTTATAATGACTAGTAATCAGCTTCACTATAATGGAATGGCTAAATAATACTGCCCACAATTGCTTGCTTTGGGTGTCGCTTGCGACCATTGTACCTGACTAGTAAGTATTGCAACTACAACGGAATGGCTAAATAAAAGTAGCAACAACTGCTGGGTTTCGGGGTTATCTCATGCTAATTGTATCTGACTAGTAAGTGTTGCCACTATCACGGAATGGTTAACTAAAAGTGCCCACTGCTTATTTTATCAGGATGATTATCTAAACCTGACTAGTAATTGCTGCAACGATAACCGAATAAATGAAACTGCCAACCGTGTGAGTTCCTCGGTTGACTTCCTCGTTTGGTCTCGAGGGGGAAACGCCAGGATGGGTTTGTTTGATAATAGTATCAGGTCGTATACGAATAGGTCTATCTTACCCCTCTCTGATAGACGCCAGTTGTACCGAGTCTCTATAGGTTGTTTAGTGCATGCCGTCACGCCGCCGATCCACCATACCTATGTAGGCGAGGACCGAATTTAGCCTCGGCGTGTCTTGGCCTCGATCGACGCCTTCTTTTTCCTTTGCCTTTGTCGGCACCCTTTGTTTAAGTGTTTTGGGATCGACGTTAGCGTGGTTACCCTTCCGCTTTGGCAGGGTTATGGGCGCCATTGGTTATTCTTCGGCTCTTAGCCCCATTTGCATCTTGTCCGTAGTCGGACGTCAGATCGCTTCTGGTGATTTGGATCTTTGTATCGTATATCTCGTATTCTTGACTCTTTGAGTCGGCTGTATATATCTGCTACATGGGTCCCATCGAGGACTGTTGTGTAATGTTATTACTTCGTTTTCCACCCGCACGAAAGTGCCTGGTGGGCACCTTTGGATCGTTTCTATGCGGGTTTGACGGGTTTCGCTAAAACTTGCATAGGTCCGATTCTGAGGGTGTTACAATGGAGCATATATAATGGGAGGGAGAGAGGACAGACCACGCGGGGGCAGCCGACCACACACACACGGGGTGGGCATTGTGTTGGCCTCGCGAGGGATCTAGGGATTAGTGGGTTATGTGAGGCTCCTATGGTTTGCATTTGCAGAATGAAAGATGGGGTCCATATATCATAGCTGGGTATGCAGATCTGCTTGTACGGGTGCACTACCTCTAGACCCGCCCTGCTAGACCTGACGTGTCCGAATTTTAACCGGTATAAGTAGACCCGTCGGTTTTTTCTCTACCAAACCCTTCCCATTTAACGTGGTACCCATCAGGTTAAAGGGTTTTGGATACCTATTGCCATCCGGAGCCCACAATACTAGGTGGTGAACGCAACCAGGGACTAATCATCATGGCTGAAGATGATAAGTCCTTTCGTTCAAGGCCAAGAAAATATGTGGATGCATTCACCACCATAGTATAATGACTTGAACGATTATTACTTTTGTTAAGGCCGATGACTATATGGAAAAACTAGGTCCAGACGGAATCTAGGACAGGTCCTTGGTGCAAACAATAGCCACGTACTACAAGTTTCTCAGCCTAAAAATGCAGAAACACGCATCACCACAGATACACGAGATCTTACTTGGAAAACCCCCAAAAGTTGATGGGAAAACCCATGGGCCGTAACAACCAAATTTTATTCCACTATTATAAGATGAAGATACAACTTATTCTTCTCTAAAAAGCACTAGAGGATCTCATACATAAAGACACACAAAGATCTTTTAATAAACCAAAAACAAGATTGAGGAACAAGAGTTAGGGATTGAAACAATCTCACCAAGGATGCTGGTGAAAATTGATGTGAGAAATATTGGTAGGCGTAGGGATCATTGAGCCTAAACGACCATGTCCTCTGGTGTATATATACTGAACTATACAAGGTCGATTACACGACATGTAGGCAAAGACTTGACAGTCCGTATACAATAAGTGGTCTAATTAGTTTCTAACTAGAGTTAAACGTGTCAATGTGACATGCATGCTGTTTATCTGGACTTGACCTTGTGGGAAGGACCTGGTGCTTGATCTCAATCTCTTCCTTCAACTTTCTCTCATTCCTTTCTCTCTTGGTTTTTCTTCTTAATTCTGTAATGGAGGATAACATGGGATTATCGACACTCCACATAGTGGTGGATGGATGGGAGGCTTAACACCCCCGTTCCCTCGTGTGCAATGTCCAAAATGACCCTTGGTCATAACCCTAATGGGTCGTGGGATCTTGCATATGTTTGGGCTACCTCAAAGGCTTCAATAGACCATCTACTCACGACCCACATGCAGAGGATTCCCCCATCTAACATATGTGGCGTGGCATTATCATGCCCGTGGACTTACAACGTACAAACATTTTTCTCACTTGATAATATCTTTGTCATCATATGAAGCCTTCTTGTTGGTATGGATCTTCTCAAGTTTTATCAACTTGGAACTCACAATATCCCGAATCTAGCGATACCTCACATCTTGGTTCGAGAGTGAAAACTTGAATTCTTAGCAACATGGATAGCACTATGACTACTATAAAACATATTGATGTAGTGGATACTTCTTGGAAGGTATTGTATCTCTTCCACTTCTCCTCATGTTGCACTGGTGGTGGGGAATCAGGTGGATTAACATCACTGTCATCATCATATTCTTCATCATCAAATGGATGTTTGTGTCCGTCACTCGTACTGCCTCGTTCAGTTGTATCTGAAGGGATTCACAACATAGAAAATAAATATTTTCCTGCGAAAGAGAGCAAACAAGAGCCAAATGCAATCCAGGTGATGCAATAAATGAGTGAGAGATGAGATATACATACCCCTATAGAAACCGAGCGGAAATGTTTTAATAACATGGATGATGTAGTCATACTTTCTTCCAGATCCAATCCGATCCAGAGCACCGCATGAACGACACCTCCAAGACATACACACACACAGCTTGAAGACGTCTCCTCCTTCTTCATCCAGTAGGGGGGAGGAGAGGTGGATTAAATCGACTCTAACGACACGACGACTTGGTGGTGGACTCGGGTAGAGCTTCGCTAAGTATTCCCCTCGAAGAGGAGATAGTGGGAGGGATAGCCACTAGGGGATGAGGTGGGATGCTCCCAGCGCTCCCCTATTTTTAAATAGGGGTGGAAGGCCGTACAAGGGGGGTGACTCAATCCCAAGGGAGTGGGCGACGACCAAAGGGATACTCTTCCCCAAGTTTCCCCCAAGTAAACCCTAGGCGCATGGCCTATGGGATGTGTCACCTTGGCCCATCTAGGGATGAGTTGCCCCCACCCAGTCCATGTGGACCCTTTGTGATAGGCGGGCCCCATGGTGAGATTCCCGAAACATTCTAGAAGGAAACATATGCATCCAACGTATATAGAGAAACTAGGTTCAGCTGGAACCTAGGACAAGTCATGGGTGCAAACAGTAGCCAGGTAGTACTAGTAACTCTCAACCCAAAAGTGCAGCAGCAAGAATTACCATAGAGACACCACATTATACGTGGATAACACCTCAAATTGATGGGGGGGCATGGGCCAAAGCCACCCAAATATTCTTTCACTATAATCAAATGGGGATATAATTTTTTCTTCTTTAGAGAGAAATAGAGGATTTCATACGTAAAGATACACATTGATCTTGAATGCGAACAACAATAGTTTGGCACAAGAGTTGGGGACTAGAACAATCTAATAAAACATGGTGAAACTACAACTTGAAGGAGACAAAGTAGTAGATCTGGACTTCATAACCTTGTTGGATATCGGCATTAAACTTCTTTCCTTCTCTCTTGATTTTTCTTCTTTTTTATCCAGTGAGGCTAACCTGAGATTTTCGTCACTCCACCGAGTGGTGGCTGGATGGGATGTTTAACATCCCCTTCCCTCATGTGCAATTTCTAAAATGATCCTTGGTCATAATTGATGGGTAGTGGACCCACACTAAGAGGATACCCAACAGTTTTAAGCTTGGGTGATTTGTAGTAATATGGAGGCGTGCCTTTCTCATCTACCTGTTAACATTATTATATGGTATTTATATCAACTGATTACATAGCCTAACCTTTGCAGATATTTTAATTTATGCTTCTGTGGTTGAGTTTAATCGGTTGGTTATATTAGTCGTTATTTGTATAGTCGAGGATAATATTCAGTTGTGTGTCGTATTTGATAACTGGAATGCATATGGATCCTCACATAATAAATTCACTTTCAAATAAAAAGATTATACAATTTTTTTGCCTCGGAATGGTTCTTCCGATAATACCATGCGACGATATGGAAAGGCATGTATTTTGAAAGGAAATAATTGTTTCTAGACCTTTTGTACATGAAAAGTGAAATCCCGACAATTCATGGTTGGGCGGTGTATGAAAGGTAAGTCACATTTATCTTATACTTCATTTTTGTTTGTATTATAGACCTTGTCACAAATTTACTACTTTTATAAATAAGTGTATTTTTCTAAGTTTTGTCGGTTTAGATTTGACCAATTTAATCGAAAAATATCAATATGTATGACACCCTATTAGTATATTATGAAACTACACATTTCAAAATGGATCCAGTGATACTAAATTAAGTAAAAAATGATGGTAAGTTTTTCACAAAAATTGGTCGAAACATTAAAAAGTTTGACTTAAGACAAGAGATATAAGTACACTTATTTATAGAAAGAGGAAATATAAGTCAATTTTTATAACAATTGGATCAGGCAAATTCACGATATTAAAGAAACTCATAATGAATCAGTAGACTATCTTCCATGTAGTACTAGCAAACTAGCCAAGTAATATATATATTGATCATGTAAAAAAAGGACAGGTTGTCTAGTCCTTAAACTATTAGTAACATATATTGATGCATGCACGTATTGTCTTAGCGCTGAGCTGAAGGCCTTAGAGTAGCCATAATGGTAGTATCATATAGTGTATTATAAGAAATGAAAGACATAATTGGGTGTATATCTTTCAAATCTACTACAAGCACGACTAGAATTATGAGACGTGCTTGTAGTAAATTTGAACTAATTAAAACCATGACAACCACTTACAATCTGATGTCCGAATTGAAGTTCCTATACGCGATTATTTCCACTTCAAAAAATAATTTCTTAGTGGTAAAAGAAATCATCCAATTGACTAATAAACGTGTATTGAAGGTCTACAATGTATGGTGGTGCATATGCAGGGCATAACGTTTGGGGCGGTGGACAACCCGCCAAATGTGGTGGAGTGGGCTCTTGCTGAGATGATGAACGCACCAGAGGTGATGGCGACGGCGGTAGAGGAGATGGACCGTGTGGTAGGCCGGGAGCGGTTGGTGCAGGAGTCGGACATCCCACGGCTCAGTTTTGCCAAGGCATGCATCCGCGAGGCTTTCCGGCTGCACCCTGTCACGCCGTTCAACGTGCCGCACGTCGCACTGGCCGACGCCACCGTCCTGCTCAGCCGTATAGGGCTAGGCCGAAACCCGGCCGTCTGGGACGAGCCGCCTCGCTTCAAGCCGGAGCGCCACATTGATATGGCCAGCAGCGGCGACGTAACGCTCGCAGAGAACGAGCTGCGGTTCATCTCCTTCAGCACGGGCCGTCGTGGGTGCATCGCGGCGACACTCGGGACGACCATGTGTGTGATGCTATTTGGCAGGCTCCTGCAGGGATTCACGTGGAGCAAGCCGGCTGGGATGGCGGCCGTTGATCTCAGCGAGTCAGAGCACACACTATCCCTGGCAAGTCCGCTGCTGCTACACGCTGAGCCGCGCCTGCCGGTCCACCTTTACCCGCAGATTCATTTTAGGTTTCAAATTTAAAACATTTTATCTCACAAACTTTAAGTCAAAATTGAGATATGTTTTTACGGCTGGTTCAGTGTATTGAAATACAAATATCTTCAGCATTTATCTGTGGCATGCCTATTTGTTATGCTCCAATAGTATCTCACTCAGCTCCGTATCATTTTCCATACATGTGGCAACTATCAACTATGTTTACAAAAGAGGCCTAGGCAGAACAATCTTATGTGGTTTACCTCCAAAAAAGAGGTCAATTTTTGTGTAGCGGCGAATACCAGACGCAGAACTTGAAGGGGACCCGTCCCCTCCTCGTCGCTCCCGTGGGCGACGGGAGGGCCTCTGCCTCCGCCGCTAGCCCCCCTCCTCCTCCCCCTCCCCGCCACGGAGAGGCGTCAAGGCCGGGCGCAGGCGGCGGGCCTGCTTCTCCTCGCGAGGTCGGCGGGCTGTGGCCTCCGCTGGGCGGCGTTGGGCCTAGGCGCGTCGGTGGCTCTGTGGCGGCGTGGACTGCGGTGGCGGGCGCGTCGCCGGGCGGTCGGGTCTCGGTGGCGGCGGTGATGGTGGCAGGGCGTGGTTTCAGATCTGGGGCCCATTCGCCCGACCGACTCAGGCCGCCTCGGCCCGCCTCGGGAGGGCTCGCGGGGGTGGGCAGTGCGGCATGGTCTTGGCGGGCAGCGACGCTTCCATGGCGTGAGCTCGGGTCGCGCGCCATGGCGGCCCGGATCGGACTCATTGACCCCGATCTGGGTTGGTCGGGTCGGCCTTGCTTTGGCTGGGCTGCAAATCTTGGCGGGTTAGGATGGATGGGATCCTCGGTGTCCTTGGTCGGCCTGTTGCAGCGCGGTGGCGGACTCTACGGGCTCGGGCCCCGGCCGGACCGCCATGGGACTGGTTTGCCTCCGCGGAGGCTTAACGGGCCTGCTGGGCCCGACCGGACCTATGGGGGACTGGTTTGTCTGCTGCCGCGTCCGGTCGACTACCGTCTCCGGCGGTGGAGGAAGTTCCCTCCCGCGCGACCATGGTACTGAGGGTCCCGGTTCATTTCTACCTGTGCCGCGATGTTGTAGACCTCGCACCGGCTTGCTTGGTGAGACAATGATGACGAAGTCGGAACCGGAGTGGCGCATGCTCGTGGGCGGCAAGTTTTGGTGGTGGCGAGGCCTCGCCCTCGCGGGTCTCCTGTGCTTCGGCGCGTTCGGGGGTTATGGATAGGGTCCTCGGGAGAAATCCTTGTCGGCTCGACCGACACCGACGCGGTGCCGCCCGCGGGTGGCACCTTCCTTCCTGGAGGGCGTCGTGGCTTCCCTTCATCCATTCCCCTCTGTGTGCCGGGGGAAACCCTAGGGCCAGTCTTTGGTCCGGGCAGCAGCGGTCGCTTTCCCTCTTGAGGGTGCTGCTTGGTGCTTGGCGAGTCGGGGCTAGGAGCGTGGTGGGTATTCTTCGGAGGGCGCAGCGGTTGCGGTCTTTCTCGTCTAGTTGATCCCTCTCCGTTTCCTTCCTTTTTGCTTTGTTCCTTGCTTTCTTTCGGGCGTGTGTGTGCTGCTGCCCCAGCATTGTGTATCGTGTTGTGTCTGTCTTTGGGCGTTGTCTTCTACCAAAGAATGTCTCACCCAATCCGCTTTATTTATAAAGCTGGGCGAAAGCCTGTTTCGAGAGAGAACAATCTTATGTCTCTGCATAGCTCCTCACCTATTTATATTGGTACTTCCTCCATTACATAATTTCTTTCGTGGTTTTAGATTAAATTTAAACTACAATCACGATAAAACTTTATGGAACGGAAGGAGTAGCAGATACCTTTGTCCTATAATAGCCGGTTTATCCAACTATGCACTGAGGTCATGTGGCTCTAGATGTACACGTCTAATTACTGATATTGTTTCATTTATTATCTCCATTTATATTGCAGAGGAAACATGCATGAGATTTAGCATTCCATTCCTTCGCTCTCTCAATTCGCGTCAAGCAACATTGCGACCCCTCGCCGCCGTGGTGGCTCACAACAGTCTACGGACCCTTTTCTCGTGATGAAAGGCTATTGTTCTTACAAGAGCTACAACAATTCGTGCCACATGTAGAAGGATAGAGAGATATTGACGGAATATGATGAATGTATCATTGAGACTCATGGATGATTATATATTAACGCACAAGGGATCATCTTAGAGTACAAGTCAAGTTAGGCTAGAATCCCAACTATCTTAAACTACCGTAACAATCGTATACGTACAATACTCTAACATCCCCCACGCAGTCGTAGCAGTAGCTTCGTGAATAAATGGAACGTCGCGGATGGTCACTAGAGATAAACCGAAGTAGAACCAGTGGGCTTACATCCCCCCGTATTAGGAGAGGGAACATTGCGGACGATGTCGCATCACGATAGCTTGGACTACTGAGGAAGCCGATGATGCTCAAGCGAGGTGGTAGCCCTTCTGCTGATGTCGAGGGAGCCGAGAACATGAGGTGGTGCCGAGCTCGAGGTAGCCGTGCGAGGGGTCGCCATGGTCAATGTCGTGGTCGGGGATGTCGATGTTGAGGTAGCCGCACGTGAAGCCGCATGCACATAGTGTGCGAGGAGGATGACAGATACGCGTCGAGGATGTCGATGCCGAAGCCGATGCAGTCCGAGCCGTCGAGGACGAGGTGCGGCCATAGTTTTTTCAGAACTAGGCGCACATCAGGGACGAACGCACACTCCGGTTTACCAGAACCAAGTATGCAAAGAAGAACTCGTCGGTGACGCGGTCGAGGTAGTCGTAGAGGAAGGGAGCCGATGTCGAAGAATACCATGTAGAAGACGATGAAGATGATGCATCGATCCGAGCTTGCCAGACTCGGGAACGCATCGGGGACGAAGGCACTCCCGGTGTTGCCAGTACCAGGCGTCTGAGAGGAAGGGACCATCATGAACTTGTCGCCATGTTAGAGAGACTAGTAGAGGAGGGAGAGATGCTGATGCTGTCCACGGTTGTCGGAGTAGAGGAGCAGGTGGTGTAGTCGGGGGAGGCGATAACGCTGACCACGAAGTTGTAGTGCACGAAGAAGTAGAGGGTGACGAAACCAGCGACGACCCGGAGTAGTCATGCTGGATGCCTAGAGAGGCACGACAACGGTACTCTATGTAGGCGAAGAAGAACCCGACAGCGTGACGAAGACAATGCACAGACATCCGTGCCGTAGGAGATGGTGCGGTGGAAACCGAGGACATCGGTGCACTAGAACGGTGAAGTAGACTGCGTGTAGCGATGCTACAACCTGAGGGGGTGGCATAGCTGCAGGGCACAAGTCGGTGCAGCGGCTGGGAGACCGACATACACACCAAGGAAGGCGCGTAGCTTGGACCAAAGGCGGCGGCACTGCGGCCCGAAGGGACGACGTAGCGGCAGTCCGTATCTCGATCAGTGGTAGGCGCGTGCTCGGGGACGGTCTTGGCATAGACAGGCACGATATCGATTGATAAGACTGACGGTGCGCCGTATGTGCCATTGCATGCACGACGTGTAGATCATGGTCGATGGTAGCTTTGTCAGTGAAGTCCTGTATGATGATAACGAATAAGATCCGAGGGGGACGGCCACGGCAGCCTTCCAAAGAAGGTGTATAGCAGCCATCCGCGGTGCGTGGCAGCCTATCGTGAGTCCGCAATAGCCCGCCGATGCAGGCGCGACAACGGAGAGGTAGACGCACAGGCGTGGTGTAGATCGTCTATGCCGATATTCGGAGTAGAGACGCAGCAATAACGAAGGAGGTGGACGACTCAATCCAATCTAAAATCGGTAAACCAAAAAAGAAAACCGATCAAGAGATCGGAATAAGAGACTTACAGGACAACCGATCACGTATCGGCGGATGAACCCTGCATACGGGTTCCTCTCCGTCGGCTGGACGTGGAAGAGCACGACGCCAATATAGATGAGTTGGTGGCCACCACGATCCTCAAGGTGGATGACAGCACTAGGAAGCTACACTGGGAGGACGGCGACCTAGGTGGAGAACAGAAGCAGTAGGATGGGAAGCTGATGATGTCTACTCCTACATGCGTACGAATCTGTTGTTAACTTAATATTTTGTTAATGGCCATCATGCCCTCGGTTACGAAGGGGTACGCAGCAATCTAAGCAATTTTTATGGAAGTTGGGAGGGTTGTCTACCGAATCAGAAGCCTAACTTGCACACTAGCTTTGCAATAGAATGCATGAGATTCACCCTTCACTGTGGATCCATCCTCTCCCTTTGGAGAAGTTCATTTGGTCACAATTACATCAAGGCAATCGATTAATGCAAATATAATTAGACCGAAGTAATTAAGCAGTTTCATTTACAAATTAGACCGGTTTACAATTGGCTCTAAGCTGCTATTATTTGACCGCGAGATGTCCAATAGTTCCAGGAGCCACCCATTGCTTTCCAACCACGGTGGCTGTTAGGAATAGTAATCCCGATAGGACACGGAACAGTGTCGTGTGCGTGTGTGTTCCGAGTAGGACTAGTGGTCCAACACCTATTCGTATTGACGTTGCGTCTTGCTGGGTATATATACACCCATATAGTAGCCTTGTAAGACAACCGTGAGATTCAATACAAACAACTGGACCGAGAGGGCCCTATAGCCATCAACATTGTTTTTCCTGGTACGTACTCGTGTGAGTTGAGAGAGCTAGTTCTTTTGATCAGGCTAGATAGCTATCTTGCCGATCGTTGTTAGCTGGTTCTTATACGTGCGCGCAACTCGTCGGAATACTTTGTCGTCGTCACGCCGGACTGCACTCGGCGTTTGGGGCTGGGCCAACAATTGGTATCAGAGCCTTGAGGAGGATCTCCTAGTAACGGGAGGTCATGACGGGCAAGGAGTAAGGCGAGTACTCCGGTGCGGCTGCGAGTGCATCGGTGTCGTCGCAGTACCCGCGGTATGATCACGGCAACTACACAACGTGGGCGAAACGGATGGAGTGGGCCATGGAGGGCAACGACATCTGGGAGGCTGTCGATCCCGGCGGCGACGAGTTCAAGAAGGGCGCCTGGTACCGCAGGACGACAGCACTCACGGCCATCGGCTCCGTGGTGCCGGCGGACGTGATGCAGCACCTGATCTTGAAGGTTTCTGCAAAGGAGGCGTGGGAGACACTCAAGACGTTGAATCTTAGGCACGAGCGCGTCCGCAGGGCGACCCTACAAACCTTGCAGAAGAAGTACGAGAACCTGGAGATGGAAGGAGATGAGACGCTGGACGCTTTTGCCTCGAGGGTAGCCACAATTGTCAACGAGATTCGCGCGCAAGGTGAGAAGCTGGAAGATATCTCAGTCGTAATGCGTTACCTTCGCGCGGCGCCGCCGCGGTACATATCTGTGGTGTCGGCAATCGAGCAATGCATTGATCTCACCATCCTCACGATGGATGACCTGGTTGGACGGTTCAAGGCGCATGACGAGCGGATGAAGATCACCTACGGCGACGCGAATCAAGATGAGCACCTCATGCTTACACGTGCCCAGTGGCAGGCAATGGTCGCCAAGGAGAGGAGCGATAAGGAATCTGGCAGTGGCGATGGTTCGGTCCCGGGGAAGAAGTCGGACAGCAAGCCGAAGAAGCCAAAGAAGAAATTCGACAAGAAGAATCTTCGCTGCCATAAGTGCAATCAGCTCGGGCACTTCAAATCGGAGTGTCCTAACCGTTCGAAGGAGAAGTCTCTCATGGCGAAGGAAGGAGATGATGGACCGATGATGCTCATGCTCGAAGCTTGCGAGTTAATGACCACCAAGGAATCAACTCCGCAGGAGTCCGCTACGGAGATCGTCACGCTCGTGGAAGAGAAGGTCTTCCCGCGGAGGATGCAGACGGCTCACGACGTTTGGTACCTCGACACAGGCGCTAGCAACCACATGATCGACGACAAGGCTCAGTTTTCTGAGTTGAACCTCACGGTTGGAGGCTCCGTCCGATTCGGCGATGGGTCGAAGGTGGAGATTGCAGGACGAGGCACTGTCCTGTTTGATT
This sequence comes from Avena longiglumis, assembly GCA_030063025.1. NCBI lineage: Eukaryota > Viridiplantae > Streptophyta > Magnoliopsida > Poales > Poaceae > Avena > Avena longiglumis. Next base: position 495,288,932 of record CP125978.1, on the reverse strand, counting down.
TGAAGGATGGAGGTCACAAGGTACTCACTGACGTGTACTATATTCCCAAGCTTAAGACCAACATTATCAGTCTTGGTCAGCCATGAGCGTGGATGCAAGATCGTGTTGGAGGACGAGTTCCTGTGGGGATATGACCGCCAAAGGCAGCTCATCATGAAGGTGGAGAGGTCGAAGAATAGACTCTACATCCTCAATCTCGATCGGGCGGATCCAGTATGTTTGATGACAAGCATGGAAGACTCGGCGTGGAAGTGGCATGCTCGCTACGGACATCTAAATTTCCAAGCTCTACGACAACTTGGACAGAAGGAGATGGTACGTGGCTTACCGTGTGTTGATCATGTTGAGCAGGTGTGCGACGGTTGTCTCATTGGGAAGCAAAGGCGAGCCCCGTTTCCAAGGGAGGGACAATATCGAGCAAGTAAGGTTCTTGAGTTGGTGCATGGAGACTTATGCGGACCAATCACGCCGGCGACCCCCGCCGGGAACAAGTACTTTTTGCTCATCGTCGATGACTTCAGTAGATACATGTGGGTTGTGTTGCTGAAGAGTAAGGATCAAGCTTTGCAAGCGTTCAGGATTGTGAAGATGGCAGCCGAGGTGGAGTCCGAGGCAAAGTTGAAGGCCCTCCGTACCGATCGGGGTGGAGAGTTCAAATCCAATGAATTCAAGAAGTTTTGCGAAGCTCATGGGATCCGGCGGTATCTCACCGCACCATATTCACCGCAGCAAAACGGTGTTGTGGAAAGAAGGAACCAAACCGTGGTGGCCATGGCACGCAGCATGATGAAGAGCAAAGGCATGCCAGGCAGGTTTTGGGGTGAGGCAGTTAGTACAGCTGTCTATTTGCTGAACAGGGCGCCAACTAAGAGTGTAGTTGGTATGACGCCGTACGAAGCATGGTACGGGCGCAAGCCCTCGGTTGATCATCTTCGCACTTTCGGGTGCGTGGCGCATGTGAAGACGGTGACCGGACATACTAGCAAGTTGGCAGATCGAAGTACTCCAATGGTCATGATCGGCTATGAATACGGTTCGAAGGCGTATCGCGCGTACAATCCAGTGAACAAAAAGTTGGTGGTGACACGTGACGTCGTCTTCGAGGAGGAGAAATCATGGAATTGGGGCTCATGAACCGTACAATCAATTGATGAAATATTTACTGTAGTCTACGTGATTCGCATGCATGATCAAGAAACAGCGTCCCGTGGCGTACGGATTTAGGCGCTGGTTCAAGATGGAGGTCCGGAAGTGAGCAGCAGCGCTACGCCTGGAGAGGTATCTTCGCGTGGGAGTCCCGACACGAGCAGCAGCTCACGCGCTGCACCTGGAGGCTCGACGTCGCCATCCAGTCCACGCGCGGACGAGAGCCCTGGCGCAAGTTCCCCATCAGCTGCACACTCCCATCCAGGAGGGACTAGCGGTAGTCCGTGGGACGCGGCGACGGCGATGTCACGCCGCCAACATGCAAGACAATACGTAAACTGCAGGAAATTCAGTAGACGCTGAAACAAGTACTACGTCAGCTTCCACGTCTCCTCCAAGTGCACGGGAAGAAAGGAGCCGAAGTGTACTGGAGTTGTATCCGCCGGAGACCCTTCATACAGCGCGTGCGCGAGGGAGAGGACAAGGTCGGTGTTTACTCACCGAGGAGACGACGAAATTCGAGGATGCTAATACGGAGGAGTGTTGGCGTCGGGCTATGGATGAGGAGTTGGGGTCGATCCGCGACAACGATACATGGGAGCTTGTCGATCTACCCAACAATCACAGGGCCATAGGACTCAAGTGGCTGTACAAGATCAAGAAAGATGCCGAAGGGAAGTTGGTGAAACACAAAGCTCGGCTAGTGGCCAAGGGATACGTGCAAGAGCAAGGTGTGGATTTCGAAGAAGTGTTTGCTCCCGTTGCAAGGATGGAATCGGTGAGATTACTTATCGCTCTCGCAGCTCAAGAATCTTGGAAATTGCATCACATGGATGTGAAATCCGCGTTTTTGAATGGGGAGTTAGAAGAAGAAGTTTATGTGAAGCAACCACCGGGATACATCAAAGAGGAAGAAGAACACAAGGTTTTGAAGCTACACAAGGCGTTGTACGGGCTACGGCAAGACCCTCGGCCGTGGAACATCAAGCTTGATCATACATTGATCTCTCTCGGATTCGAGAAGAGCCCACTGGAGCATGCGATGTATAAGCGAGGTAAAGAAAGGGATCATCTACTAGTTGGCATCTATGTTGATGATCTATTGATAACTGGAGCGGATGAGAAGGAGATTGCAAAGTTCAAGCTACAGATGAAGGAGTTATTCAAGATGAGTGATCTAGGCTTGTTGAGTTACTACCTTGGGATCGAGGTACATCAAAAGCTGGGTGAGATCACGCTATGCCAAGAGGCATATGCAAAGAAGATACTCGAGAAGTGTGGCATGGAAGAAAGCAATCCAACTCATGTTCCGATGGAACCTCGTCTTAAACTGAGCAAAAGGAGTGAAGCACCTGCGGTTGATGCAACGGAGTATAGGAGCGTTGTCGGAAGTTTGAGGTTTCTCATCAACACAAGACCCGACTTGGCCTATTCCGTTGGCTATGTGAGTCGCTTCATGGAAGCACCCACAATGGAGCATTGGACAGCCGTGAAGCATATACTCAGGTATATCAAAGGTTCTACAAACTTTGGTATTGTCTACTCGAAAGAGAAGGAGGAGGTGAAGCTACTTGGCTACTGTGATAGCGACATGGCAGGAGATATTGACGACCGTAAGAGTACCTCGGGCGTGGCATATTTCTTGGAAAGAAGCATAGTAAGTTGGCTATCACAAAAGCAAAAAGTGGTGGCACAGTCATCCTGTGAAGCTGAGTATATTGCGGCTTCAACTGCGGCGTGTCAAGGTGTGTGGCTAAGAAGTCTACTTGATGATCTCACCAATCGGGAGGCGGAACAAGTGGTGCTCAATATTGACAACAAGTCTGCAATTTCATTGTGCAAGAATCCGGTGCATCATGACAGGAGTAAGCACATTGATACGAAGTATCACTACATACGGCAGTGTGTAGAGGAGAGCAAGATTGAAGTCAACTATGTTTGCACCAATGATCAGCTTGCGGATATCCTAACTAAATCTTTGGGACGAGTGAAGTTTGCGGAGATGCGAGGAAGGATCGGCGTCCAAGCTGTGAAGATGGGCACATCGTGCTTAGGGGGGTGATTGTTAGGAATAGTAATCCCGATAGGACACGGAACGGTGTCGTGTGCGTGTGTGTTCCGAGTAGGACTAGTGGTCCAACACCTATTCGTATTGACGTTGCGTCTTGCCGGGTATATATACCCATATAGTAGCCTTTTAAGACAACCGTGAGATTTAATACAAACAACAGGATCGAGAGGGCCCTGTAGCCATCAACATTGTTTTTCCTGATACGTACTCGTGTGAGTTGAGAGAGCTAGTTTTTTTGATCAAGCTAGATAGCTATCTTGCTGATCGTTGTTAGCTGGTTCTTATACGTGCGCGCAACTCGTCGGAATACTTTGTCGTCCACGCCGGACTGCACTCGGCGTTTGGGGCTGGGCCAACAGTGGCGAACCATGAAGAGGAGCCTCGCCTGCTCTGCTGCCGGACGCGATTCTCCATGGTCTCCCAAAACAATCATAAAAGTTCTTCCTAGACTTTTCCCCTTTCTCTCCAGAGAGGGTCAACCGCTATGGCAGACTGAATCTTTTTATCCAACTTCTTTCTCATCTTGCGTGGGCAAAGAACCAGGGCGTCCACGGCCGAACTCGCAGCGGTAGCAGTAGTGTCACCAGAAGCCCAAGAAAGCTTGCCAACGCCCTCGTCCTGGCAACTGTGAGGTCTATCATCTAGTTCTGGAATCTTTCTACCGTGGCACACTAAATTGAAACCTGCAAGTCTTCTCACTCCTGACCATATTTGCAAAGCCCGTCAATTTTCCTATTGTTTGTTCTGCTCCAATATCTCAAAACCAACTCTATCCAAACAAAACAAAGCAATACCTCAAATCAACACCATATCAGAGAGCTGTGGTTGGAAAGCAGAACAGAAAGAAAACTACAAACTGCTGAAGAACAATATACCCAGAACAAAGCACACCTGACTCTTACTTGCCGTCTCACGTATTTATAAGGAAAGGTGCCTTTTCATCCCAAGTGCTGGCTAGTTCATGCATGCTCATCCTATTTTGGCCCGCCGTCATGCAAGTATGGTTTTTGACTCTGTCGTCGAGCACAACATGTGGGTGGCTACGTTTTTAACGAATACATGATACAACCTTCGTACAAAGTTCCTAGCAACTACCAAGTAGTTGGCGGTGTCAAGAAAACGACGACTGAGGCGCCAACCTGAGCAGGCCTATATTGGTCAACTGTGCTGTCATAGTTCAGTTAGTTCCAGTTAGTTCCCCTCTCTCTCTCTCTCTCTCTGAGCAGGCATTACGCCCAGCTTTATAAATAAAGCAACCACTAGAGGAAAAAGGGCCATCCGTTCGCCATCCCTGGGAGCATTAGTCCCGGTTGCGCCACCAACCGGGACTAATGCTGGCACGCGTCCCGGTTGGAGCGGGCACGGGGCCAGGGGGCATGGGTCCCGGTTGGTAGAGGCGTCTCGTTGGAACCACCAACCGACTAAAGGTTTGGCCACAGCCACGTGGCGTGTACGCACTTTAGTCGGTTGCTTGGCTCCAACCGACTAAAGACCCTTGCCCTCTATAAATGCAACGCCCACCTCCTCCTCCACTCTGTTTTTTCGAATGGTGTAAGGTGTGAGGGTGTGTGCTAGTTTTTCTCATGCATGCATTGAAGGTGTTTGTTGAAATGTTTGAGTGAAAATCCAGTGAATTTCTCATAGAACAAAAATATAGAAGGTGTCCGAGACGCACTTGAGCTTTCTCCTCTTTATTTCCCTCGATCGAGGTTAGCAATCCTATCTTTTCTAGGTCATTGATACAATTCATGTGTCGTGAATTGGTTATTTCACTATTTATGATGTCCTGTTTTTGATAAACTTACTTATATGATGCGATGAGCGGTCGGAATGGATGTACGGTGACGGCGGTAGCCGGGTATATCAAAGGCGTGGATAAATTTATCGATGTGGCTACGGCAAACAAAGAGAATGGATTTATCGTTGTCCATGTGTTCAATGTCGGAACAACAAGGAGTACTCTTCCTCGAAAATCATTCGCCACCTGATTATGAAAGGTTTCATGCCCAACTATAATTGCTGGACCAAGCACGGGAAAGAGGGGTTATGATGGAAGATGGTGAAGAAGAAGATGATGATAACAACTATCATCATATGTTTCCTGAATACGTGATACCGCTATGGAAGACAATGGAGAGGAAAAAGGTGAAGAACGGGCATCGATGAGCCGGTGATGAACTTGGTAGGGTCATTTCGATGCAAAGCGAGACCGTGAAATGTAAATGAGAAGTTGAAGTTAGAGGGCATGTTAGAAGATCACAAGAAATTGTTGTACCCAAATTGTGAAGATGGCAGCACAAAGCTGTACCAATCGGAATTGTTGCGATGGAAGGAGTGTGGTCTAACCGACTCCTCATTTGAAAAGATGCTGAAAATAATGAAGTCAAGTTTCCAAAACATAACGAACTTCCGAGAGTACCTACGAAGCAAAGAAGACTCTCTCTCCTCTGGGATTAGATGTGCAAAAGATACATGCATGCATTAATGATCGCATCCTCTACCGCGTAAGGAGAGTATGAGAATTTAGATAAATGTCCGGTATGCAGCGCTATGTATAAGATCGACGAGATGACCTGGTGATGTTGAGGGAGAGCCCCTCGGAAGAGGGTTCTGCTAAGGTTATGTGGTATGCTCCTATAATACCAAGGTTGAAACGCATGTTCGAAACAAAGAGCATGCCAGTTGTTGCGATGGCACAAAGAAGACCGTAAGAAAGACGGAGAGTTGAGACACCCCACCGATGGGTCACGGTGGAGAAAAATCGAGAGACTTCCTGACTTTGCGGTGTGACGCAAGGAACTTATGGTTTGGTCTACACGGATGGCATGAATCCTTTTGGGGAGCAGAGCTGATCCACAAAGACTGCCCGTGACTCTATGTATCTACAACCTGCCTCCTTGGTTGTGCATGAAGCGTAAGTTCATTATGATGCCAGTGCTCATCCAAGACCCAAAGCAACCGGGCAACGACATTGATGTGTACCTTAGGCCATTAGTTGAAGAACTCTTACAGTTGTGGGGCAAACCAGGTGTACGTGGATGAGAACAAACAGAGCCATTTAATCTACGAGGGTTGTTATTCAGAACCATCAATGATTGGCCCGCTCTTAGTAACCTTTTAGGGATGTATAAACAAAGGATATAAGGCATGCACCCACTTGTTAGATAAGACCGAAGGTACATATTTGCATAAATGCAAGAAGGTTGTGTACCTAGCGAATCGACGATTTCTTCCGACCAATCATCCTGTAAGAAAGAAAGGCAAGCATTTTAAAGGTGAGGCGATCACGAAGAAGCTCGAACTCCCTTTGGTGATGATGTATTTGGTATGGTCAAGGGCATAGAGGTAATCTTTGGAAAGGGTCCCGGTCAATCGATTTAACGACGCCGCCACAGGACACGCACCCATGTGGAAGAAGAAATCTATATTTTGGGAGCTGCCATATTGGAAAGTCTCATGTGTCCGCTTCAATCGACGTGATGCACGTGACGAAGAATCTCTGTGAACCTGCTAGGATTCCTAGGCGTGTATGGTAAGACAAAAGATACACCAAGCACGGAGGACCAACAAATTATGAAAGACCCAAAGAACATGCATACAGATAACAAGATGGATAAAGGGCGTCACTTAAGTCGTGGCCTATGCTCTTACCAAAGGTAGAAGGAAATCTTTTGAAGTCCTTTACAGATCAAGGTGCCGCGGGCTTCTCATCTAATATAAAGGGATAATAAATATGGCAGAGAAAAGTTCCAAAACCTGAAGTCTCATGATCATCACGTGATTATGACGCAGCTGCTTCCGATTGCATTGAGGGGCTTCTACCGAAAAATGTTCGAGTACCCATTGTGAAGTGTGCATTCCTCAATGCAATATCTCGAAGGTAATCAATCCAGATATTCTGCCAAGGTTACGTAGGATGTGGTACAATGTCTTGTTAGTTTTGAATTGGTGTTCCCACCATCCTTCTTCAATATTATGACGCATCTCTGGTTCATCTAGTGGAAGAGATTGCCATTCTCGGTCCGTATTTCTGCACAATATGTTCCCTTTGAGAGGTTCATGGGAGTCTTAAAGAAATATGTTCATAACCGCTAGACCGAAGGAAGTATCTCCAAGGGATATGGAATGAGGAGGTCATTGAGTTTTGTGTTGACTTTATTCCTGACCTTAATCCGATTAGTGTTTCTGACTTGCGGCATGAGGGAATACTAAGTGGAAAAGGCACGCTGGGAAAGAAAGCAATGATATGTAGGGACGGGGATTCTTTCACTAAAGCACACTAAACAGTTCTACATAATTCCACCTTGGCAGCTCCGTATATCGAGGAACACAAGAATATTGTACGCTCCAAAAACCCGGGGAAGCCCGAATCATGGATTACAGATGAACACATGAAGTCTTTCGGTGGTTGGATGCGGACACATCTCTTGAATGACACCACTGTTGGAGATCAGCTATACTTGTTGGCCGCGTCACCATCTTCTACTGTATTGAATTTCCAAGGGTACGAAATAAATGGGAATACATTCTACACGATCGCCCAAGATAAAAAGAGCACCAACCAAAATAGTGGTGTCCGCTTTGATGCAATAGACGAGAATGGACAAAAGGACACATATTATGGTTACATAGAGGAGATATGGGAACTAGACTATGGAGTCTCTTTTAAGGTCCCTTTGTTTCACGCAAATGGGTCAACTTTGAATGGGGAAGGGTAAAGATAGACCAGTTGTAATGGAATGACAACAAGGATCTCAACAATCTTGGTTATAGAGATGAACCATTCGTCCTAGCCAATGATGTGTCTCAGTTTTCTATGTGAAGGACATGTCCTCCAAAAAAAAAGAAAAATATGCAAACGAATACATCATATGATGAGCCAAAGCGTCACATAGTTCTTTTCGGAAAAGAAATATCGTGGGAATCGAGGACAAGATGTATATGTCGAAGATTATAATAAGTTTGATGAAATTCGCCCTTCACAGGAAAACGGCCCAAGCATTCCGTTAAGTAAAGAAGATTCTCCATGGTTACGTCAAGCGGTCATAAGGAATGACATATGCCAAGAAGTTCATGCTCATATTATGTAACTCTAGTTCATGTCTTCATGGTTTATGGCTTGACGAAGGATATCTTTCACGGTTTGTGGCCTTTAGTCCCGGTTTTGTAGTCTCAGTTTTTAAATATTAATAAATGTCTTGAGTGTTAGTCCCATTTTGTGGCTGGAGCGGGAGTGCCTCTATGACCAGTTTCTCGGAGATGCCGGACGACTAGGCTCCGTCGGCATCTCCTCAAACGGCAGCAGTGGTGTCCCCGCCTCAAAAACCATCTTGCAGCTTGTAACTTCACTAACTAGATCAATACGCCTCGGAGCTAACTAATTTCACATATTAGGAGTGCCTCTATGACCAGTTTCTCGGAGATGGAGGATGGGCTCGTCGGCATCTCCTCAAAGGCCGCGATGGTGTCCTCGCTCAAAACCATCTTGCAGCTTGTAACTTCACTAACTAGATCAATACGCCGAGCTAACTAATTTCACATATTAGAGTGCCTCTATGACAGATTTCGGAGATGCCGGAGGACTGGGCTCAAGATCTCCTCAAACTGGCCGCAGTGGTGTCCTCGCTCTCGAAAACCATCTTGCAGCTTGTAACTTCACTAACTAGATCAATACGCCTAGGAGCTAACTAATTTCACATATTAGGAGTGCCTCTATGACCAGTTTCGGAGATGCCGAGGATCGGCTCCGCAGATCTCCAAATGGCCGCAGTGGTGTCCTCGCTCGAAAACCATCTTGGAGATGCCTCAAATCTGGAGGACTCGGACTCACAAGGATGCATATTTATAGTACAAGCAGCTCGGCATAATGTCGACACTCACGACATAATGTCGACACTCACCCTATTATTAGTGCCGACTCATTTTAGTCCCGGTTGGTGTCTCCAACCGACTAAATTCATCTTTAGTCGGTTGGTGACACCATCCGGGACAAGGTACAAGACGACATAATGTCGACACTCACCCCTATTATTAGTGTTGTCCGCCCACTGCCATAATCCCTTTAGTCCCGGTTTGTGACTACATCCGGACTAAATGTGCCGAACAATGATCATGTTTCGCAAAATACTGACTTGGTATGTTGATCATGTTTCAAAAAACCTTCACAAAATGACCTATCATGTTCGAGGTTTCATGGCTTTCGGTCCAAATGACCGATGTTATGTGTGACTCACGGCATAGTTTGTGATGTTGTGCCCATATTATGCATGTGTGTGGACATTGGTATGTAGAACAATGTTGCAGGAGGAAGTTTTTCCTTTTGTCGCACGGAAATCCCTTTTCCATTTTCCGAGCGCAAAAAACGGGTCGTTGTGAAGTAACCACCAAAATGCCATTTCGAATGCTACCGTCCTATTTTCCTAAAATACTAGACCACCTTACATGGACTATATCCCAACGGTACATCTCAAACCTTTTCGCCCATCCCGGTAAAAGGACAAATGTCTTGAATCCAGGAAGTGGGTCCGTTTGTACTATGGTACATGATCTATCGCCCGTGATTTTTGAAAAATCATTTTAGACTCGCAATATGTGGTTTCTTCAGAGATCCAATGCAAGTTCTAACGATGCGGCCCCTATCTTCATGCACACCGGTTCGACCATAGTTAGAAATTCAGATAATTCAAACGGGCATAATAAATTCAAAAAACCCGAACAATGAAAATCCTTCGTGGTGTCATATTATGTTACATAGTTGAAAGGAAAATACCAGACTTGGTATATTGATCATGTTTCAAAAACCTTCACAAAATGACCTATCATGTTCGAGGTTTCATGGCTTTCGGTCCAAATGACCGATGTTATGTCTGAATCATGGCATAGTTTGTGATGTTGTGCCCATATTATGCATGTGTGGACATTGGTATGTAGAACAATGTTGCAGGAGGAAGTTTTCCTTTTGTCGCACGGAAAATCCCTTTTCCATTTTCCGAGCGCAAAAACGGGTCGCTTTGTGAAGTAACCACCAAAATGCCGCTTCGTAATGCTACCGTCCTATTTTACTAAAATACTAGACCACCTTACATGGACTATATCCCAACCGTACATCTCAAACCTTTTCGCCCATCCCGGTAAAAGGATAAATGTCTCGAATCGGCAGGAAGTGGGTCGGTTTGTACTACGGTACATGATCTATCGCCTGATTTTTGAAAAATCATTTTAGACTCGCAATATGTGGTTTCTTCAGGGATCCAATGCAAGTTCTAACGATGCCCGTCCCCTATCTTCATGCACACCGGTTCGACCATAGTTAGAAATTCAGATAATTCAAACGGGCATAATAAATTCAAAAAAAACCCGAACAATGAAAATCCTTCGTGGTATCATATTATGTTACATAGTTGAAAGGAAAATACCAGACTTGGTATATTGATCATGTTTCAAAAAACCTTCACAAAATGACCTATCATGTTCGAGGTTTCATGGCTTTCATCCAAATGACCGATGTTATGTGTCAATCACGGCATAGTTTGTGAAGTTGTGCCCATATTATGCATGTGTGGACATTGGTATGTAGAACAATGTTGCAGGAGGAAGTTTTCCTTTTGTCGCACGAAAATCCCTTTTCCATTTTCCGCGCAAAAACGGGTCGCTTTGTGAAGTAACCACCAAAATGCCGCTTCGAATGCTACCGTCCTATTTTCCTAAAATACTAGACCACCTTACATGGACTATATCCCAACCGGTACATCTCAAACCTTTTCGTCCATCCCGGGTAAAAAGGACAAATGTCTGCCGAATCGGCAGGAAGTGGGTCCGGTTTGTACTACAGGTACATGATCTATCGCCCGTGATTTTTTGAAAAAATCATTTTTAGACTCGCAATATGTGGTTTCTTCAGAGATCCAATGCAAGTTCTAACGATGCCCGTCCCCTATCTTCATGCACACCGGTTCGACCATAGTTAGAAATTCAGATAATTCAAAACGGGCATAATAAATTCAAAAAAAACCCGAACAATGAAAATCCTTCGCGTGGTGTCATATTATGTTACATAGTTGAAAGGAAAAATACCAGACTTGGTATATTGATCATGTTTCGAAAAAACCTTCACAAAATGACCTATCATGTTCGAGGTTTCATGGCTTTCCAAATGACCGATGTTATGTGCTGAATCACGGCATAGTTTGTGATGTTGTGCCCATATTATGCATGTGTGTGGACATTGGTATGTAGAACAATGTTGCAGGAGGAAGTTTTCCTTTTTGTCGCACGGAAAATCCCTTTTCCATTTTCCGAGCGCAAAAAACGGGTCGTTTTGTGAAGTAACCACCAAAATGCCGCTTCGAATGCTACCGTCCTATTTTCCTAAAATACTAGACCACCTTACATGGACTATATCCCAACCGGTACATCTCAAACCTTTTCGTCCATCCCGGTAAAAGGATAAATGTCCGCCGAATCCAGGAAGTGGGTCCGGTTTGTACTATGTACATGATCTATCGCCCGTGATTTTTTGAAAAATCATTTTAGACTCGCAATATGTGGTTTCTTCAGAGATCCAATGCAAGTTCTAACGATGCCCGCCCCTATCTTCATGCACAGGTTCGACCATAGTTAGAAATTCGGATAATTCAAAACGGGCATAATAAATTCAAAAAAAACCGAACAATGAAAATCCTTCGTGGTATCATATTATGTTACATAGTTGAAAGGAAAAATACCAGACTTGGTATATTGATCATGTTTCAAAAACCTTCACAAAATGACCTATCATGTTCGAGGTTTCATGGCTTTCGTCCAAATGACCGATGTTATGTGTCAATCACGCATAGTTTGTGAAGTTGTGCCCATATTATGCATGTGTGGACATTGGTATGTAGAACAATGTTGCAGGAGGAAGTTTTCCTTTTGTCGCACGGAAAATCCTTTTCCATTTTCCGAGCGCAAAAAACGGGTCGTTTTGTGAAGTAACCACCAAAATGCCGCTTCGTAATGCTACCGTCCTATTTTCCTAAAATACTAGACCACCTTACATGGACTATATCCCAACGGTACATCTCAAACCTTTTCGTCCATCCCGTAAAAGGACAAATGTCCGAATCGGCGGAAGTGGGTCCGTTTGTACTACAGTACATGATCTATCGCCTGATTTTTGAAAAATCATTTTAGACTCGCAATATGTGGTTTCTTCAGAGATCCAATGCAAGTTCTAACGATGCCCCCCTATCTTCATGCACACCGTTCGACCATAGTTAGAAATTCAGATAATTCAAAACGGCATAATAAATTCAAAAAAACCGAACAATGAAAATCCTTCGTGGTGTCATATTATGTTACATAGTTGAAAGGAAAAATACCATACTTGGTATATTGATCATGTTTCAAAAACCTTCACAAAATGACCTATCATGTTCGAGGTTTCATGGCTTTCGTCCAAATGACCGATGTTATGTGTGAATCACGGCATAGTTTGTGAAGTTGTGCCCATATTATGCATGTGTGTGGACATTGGTATGTAGAACAATGTTGCAGAGGAAGTTTTCCTTTTGTCGCACGGAAAATCCCTTTTCCATTTTCCGAGCTAAAAAACGGGTCGCTTTGTGAAGTAACCACCAAAATGCCGTTTAGAATGCTACCGTCCTATTTTCCTAAAATACTAGACCACCTTACATGGACTATATCCCAACGGTACATCTCAAACCTTTTCGTCCATCCCGTAAAAGGACAAATGTCCGGACCCAGAGGAAGTGGGTCCGTTTGTACTACAGGTACATGATCTATCGCCTGATTTTTTGAAAAATCATTTTAGACTCGCAATATGTGGTTTCTTCAGAGATCCAATGCAAGTTCTAACGATGCCCGTCCCTATCTTCATGCACACCGTTCGACCATAGTTAGAAATTCAGATAATTCAAAACGGGCATAATAAATTCAAAAAAAAACCCGAACAATGAAAATCCTTCGCGTGGTGTCATATTATGTTACATAGTTGAAAGGAAAAATACCAGACTTGGTATATTGATCATGTTTCGAAAAAACCTTCACAAAATGACCTATCATGTTCGAGGTTTCATGGCTTTCGGTCCAAATGACCGATGTTATGTGCTGAATCACGGCATAGTTTGTGATGTTGTGCCCATATTATGCATGTGTGTGGACATTGGTATGTAGAACAATGTTGCAGGAGGAAGTTTTCCTTTTTGTCGCACGGAAAATCCCTTTTCCATTTTTCGAGCGCAAAAAACGGGTCGTTTTGTGAAGTAACCACCAAAATGCCGTTTCAGAATGCTACCGTCCTATTTTCCTAAAATACTAGACCACCTTACATGGACTATATCCCAACCGGTACATCTCAAACCTTTTCGTCCATCCCGGATAAAAAGGACAAATGTCTGCCGAATCGGCAGGAAGTGGGTCCGGTTGTACCATGTACATGATCTATCGCCTGATTTTTGAAAAATCATTTTAGACTCGCAATATGTGGTTTCTTCAGAGATCCAATGCAAGTTCTAACGATGCCCCCCTATCTTCATGCACACCGGTTCGACCATAGTTAGAAATTCAGATAATTCAAAACGGGCATAATAAATTCAAAAAACCCGAACAATGAAAATCCTTCGTGGTGTCATATTATGTTACATAGTTGAAAGGAAAATACCGACTTGGTATATTGATCATGTTTCAAAAACCTTCACAAAATGACCTATCATGTTCGAGGTTTCATGGCTTCGGTCCAAATGACCGATGTTATGTCTTGAATCATGGCATAGTTTGTGATGTTGTGCCCATATTATGCATGTGTGTGGACATTGGTATGTAGAACAATGTTGCAGGAGGAAGTTTTCCTTTTGTCGCACGAAAATCCTTTTCCATTTTCCGAGCGCAAAAACGGGTCGCTTTGTGAAGTAACCACCAAAATGCCGCTTCGAATCGCTACCGTCCTATTTTACTAAAATACTAGACCACCTTACATGGACTATATCCCAACCGGTACATCTCAAACCTTTTCGTCCATCCCGGTAAAAGGACAAATGTCCGAATCCAGGAAGTGGGTCCGTTTGTACCAGTACATGATCTATCGCCGTGATTTTTGAAAAATCATTTTAGACTCGCAATATGTGGTTTCTTCAGAGATCCAATGCAAGTTCTAACGATGCTCGTCCCCTATCTTCATGCACACCGGTTCGACCATAGTTAGAAATTCAGATAATTCAAAACGGGCATAATAAATTCAAAAAAAATCCGAACAATGAAAATCCTTCGCGTGGTGTCATATTACGTTACATAGTTGAAAGGAAAATACCAGACTTGGTATATTGATCATGTTTCAAAAAACCTTCACAAAATGACCTATCATGTTCGAGGTTTCATGGCTTTCGGTCCAAATGACCGATGTTATGTGCTGAATCACGACATAGTTTGTGATGTTGTGCCCATATTATGCATGTGTGTGGACATTGTTATGGAGAACAATGTTGCAGGAGGAAGTTTTCCTTTTTGTCGCACGGAAAAGCCCTTTTCCATTTTCCGAGCGCAAAAAACGGGTCGTTTTATGAAGTAACCACCAAAATGCCGTTTAGAATGCTACCGTCCTATTTTCCTAAAATACTAGACCACCTTACATGGACTATATCCCAACCGGTACATCTCAAACCTTTTCGTCCATCCCGTAAAAGGACAAATGTCTGCCGAATCCAGGAAGTGTCCGGTTTGTACTACGTGTACATGATCTATCGCCCGTGATTTTTGAAAAATCATTTTAGACTCGCAATATGTGGTTTCTTCAGAGATCCAATGCAAGTTCTAACGATGCCCGTCCCTATCTTCATGCACACCGTTCGACCATAGTTAGAAATTCAGATAATTCAAAACGGGCATAATAAATTCAAAAAACCCGAACAATGAAAATCCTTCGTGGTGTCATATTATGTTAAATAGTTGAAAGGAAAATACCAGACTTGGTATATTGATCATGTTTGAAAAACCTTCACAAAATGACCTATCATGTTCGAGGTTTCATGGCTTTCGTCCAAATGACCGATGTTATGTCTTGAATCACGGCATAGTTTGTGATGTTGTGCCCATATTATGCATGTGTGTGGACATTGGTATGTAGAACAATGTTGTAGGAGGAAGTTTTCCTTTTATCGCACGGAAAATCCTTTTCCATTTTCCGAGCAAAAACGGGTCGCTTTGTGAAGTAACCACCAAAATGCCGCTTTCGAATGCTACCGTCCTATTTTCCTAAAATACTAGACCACCTTACATGGACTATATCCCAACCGGTACATCTCAAACCTTTTCTTCCATCCCGGGTAAAAAGGACAAATGTCTGCCGAATCGGCAGGAAGTGGGTCCGGTTTGTACTATAGGTACATGATCTATCGCCCGTGATTTTTTGAAAAAATCATTTTTAGACTCGCAATATGTGGTTTCTTCAGAGATCCAATGCAAGTTCTAACGATGCCCGTCCCCTATCTTCATGCACACCGGTTCGACCATAGTTAGAAATTCAGATAATTCAAAACGGGCATAATAAATTCAAAAAAAAACCGAACAATGAAAATCCTTCGCGTGGTGTCATATTATGTTACATAGTTGAAAGTAAAAATACTCAGACTTGGTATATTGATCATGTTTCGAAAAAGCCTTCACAAAATGACCTATCATGTTCGAGGTTTCATGGCTTTCGGTCCAAATGACCGATGTTATGTGCTGAATCACGGCATAGTTTGTGATGTTGTGCCCATATTATGCATGTGTGTGGACATTGGTATGTAGAACAATGTTGCAGGAGGAAGTTTTCCTTTTTGTCGCACGGAAAATCCCTTTCCCATTTTCCGAGCGCAAAAAACGGGTCGTTTTGTGAAGTAACCACCAAAATGCCGTTTCAGAATGCTACCGTCCTATTTTCCTAAAATACTAGACCACCTTACATGGACTATATCCCAACCGGTACATCTCAAACCTTTTCGTCCATCCCGGGTAAAAGGACAAATGTCTCGAATCCGGAAGTGGGTCGGTTTGTACTGTACATGATCTATCGCCCGTGATTTTTGAAAAATCATTTTAGACTCGCAATATGTGGTTTCTTCAGAGATCCAATGCAAGTTCTAACGATGCCCGCCCCTATCTTCATGCACACCGTTCGACCATAGTTAGAAATTCAGATAATTCAAACGGGCATAATAAATTCAAAAAACCCGAACAATGAAAATCCTTCGTGGTGTCATATTATGTTACATAGTTGAAAGGAAAAATACCAGACTTGGTATATTGATCATGTTTCAAAAACCTTCACAAAATGACCTATCATGTTCGAGGTTTCATGGCTTTCGTCCAAATGACGGTGTTATGTGTGAATCACGGCATAGTTTGTGATGTTGTGCCCATATTATGCATGTGTGTGGACATTGGTATGTAGAACAATGTTGCAGGAGGAAGTTTTCCTTTTGTCGCGGAAAATCCTTTTCCATTTTCGGGCGCAAAAAACGGGTCGCTTTGTGAAGTAACCACCAAAATGCCGCTTCGAATGCTACCGTCCTATTTTCCTAAAATACTAGACCACCTTACATGGACTATATCCCAACCGGTACATCTCAAACCTTTTCTTCCATCCCGGTAAAAGGACAAATGTACCGAATCGGCAGGAAGTGGGTCCGTTTGTACTATAGGTACATGATCTATCGCCCGTGATTTTTTGAAAAATCATTTTAGACTCGCAATATGTGGTTTCTTCGAGAGATCCAATGCAAGTTCTAACGATGCCCCCCTATCTTCATGCACACCGTTCGACCATAGTTAGAAATTCGGATAATTCAAAACGGCATAATAAATTCAAAAAACCGAACAATGAAAATCCTTCGTGGTGTCATATTATGTTACATAGTTGAAAGGAAAAATACCAGACTTGGTATATTGATCATGTTTCAAAAAGCCTTCACAAAATGACCTATCATGTTCGAGGTTTCATGGCTTTCGTCCAAATGACCGATGTTATGTGTGAATCACGGCATAGTTTGTGATGTTGTGCCCATATTATGCATGTGTGGACATTGGTATGTAGAACAATGTTGCAGGAGGAAGTTTTCCTTTTGTCGCGGAAAATCCCTTTCCCATTTTCCGAGCGAAAAACGGGTCGCTTTGTGAAGTAACCACCAAAATGCCGCTTCAGAATGCTACCGTCCTATTTTCCTAAAATACTAGACCACCTTACGTGGACTATATCCCAACGGTACATCTCAAACCTTTTCGTCCATCCCGTAAAAGGACAAATGTCTGCCGAATCGGTAGGAAGTGGGTCCGGTTTGTACTACAGTACATGATCTATCGCCGTGATTTTTTGAAAAATCATTTTAGACTCGCAATATGTGGTTTCTTCAGAGATCCAATGCAAGTTCTAACGATGCCGCCCCTATCTTCATGCACACGGTTCGACCATAGTTAGAAATTGAGATAATTCAAAACGGGCATAATAAATTCAAAAAAACGAACAATGAAAATCCTTCGTGGTGTCATATTATGTTACATAGTTGAAAGGAAAAATACCAGACTTGGTATATTGATCATGTTTCAAAAACCTTCACAAAATGACCTATCATGTTCGAGGTTTCATGGCTTTCGTCCAAATGACCGTGTTATGTGCTGAATCACGGCATAGTTTGTGATGTTGTGCCCATATTATGCATGTGTGTGGACATTGGTATGTAGAACAATGTTGCAGAGGAAGTTTTCCTTTTGTCGCACGGAAAATCCTTTTCCATTTTCCGCGAAAAAACGGTCGCTTTGTGAAGTAACCACCAAAATGCCGTTTCAGAATGCTACCGTCCTATTTTCCTAAAATACTAGACCACCTTACATGGACTATATCCCAACCGTACATCTCAAACCTTTCGTCCATCCCGGTAAAAGGACAAATGTTCCGTAATCCAGGAAGTGGGTCCGTTTGTACAGGTACATGATCTATCGCCTGTGATTTTTGAAAAATCATTTTAGACTCGCAATATGTGGTTTCTTCAGAGATCCAATGCAAGTTCTAACGATGCCCGCCCCTATCTTCATGCACACCGTTCGACCATAGTTAGAAATTGATAATTCAAAACGGGCATAATAAATTAAATAAAACGAACAATGAAAATCCTTCAAGTGGTGTCATATTATGTTACATAGTTGAAAGGAAAATACCAGACTTGGTATATTGATCATGTTTCAAAAACCTTCACAAAATGACCTATCATGTTCGAGGTTTCATGGCTTTCGTCCAAATGACCGATGTTATGTGCTGAATCACGGCATAGTTTGTGATGTTGTGCCCATATTATGCATGTGTGGACATTGGTATGTAGAACAATGTTGCGGAGGAAGTTTTCCTTTTATGCATACGGAAAATCCCTTTTCCATTTTCCGAGCATAAAAACGGGTCGCTTTGTGAAGTAACCACCAAAATGCCGCTTTCAGAATGCTACCGTCCTATTTTCCTAAAATACTAGACCACCTTACATGGACTATATCCCAACCGTACATCTCAAACCTTTTAGTCCATCCCGGTAAAAGGACAAATGTCTCAGAATCAGGAAGTGGGTCCGGTTTGTACTACAGTACATGATCTATCGCCGTGATTTTTTGAAAAAATCATTTTAGACTCGCAATATGTGGTTTCTTCAGAGATCCAATGCAAGTTCTAACGATGCCCGCCCCTATCTTCATGCACACCGGTTCGACCATAGTTAGAAATTCATAATTCAAACGGGCATAATAAATTCAAAAACCAACAATGAAAATCCTTCGTGGTGTCATATTATGTTACATAGTTGAAAGGAAAATACCACTTGGTATATTGATCATGTTTCGAAAAAACCTTCACAAAATGACCTATCATGTTCGAGGTTTCATGGCTTTCGGTCCAAATGACCGATGTTATGTGTTGAATCACGGCATAGTTTGTGATGTTGTGCCCATATTATGCATGTGTGTGGACATTGGTATGTAGAACAATGTTGCAGGAGGAAGTTTTCCTTTGTCGCACGGAAAATCCCTTTTCCATTTTCCGAGCAAAAACGGGTCGATTTTATGAAGTAACCACCAAAATGCCGTTTCAGAATGCTACCGCCCTATTTTCCTAAAATACTAGACCACCTTACATGGACTATATCCCAACCGTACATCTCAAACCTTTTCGTCCATCCCGGTAAAAGGAAAAATGTCTGCCGAATCAGAGGAAGTGGGCCAGTTTGTACTGGTACATGATCTATCGCCCGTGATTTTGAAAAAATCATTTTAGACTACTTAATATGTGGTTTCTTGAGATCCAATGGAAGTTCTAACGATGCCCCCCTATCTTCATGCACACAGTTCAACCATAGTTAGAAATTGATAATTCAAAACGGGCATAATAATTCAAAAAAACCCGAACAATGAAAATCCTTCGTGGTGTCATATTATGTTACATAGTTGAAAGGAAAAATACCAGACTTGGTATATTGATCATGTTTCAAAAAACCTTCACAAAATGACCTATCATGTTCGAGGTTTAATGGCTTTCGGTCCAAATGACCGATGTTATGTCTGAATCACGGCATAGTTTGTGATGTTGTGCCCATATTATGCATGTGTGTGGACATTGGTATGTAGAACAATGTTGCAGGAGGAAGTTTTCCTTTTGTCATACGGAAAATCCCTTTTCCATTTTCCGAGCACAAAACAGGTCGATTTGTGAAGTAACCACCAAAATGCCGCTTCGAATGCTACCGTCCCTATTTTCCTAAAATACTAGACCACCTTACATGGACTATATCCCAACCGACATCTCAAACCTTTTCGTCCATCCCGGTAAAAGGACAAATGTCTTAAATCGAGGAAGTGGGTCCCGGTTTGTACTGGTACATGATCTATCGCCTGTTTTTTGAAAAATCATTTTTAGACTCGCAATATGTGGTTTCTTGAGATCCACCGCAAGTTCTAACGATGCCCTTCCCTATCTTCATGCACACCGTTCGACCATAGTTAGAAATTGATAATTCAAAACGGCATAATAAATTCAAAAAACCGAACAATGAAAATCCTTGTGGTATCATATTATGTTACATAGTTGAAAGGAAAATACCACTTGGTATATTGATCATGTTTCAAAAACCTTCACAAAATGACCTATCATGTTCGAGGTTTCATGGCTTTCGGTCCAAATGACCGATGTTATGTGCTGAATCACGGCATAGTTTGTGATGTTGTGCCCATATTATGCATGTGTGTGGACATTGGTATGTAGAACAATGTTGCGGGAGGAAGTTTTCCTTTTTGTCGCACGGAAAATCCCTTTTCCATTTTACGAGGCAAAAAACGGGTCGCTTTGTGAAGTAACCACCAAAATGCCGCTTCGTAATGCTACCGTCCTATTTTCCTAAAATACTAGACCACCTTACATGGACTATATCCCAACCGGTACATCTCAAACCTTTTCGTCCATCCCGGTAAAAGGACAAATGTCTGCCGAATCAGGAAGTGGGTCCGGTTTGTACTCTGTGTACATGATCTATCGCGTGATTTTTGAAAAAATCATTTTTAGACTCGCAATATGTGGTTTCTTCAGAGATCCAATGCAAGTTCTAACGATGCGCCCCTATCTTCATGCACACCGGTTCGACCATAGTTAAAAATTCGATAATTCAAAACGGGCATAATAAATTCAAAAAACCGAACAATGAAAATCCTTGGCGTGGTGTCATATTATGTTACATAGTTGAAAGGAAAAATACCAGACTTGGTATATTGATCATGTTTCAAAAAACCTTCACAAAATGACCTATCATGTTCGAGGTTTCATGGCTTTCGGTCCAAATGACCGATGTTATGTCTTGAATCACGGCATAGTTTGTGATGTTGTGCCCATATTATGCATGTGTGTGGACATTGGTATGTAGAACAATGTTGCAGGAGGAAGTTTTCCTTTTGTCGCATACGAAAAATCCCTTTTCCATTTTCCGAAAGCAAAACGGGTCGCTTTGTGAAGTAACCACCAAAATGCCGCTTTCGAATGCTACCGTCCTATTTTCCTAAAATACTAGACCACCTTACATGGACTATATCCCAACCGTACATCTCAAACCTTTTCTTCCATCCCGGTAAAAGGACAAATGTTGGCCAGAATCGGTAGGAAGTGGGTCGTTTGTACTATAGGTACATGATCTATCGCCTGTGATTTTTGAAAAAAATCATTTTTAGACTCGCAATATGTGGTTTCTTGAGATCCAATGCAAGTTCTAACGATGTCCCCTATCTTCATGCACACCGGTTGACCATAGTTAGAAATTCAGATAATTCAAAGCGGGCATAATAAATTCAAAAAACCCTTAGGCATATAAGTTCAAATCCAAACACTTCTTATGTTTAAAGTTTTTCTAAATTCCAAATTGATATTGAAAAATATAAGTTAATTCATTTTTAATTGTAAATGGTTCATATTTTAAATGGTTACATTAATTATTTTAAAAAGAAAATATTTTTGAATTATTTATTTAAATCCAAACACTTTTTATGTTTAAATTTTTTCTAAATTCCAAATTAATATTCAAAAATATAAGTTAATTCATTTTAAAAGGTTACATTAATTATTTTTAAAATAGAATATGTTTTGAATTATTTATTCAAATCCATACACTTCTTATATTTAAAGTTTTCTAAATTCCAAATTAATATTCAAAATATAAGTTAATTCATTTTAAAAGGTTACATTAATTATTTTTAAAATAGAATATGTTTTGAATTATTTATTCAAATCCATACACTTCTTATATTTAAAATTTTTCTAAATTCCAAATTGATATTAAAAAAATATAAGTTAATTCATTTTTAATTGTAAATGGTTCATATTTTAAATGGTTACATTAATTATTTTTCAAAACAGAAAATGGTTTCGAATTATTTATTTAAATCCAAACACTTTTTATGTTTAAAGTTTTCTAAATTCCAAATTAATTATCATTTAAAAACATTACAAATTTAAACCCCAAAATAAAAAAAGGGGGAAGCAGAGAAAATAACTGAAAAAATTTGAAAGCAGGGGAATCGTCCGTTGGAGCCACCAACCGAATGGAAAATCATCTTGCGCTACGCTTCTGTGAAATTGGACTATAGGTCCCGGTTGGTGGCTCAACAGCCGTATCTTTACCTAGTCCCGGTTGGAGCCTGGATACCTCTCCACTTTATATAACTTCTCTTCTTCTTCTTCGCTTCTCTTCTCCTTCTCACTAGGCAATTGCGTCATGCGATACCATATCGTCTTGGCTTATTAGCCGCCCGCGCGCTCACGCATCGCCTGACGACCGCCGCCAGCAGCAGCTCCCAAGCGGCTGCGCCTCGACGATCACGGCCACCGCCGCCATGTGACTCACACCCGGCAATGGCCGCCGCTCCGCTGCTCTTCCAGCCGCCGCGTGCGCATCCTTAGGCAGCGCGCCGTACCTTCACGCCACAGGCTAATCAGTGCATCCTACCTCCTGCCTTCCTCATTGACGATCAAGGTTACCGTTTTCTGGCGGCCGCTATGCATACATTAGGCGGGGCGAACGCCTTGCATGGTGTAGCAGGCTGTTGGCGTAATGGTGGGCTCGTGGCGCGTGGCTCTTGCCCATGTGTTGAGGCGGCTGACGGTGGGGGCCAGCTGGAGGCGGTGTGGCGCTGCTGGTGGAAGTGGGCACACATGGCCAGCGAGGCCAAGGGAAATTGTGCCTAACGAGGCCTTAATTTCGCCCTCCTCTGACTGGCCGCTCAAGGTGGATTTTACAATTGGTGCATATTGGGAACACATCTTAGCAAAGGTGATTTTGAGCCTTAATTTCACACTGCAATGTGGTCGGGAGCAGATTTCGCATTTCACTTGCGGAAAAATGATATTTAGGCTGACTGCATGGTCGAGGAATAAGCAGCGAGCGGCCTTGCGGACGACAAACACTACGGATCGGAAAAAAATCATATTTAAGCGTTAAGCGGTTTAATCGAGGGCCATTGCCATCCAGACGCATTACCGCCCTATTCAATGAGCTCGGACTATCCTCGTTTGCTATAGGAGTATCACATTTACTCAATGATAGATTTATACTCCCTCATATCGGGTTGTAGGCTGGAAAAGGGAAGACCGGTGGCGGATTTACTCTCCCTCATGTGGGTTTTATGAGGCTGGGGAAAAGGAGATATGGGTGGCAGAGTTCCGCAGACATGGGAGGCGATGCATGGAGGCCGTGGGGGCAGCGGGTGTATTGTGGGCAGGCAAGAGAGAGGCGTAAGCCCTGCTTGCTCGGGAAGGTGAGGAGAGGTGGAGGCGGCTACCGATGGGGAGTTCCCTGTTTGCTCAGCGTGCGTAGACATGGGCGAAGGGTGTATGATCCGAAACCATTGTGTTCATTCGGACGGGGAAGCTCGATTACGGCTCCCTCTGCTTTGTTCTTGGGTGGTAACCGAGCAGGTGATGCCTGTCCCGTGGTGTTCCTCCACCGCCGTCCTCCTTGTCCTGACCACGTGACGCGTCCTCCTTAACGGCAATGGTGGCGGTGAGGCCCACCTCTATTCCCGCAGCGGTGGCCCGACAGCCCGGCCGAGGTGGCGGTGGCTCCTTTGATTGTTCCCTTTCTTTCCGGTGATTTGGTTCTTCTCGGTAGAATCGACAGATCGAGATCGAGATCGAAGACGAGATCAAGACCATAGATAGATCTAATTAAATGACAAGTTTAATTAGAACACCTAGTAACCCTAACGAATTGATTCGGAGTTCCTTGATTTAGGGTTTGCGCCCTCAGAACCCGATTAACTTGTCGAGCATGCTTTAGGGTTACATTCAATGCACATTAACTTGTCGTATCATCATCATTGCTTGAGCAAACCTTGCATCGATGCCATGTGTTGATTGTTTCCCTTTCTTTCAAGTGATTTGGTTCTTCTCGGTAGAATACGATATCGAGATCGAGATCGAAGACCGAGATCAAGACCATAGATAGATGATCAAGACCTTTTGTAGCCTTATACTCATGTTCCCCTCTCATAGCCTTAGGGTTTAGGGTTTCTCTTCATTTTATTATTGTGTATGTATATATTAGGGTTTCACCTTTGATCCGAGGAAAATAATATTAGTTGTCGCTTTGACTTATTCGTAACTTTCTCCTTTAGCGCTTTGACTTATTCGTTTTCCACCTATGCAGAAAATATGGACCCACGTCGAGAGGCGAAGAAAGGAAGAGTTGATCCAAGGTGTGATCGTGGGGAAGATAATTTAGGCGTATCAGCGTTTACGAACAACTCCGTGAGGGTGATCCTCTTTTGAGTAGACAACTTGTTTGAGGTTGAAGGTGTTGCCTTCGAGAGAAAGCGATGCCTTTGTGTAGAGAAGGCGACGCTCGGCGAGGTGCATGTAATATAAATCAATTCATTAATTAATCATCTGCTATCTATATAGAAATAGTAACGACGATCTTTCTTCTTTTAGCCTCTCGGATCGAAGGAATCTCTTTGAAAAAAAGAGCGACGAGGCCCAACCAAAAGTTGGAAGACCATGAGAGGTTCGAGGATCGAATATATGTCGATGTAGGCGGCAATAAGCGGCTCGAAGTTGTCGCAACCAAATTTGTGGCACAATGCTTGAATGTCGTTAGGGACTTAATCCCGATCACCATTAGAAATTGGAATAGGCCTGCTAATGCGGATGAAGAGGGAACATGTTTATTTGTCCCTAACCACGCCAAAGATTTCTTGTGGAAGAGGCTCATGGTTAATTTCAAACTACGAAGATAGAGCTGGATCCAAATGCGGAGGATCGATTGAGGGCCTTACAACATGGGAGAGCCATGGAGGCTAAGGTCGAGTGGGCTTTGAAGAAGATGGCCTGATGTTTCACCAAGCTGGAAGAAAAGATTGCACCTTGACTATGTCGTGAAAGAGAAGACTCAGTTTCAAGAAGACTCGGTTTGAGAAGATAAAACCATTACAGGCTGAGTTTGTGGAATACAAGACATCGGAAAAAGCTAAGGAAATGTGCAAAGAATAAGCTGAATCACGCTAACAAGAAGTATCACCATACTATGGGGCAAGGTGGCTCTGGTGGCATTCCTAAGTGGGAGAAACTTGAGCGAGGCTGCGTGATAAAAATATCACCCGAGGCAGACGATTGGGTAGAGCGTGCAAGGAATTGGTTTTACGGGCATGGGGCATGTTGGACTGGAAGGGAGGTGTATATATACCATACGACATAAAGACCCTTGCCAATCGAGAGGATGAGAAAAGCGGTAAAGGCTGTTAAAGATGGGGACTTCATTCCCGATAGAGAGATTGATGAGCTCACACTCGCCCTTGGAAATAAGGAACATGATGGGCGAACACGAGGCACAATAGGATCCCAATCATGGAGGACTGGGTTTCCGAAGAGGAAGAAATATCACGATAGAAGCCGTCGGAGGAGTAAGGACGGGCGGTTGAAGCGAAAGTCGGAAAGAAGCGAATGCGTTTAATTGAAAAACGATTAAAGCAACAACAAGATGAAATTAACTCACTTAAAGCAAAGTACTACCGGCGCCCCATCTCGAAGCCTGCGCATTGATGCTACCCTATCGAATAATCGAAAGCAGTGTGGCTTCCACGAGGTCCGGGTGATGACAATGGCGATGCCGATGATGCACCGACGATGGCTCTGTTGGCTACCCAGTGGATGATATCACGAGAGATGACCTGCACGAGCTACATGTCAAAGTTGTGAACATATCAATGAAGGTGGCGGTCGGCTATGCCTTACCAATTGGACCCACACCAACTTACCACGATCGTCTGGTTCGAGAGCTACGCTGTTGTCGGCGTGGATGAAATCATGCCCACCTTTGAGGTTTTGGATCTTCACTACCCTTGGTGAAGGGGATGTGGTCTTGGGTGATAAGCGTCACCATTCTGTAACCGAAGGATTGTATCGATGCTTGAAATCACCGCCAAGGCCATCTTCGCGCCTCACCGTCTCCAGGAAATTAAGGCAGCATGGCGGCCGTCTTCGTCGCCTCACCGGCTCGTCGCCTCACCCGTCTCGGTGCAGCCATCGCCCGGGAGCCATCGCGGCGCCTCGGGATAAAGCGTAAAGCGTACCGCTCTTGTCGTTGGCGATCGCGAAAGCGTAAACAAGAGCCTCTTCCAAAAGTACCAGCGGTTCCTCCCAAGAGAGCTTATGGTATCTTGAAGAGGAAGCGGCGATCGTTGATCTGAAGCAACGACGTTTTGCTAAATGAGGTGACGAAAGAGCGAGTTCCCGACACCAAAGAAGAAAAAGCCAAAGTGTTGAAAATGCTAAAGACTCTTCATCAACCCGAGCCAAAGCTGTCATCGGACTATGGCGTTCTATTCTCAAGTCACATGCGGCACAAAAGCCTCGAAGAGCGATCTTGATGCAAGCGAAATCTGTTGCCCATTTCGGAGAACAAGCAAAACAGACTTGCGCCCCTCTCAAGGTGATTTCCCAAACCAATGTGGTCGAGCAAATATGGGGCGAAGTGCAGTATGATCGAGGTGCTTACTGTCTGGAGAAAGGCCACGCTGCTCAAGGTATGAGTATTGCCGAAGCTTATCGATTAGAGTTCTTCCCGTGAGTGAAGTAGCATACAAATACCCGTCAGCAAACCTCTCGTCAAACTGAGGAGGTAAATAATCTTTCAACAAAAATCAAGATTGCATATTTGGTACATGCCGCCACAAGGGTAAGGCTATGGATAGTCTTGAGGGTTACAAAAGCATCATGGGAAAGAAAGTGATGACATGATATCCATTGAATTTGATGAGCTATTTCAATTATTCAATCAAGGCGCCTTGGACAAATCGCTCATCGATTGCCTATTGTGCATAAGTACTAATTCTGTAATTAACTTGGTCTCGACTATCTCACTTTGTTTATTGCATGTATATAATCATCTTTGTAATGCGAGAATGAATATTCTCGAATGCGGAGGAGGACAAATCTATGATATTGGCTTCATTGACCCATATTGGGTTCATGAAGCTAATCTCAAAATAAGCCCCCGGATCTGAGAGGATAATATAGTACTGCGCGTTAAGGTTTCAAGAAACCAAAGGAAATACTTTTTCCTTACAACCCAGTGAGTGTTATTGTCTTGTATACACTTTCTATTTCGCTTACTCGATGTTAAGTATATAATTGATTAGTTATGCATTCGCACTTCCACTATATTACATTAATCATTCAACTTGACAAAGGCGTGTACTAGTCATGGACTCAAACATAAACCCCTTGAGGCGTGGAAGGACATGCAGATACTTCTCCGGTAATTCTAATCATTACGACACTATATCGGCAGCGTTAAGTGAATTTTATGATATCAAGTACTTAATAACTTCTTTTATTCGTTTTCTTCGGGGCGCTTGAAATGGTTCACCAACAAGGCTAGGGGTGTTTGGAAAGAGGGCTTACATTTCAACCACTAGATGTAAGCACCACTAGCTATATCCAGCATCTCTTTGATTCTAGTTTTGATCTGATTATTATCATGCTTGATTATTATTTTGATTGAACTATGTTCTCGTAAAGTGCACGACGAGGACGGTAACAATCTATGTGGATACTATGTATGCGAGTTCATCCGTGGGGCGTGCGATGAGAAGGGCAGAAATTTAGAGAAACTCCACATTATGTAAACAATTTCTATAGTTTTATTTTCAAACAAATTGTGTTTAGTTTCATTCATATAGTGACTCCTTTTTAAATCAGATCGAGCGTCTACGGGACGGTCTTACAAAAGGATCGCGTCACGAGCAATTCGGGAGGAATTGGCGGGATTCTTGGATGAAGTCCTAGACCGAAAGGGAATACTATTCTGTGTATAGACAATAGGGATTGTAAAAATAACCTTTCGATCCGTGTATAGACAAGGGAATACTTTTGTATGTAGTGCATGAACTCGATCCGTGTATTGAATGTAATATTGTCATGATGATCTTGTGTAATACAAGGTTCCTTCATTGATAAGTGCAAAACACTAAATAAACAATAAAACAACCTAAATGAATTCTCGCGGCACAAAAGTGGCGAAAATCTTTGTCGTGACGGCAACAAAATGTGCAAAAATGAATTCTACGCATGGCGAAGAAATGAGCAAATCTGCGCGCGGCAGCAGGTTATTAGTCGGTTAGGTTACGAACCGACTATCTCCACCCTCGGCGCTTGCTGCGCCGCGTGCCATTTGTCGGTTGGTGGGGCAGCGGACTAATGGTTAAACTTTAGTCGATTGCCCGTCCGGTTGGGCAACGGGACTAATAACTCTTACCAACGGACGCATGGGCGTTACGCACTAGTGAACCACCATCCGGTACAATGTGTCACCGGCGCAGGCGTTACAAGAAAGAAAAAAAAGTCCGCCTGGAATACAAAGAAAACTGCCCAAAAAGGAAGAAAAGAAAGCGGTGACGAAAAGACTACGAAGCCTGGACAAACTAGCGAACATAAGCGTTGCGCGGCCGAAAGAGCACGCAAGATATCGTCCACCGCTCCGGTCACATGTCTAGAGAGGTACCACTTTGAAGGTGGGCAAGCAAAGAAAAAACTGAGTCAGAAGCCCGGCGGGGAAAGATCCGCTCAATCACCATCTTATTTCTAATCTTCCAAAGGGTCCAGGTTAACGCCACAAACACCAGCCAGAAGAGGTGGCGCCTTCCTCCGGTGCGGTTAGCCTCCGTCTCTAGGAATTCGCCGAGGTCTGGGCACTGCCGAGGCCCCGAGCTTCGGATGAAATTCCACGAGAAAGCGGCGGCGGGCACGTGAACATTATGTGGGTGCACGTCTGGGGACCCATGCGGACACACCCATTGCACGGACCGCTTGGAGACCTCCGTCCCCGAGGGAAGACGGTCCCGGAGCAATTGCCAAAGGAAGATACGGATACTCAGCGGGAGAGGAGACTTCCACAAGTGGGACGTCCAAGGGAGCTCCGGGCCCTGGAAGAGGGACCGGTAAGCCGCTCCAACCGCAAACGCTCCCGAGGGAGACTGGATCTAAGTCACCTTATCCCTCTCAGCAAAGAGGGATAGGGGCAGGGATCCCCGCATCCTCACAAAGTCAGCCGCCTCGGCGTCGTTAAAGGTCCTCCGGAACGGGATGTTTCATTGGTCCTCTCGGAACGCGTCGGCGACTAATAACGTGGGGGCTGCGCAGATAGCAAATAACGCTAGGAACTCCTGGGATAGGGGGCCCCCTAGAATCCAGGGGTCCAGCCAGAACAAGACTCCCTGCCCATCGCCTACCTCAAAACGAGAACCACGTCGAATAAGGTGCTTGATGTCTTGAATGGCCCGCCAAAACTGGGAACCCTCCCGGCGGTCACCTGCCCGGCGAGTACTTGGCCTTGATTAGCTGAGCCAAAGGCCCCTCGTCATGACACCACCAAACCCACTTAAGGAGCAGGGCGATATTGAAGCGGCGCGAGTCAATAATCCCAAGGCCCCCAAGAATTTTGGGGGCGCAAATGTCTGCCCATTTCACCATATGTTATTTCTGGTGCCCATCTCCAGCAACCCAAAAGAATCTAGACAGCTCTTTAGCCAAGTCTGCATGGATTCCTTCAGGAAGCAGATATAGGCCCATCTGGTAAGTGGTGAGGCTGGACAGGCAGGAGTTAATCAGGACAGTCTTGGAACCCTTGGTCGTGAGCCTGATACGCCATGGCTCGGCTTTCGACCGAACCTTCGAGACCATGGGGGCGAGATCCCTGATCAACACTCGAGAGTCCCTCATGGGAAAGCCTAGGTAGGTGATGGGGAAGTCCGCCAACCGGCAATTAAGGCAGTCCGCGATCAGCTACTTCTCCTTCTCCGGGAAGCCAAGGATCATGACTTCGCTCTTGTCAAAGTTGATCTTGAGCCCAGACATCGACTCAAAGCACAGGAGCAGGAACTTGAGGTTAATAATGTCGAGTTCCGACCCCTGGACCATGATCATCGTATCGTCCGCATATTGGAGGTGGGTGACCCCACCTCCGGGGATTAGATGCCCCACCACCCCAGAAAGGTGGCTAGCGACCTTGGCCTTGTCCAAGATCTCTGCAAGGGCATCCACCGCGGAGTTGAAGAGAAGGGGCGACAACGGGTCCCCTTGTCTCACTCCACAGGATGGTCTGAAATAGGGACCCACCTCCCCATTGATATTGATAGCCGTGCTCCTGCTCATCATGAACTGCATGATCCACGAGACCACCCTCTCCTCAAAGCCCCTCCGCTCTAGGACTTGCCTCAGGAATGACCAGTCTAGCTTATCATAAGCCTTCTGGAAGTCAAGCTTGAGGAACACCCCTTTCTGATGGCGTACCTTAACCTCATGAATAATATCATGGAGGGCAAGTACACCATCGTGAATCAGGTGACCCTTGAGGAAGGCAAACTAAAGTGGGTGAGTCAAGCGTTCCATGACCGGAGCGAGGCGGATAGCGCAGACCTTGGCAAAAATCCTCTGGATGACATTGATTACCGTGATGGGGCGAAATTGGCGAATATCCGTTGCCCCCACTAGCTTGGGGATCAGGGTAATCACACCGAAATTCAGCCGAGATATGACAAGAGTCCCCGTATAGAACTCCTGAAACATGCGCATAATCACGGGGCACAGCTGGTCCCAAAAGGACTGGAAGAACACTACCGGGAGCCCATCTGGCCCTGGCGCCGAGTTGGACTTCATAGCTTTGATAGCCGCGGCGACCTTAGACTGGAGAAAAGGGAGGTTCAGCTCCAGATTCTCATCTGCAGTCACCCTGGCATCCTTAGCCTAGAAGTCCGCCTCCAGCGCTAGCCCCGAGGAGGGGGAAGCCAAGAAAAGTTCCCGGTAGAACGCATAAATATGAGCCGCGATGTCTCTCTGGTCCTCCAGAAGAGCGTCTGTGGCCCAGAGGCAGGGTATAGAACACTTCCGACGCCTCCCATTCACGATGGCATGGAAATAGGCCGTGTTGGATTCCCCTGGATAGTCCAGTTCTGGCGGCTCCGCTGTCGCCAGAACGCCTCCTCCCCCTTATAGATCTCCATAATGGAGGTCTCAAGAGAGTACCTACGGGACCAGTCGTCTGCCAAAAGCCCCACCCGGCCAGCCTCCCAGTCAAGCACCTGGATCTCCTTAAGGATGGCATCCTTCTGGCCCCGGATGGCCGCACCCAGGTTCGCCCCCCCAGCCTCGCATCAATTGGCGTGACATCAAGGCACAATGATGCCAGACATCCACCGCACAGAAGACACGGGGCGGAGAGGACGCAACCTCCACCCACCTCGACCGAACCGCCTCCACAAAACCCCGCTGCTGAAGCCATAGGTTTTCAAAGTGGAAGCGGTTAGATCTTGGCGGGGGGCCTCCTCCTGAGTAAAGGAGGAGGGGGGTATGGTCCGAGCCCACCCTGGTGACCGCCCGGAGCGACCACAGGGGGAAGGCCAGCTCCCAGTCCACGGAGACAAAGACCCTATCTAGAACGCACTACACCGGGTCTAGGCGATTATTGGTCTAGGTGAATCTCGCACCAACCCGAGAGATCTCCCTAAGCGCCAAGTCCACGATGCAATCATTGAACATACGAATCCTATGGAGATCCACGTTCGCCTAGCTCTTTTCCGCGGCAGAGCGAATCAAGTTGAAGTCCCCTGCCACAATGACGGGGGTCTCCGTACGCTCCACCTTGGCCTTGAGATCAAGCAGAAACTCATGGGATCTCCTATGGTCCGCGGGGCCATAAACAATGGTGACCTCCCATTTGAGGCGAGACTGTTTATGGGTGAGTGCCATGCTCACAAAGAAATCCCCGCGGTCCATATCCTCAACCTCGAAGGTCTCCTCCTTAACCCCAAGGAGAATACCGCCCGAGTGGCCAGAGGCCGGGAGCCAAGTCCGAGAGAACTTATGCCTAGACAAAGCCTCCAGCTCCAGCGGAGAGAAATCCTGGCGAATAGTCTCCTGAAGGCCCACAATGTCCACATCTTCTTGGCGCAGGTATTCCTTGATTTGGCGGCGGCAGCCGTCCTGACCAAACCCCCGGATGTTCCAAATGAACACCCGGAACGCCCGGAGAAGGTCCATATGGCCGATAACTCGGCCCCCTCTTGGGCGGGAGCAGTGGAGGAAGGAGCAGGCAGGGCCTAGGAGGCCGCCCGAGGTCTCAGAGCAGGAGTTCTCGGGGTGGCGCATCGGAGGCCAAGTTTATCGAGATGGACCCGGGTTCCGAGGAACCAGGTCCTGCCAGTATGAGGGCCCGTTCCCGCTCCCGAGCGTCGCGACCTGCTCCATCCTAGGCCCCTTCTCGCCTCAGAACACTATGCCACAGTCAGCGGCCACAGACGCTAGGTGATCCAAAGTAACCTCCTCCAGAGCCGAAAACCTAGAACCCGAAGGCAAACCAGAGAAGGGAGGGGCATGGGGAGGGGGAGGTCGGGTCATACCAGGATACTCGTCGCGCGTAGTCACCCTCAGGGTCGCCCGCTCCACGATCGTCGGCTCCGGGCCCACGCCCCCACCGCGAGCCCTGGCCAGGCGCACACTATGGCGAGACGGGGGAGGAGGAGGGTGACGGGGGCCTCTGGCCCGGCGCGCCCTAGCACCCGGACCAGGAGTGGCGAGATCGCCCGCGTCCGGGTCACCAGCTGCAAGGTCCGGCGTGTTCGGCGCGAGGGAGTAGCACACCAACCCCGGGGAGCGAGGGGACGACTGAGGGCAGACGACCATCCCCACACTACCCGAGGTGAGCTTCGGCGACGACGCGAGGGTGGTGGGCGGCGGTTAACCCTCTTTGCTCCCCCCAGGACCCCCTCCAGAGAACAACTGGGACTGGCCAAGGTTGGAGCCGTACTGAGCGATGTCGAAGGCGAGAGGCTCCAGCAGGGGCGGGCGGGAGCTGCGCGGGAGGTCATCTCCCAAGAGCTTCGCCGGGGCACTCGGGCGGCGATCCGGAAGAAGGAGCCATCCCGCCAGCCTTGACCCGGCACCTCCCACCCTTTGAGGGGCGAGGAGAGCTGGGACCACCGAGGCCGGCGACTTGGGACCGCCCGGAGAGGCCTTCCCGAGCGAGTCCTCGTCAGACCCTCCATTCCCGCCCTGGTCATCATCTGGTGGGGACGGGGAAGAGGCCGAGCGGCGCACGGGGGGGGCCGTCGAGCTCCATCAGCAGGTCCCGTCCCGCCCTGTCGAAGAAGACGCGCTCAATGGTCACCGGGAACACCGTGGGGTCAGGGCACAGGATGCAGATGCGGATCGCACCGTGACCGGAGAGGGAGCGCGGGTCCACCTCCAGGCATTTGCCCATGGTCTGCGCCATGAGGGAGACCACGTCAGCCCTTCGAGCCTCCGGGGGGACTCCGTCCAGGCGGATCCACACCTCCGACAGCGTGGCAGACACTCCCTGGTCCGCGGACGAAGGCCTGATCAGCACCTGCAGCTGGTGGATCGGCAGGGTGAAGGAGGCGCCGATGGCACACATCCGCAGGGTCGCCACGGAGGGGAAGGACACGGCAAACTCAGAAGGGGAAATCCTCCGTACCCGCCACCCGTGGCCCGGGAGGACCTCACAGAACTCCTGGTGGATCAGCTCCTCCGTCACCTCGATCTGAACTGGGGGGTCCTGCTCGAGAAGCGTCACCGTCGCCAGGGTTTCGGGAACGGCTATCTGTACCCCACCCAGATCGATGTAGTAGAAGCTGCCCTTGACCCCGTGACCGTAGTATTCGGGACATTCCCGATCCAGACGGGGAGGAAGGGAGGAGCCCCCCCCACCGGAGCAGCGGACGTCGGTAGAGCAGAGGAGGGCTTCTTCTTATTCTTAGGCTTCTTCTTCTTCTTCAGAGCAACCACGGGGGGAGTGGCCGCCCCAGGGCGCGACGGGGACGGCAGACCACCGCGGGGCGCAGGGGCCTCACGCCAGTTTGCCACATCAGCGCGACCAAGGGCCCCTCGGGGACCCAGCGCCTCCCCCCTCTCGGCAAGCACTGCCGCGGTGACCCTCACTTGACGCCTCAGCGAGGGCCTCGGTCGGCGGCGGGAGGCCCACAGGCTGCCTTGATTTCGATAAAGTCTGCGCGGCGATCTGATTTCCTTGCCTATAGCCCGGCTCGTGGCTCCGGCAGTCTCGGATGGATTGCTTGGCGGCTTGGTATGCGGAAAGACATTGAGTGCATGCTCGGCGAATTCCACAGGAACTCTGGCATGTCCGCGGGACACCGGTAATTTCCAGCGCTCACGGAGGAATTGAGCACGCCTATCTTGCGTGAGGAGGTTAGCGATCGGGGCCGTCTTGGAGGCATCCATCGGATGGACTTGTACTTTCTTGGTATTGACGGTGGAGTCGAAGGACATGTCGGTGCGTTACGTCTTGTATTTGGGGTACCCCATTGTCCGTCACCTCACGGAGCCTTACAAGCTCGTCTTGCATGCCGAAAGACTGGGAGATTTTGTTGAAATCCCTGTTGCATTGGTCCGATCGGGTGAAGCTCCCGTGGACTGTGATGACGCCCCTCGGTCCTGGCATCTTGAGTAGTAGGTATGCGTAGTGTAGGACGGCCAGGAACCTTGCGAATGCTACACGCCCCAGGATGGCGTGGTATTGCGACGGCCAGTCCACCACTTCGAATTCGAGTCGCTCCTGCCGAAAGTTGTCCGGCTTCCCGAAGATGACATCGAGCCCGATTTTGCCCAGGGGGAATATGCCCTTCCCTGGGACAATGCCGTGGAACATTGTGTCTGATTGTTCCAGGCTGCATTGCGGGATCCGCATTGCTGCTAGAGTGCTTGCGAACATTAGGTTGATGCCACTGCCGCCGTCCATGAAGACGCGACTCATGTCGAAGCCTCCGATCTGCGGCTCCGGCAAAGAGCGGCATGACTGGCGAGGATCTGGCAAGGGTGATCTGCGAGTGAATGTGATGCGGGACTACGATCCCCGAGGTACTCGAGGATTGCGGGAGTTGCCACGGCCAAGTTGATTTGTTGGGTGATTTTCTTCTGCACCCTATTCGTGGGGCGTCCCTTCTGGATCATATTTAGTGCTCCTTTCGGTGGGGGGTACCTGATCCCGGCGTTGTTCTGCGCTGGTGCGACTGGTTGGTTTGGGACTCCAATAGGCGGCGATGGAGGAGCTCCGTGTGCTACTTCACCTGGCGCAGGCGTGTTTCCGAACGCAGGGATTGGGGCTTGTTGCCTCATCTGCACCATGCTTTCGCTGAGTTTCTGGAACTCGCGGCAGTCCTTGAGCATGTGGCTGGCTTTATTTTTGCCATCCTGTTTGTCGATGTAGAAGTTGATGGTACATGGACCCAAAAGTTTGTCGAATGCTGATGGTCCGTTGTCGATGTGGCGTTGCCACCGTATCTGGTCATCATTGTCGCGGAAGTTTCCTCCATGGTATCCTCTGTTGTTTCTTTGTTGTCGTTCGGCGATCGGCGTAGCGCCGCGACCATGTCGGGTCCGTCGCGGTCCTCGTGAGCGCGATCTCCTCTTCTTTCTTGGCGTTCCCGTCTTCGGCCGTAGTCGTCCTCTTCATCCGATTGTGCTCGGTGAATGCAATCTTCGCCGTCAGCCCACCTGTTGGCGATGTCCATGAGGTGGTCGAGTGTCTTGGGCTTGACGCGCCCAAGTTCCTCCTTGAAATCTTGGAGTTTGACGCCGTCTCTGAAGGCATCGATGGCCCTCTCCTCGGAGATATGTGCTGCGGAGTTCTTGGTGGTAGACCAGCGTAATATGTACGAGCGAATAGATTCGCCCATTCTCTGAGTGCAGGCTCACAACTCTTCGATTGAGGCAGGCCTCTTGCTGGTGCCCTTGAAATTTTGGATGAAGATGTAAGCTAGCTCCTCCCAACTTCGGATGGACCCTGATGATAAGCTGCTAAGCCAAACCCGCGCTGCGCCTGTCAGCTGCAGCTGAAGGCATTGCATGGCGGTTTCTTTGTTACCGCCGTGCAGCTTGACGGATGACAGGTGGTCGCTGAGCCAGGATTTTGGATCTTGCGTGCCGTTGAACTTCGGAGTATCCGAAGGAAGCTTGAAATTGCGTGGCATCTGTGTTCGCCGAACAGATCTGCTGAAGCATCGAGCTCCGCAGAGTTCTCCTTCATCTTCATCCATCTCGGACTCGGACGAGCATGCGCGTTTGTGCTTTGTCGATTTTGGGCTGTGTAAGCGCGTCTCTGGCGTCTCTGGCGTCGTAGTCGCGTTTATGGCGATGCGAGCTCTTCTTCCGTCGAGGAAGGTCGTGCTCCTCTTCCTCTTCGGATGAAGGGGTGGGGCTCGATCGGCGCTGGCGGAGCTTTCTTCTTCAGCTCGCGAGGCGTCTTCGTGGGCGCAGCTCCGACGAGTCGAGTCCGGTGAGTGCGGACTTATGCCTCTTTTGGGTCCCCTTCCGGAGGTTGGTGGGCGAGGTCTGATGGATGCCATGATCGCAGCTTGCGGTGTCTTCGGGATGATGTTGTCGTCGGCATCCATATCCATGAACGATGTGTGGAGAGTTCGGGTCACATCGCGGCACTCCTTGGGATCCATGTTCTCTACCCGCGAGCGGTGCTTGTTTCCCTGGTTTCCGTTCGTGCTAGAGCCGGGTGACATGGCGGAGAGCGCAGCTCGTCGCGCGCTGGACTCAGAGGCTGCTTGCTTGCGTTTGTCGAGCGTCTCCTGCATCTTGACTTGCTTCTTGTGCTCCTCGATGAGGGGGTAGTGGTATGCCATCAGTAGGTCACGTGGTGAGTCCACAGGCAGGACTATGTCGCCTGCGACGACACGGCGTGCCTGGACCCATCCTTCTTTGCTAAGTTGGATGACGCGGCCATTGTTTTCCCCTTCGGGTGGGGGATCGCTATACATTCCCACCGTTTCGCCGTTCATCCTGCGGGTTGGGGTTCGTGTTGGGCGCGGGTTAGGCGTTCGCTCTGGATGACTGGCGGCTTGGTAGCGCCAGATGGTCGGTCTGCTTCTGCCGACTTCGGATCCGGAACCGTGGGTCCCTTCATCCGGTGGATCGCATGGATCGGAGTTTCAATTTGCTATCGTAGAACTCATCTGCCGATGGTGATGTGCGCAACAAGGTGGGGAAACCCATGAGGCGGGCGATTGATGGCACGGGCACCTTCGGGAAGGCGGAGGGTGCGGTTTGTCCCACAGGGCGAAGCTCCCGAACAAAATTCGAGTCCATCGCCACAGGCTCGAAATCCTTCATGGTGGCCGGCAGTGGGCGGTGAAGTCAGCGCGAAGAGGAGGTGATTCTCCATCGCCGCGAGTTGTAGATCGATCGGTCGGGACCGTCATGATCGCACAATCAGCAGCCCGATTCCCATAGATGGCGCCAATTGGCGAGGTTTAATCTCGCCAATGCCCATTGTTATGGACTTGGGTTTTGGAAGATGGGGATCTTGGAGATCATGGAACGGTTAACGACAAGCAACCAGGGGACACGAGATTTACCCATGTTCAAAGCCCGGAGGAAAACCCTACTCTGCTTACGCTCTTGATTACGGCGGAACCGAAGGTTCTGGTCTGTGATTCGATCTGGCGTGAGGTGCGTATGCGAGAGTATGAGTCGAGAGATCTAGGACGTGCCCTCCTGGCCTTTATATAGACTTAAGCAGGTCCCGGGCATAGTCCTAGTCGGTTACAAGTTCTAGGGTTTTACCCCTTTAAATTTCCTATCTAGGCTAGTCTTGCTCTCCAAGGATCCGAAGGCGTCATGGGCCTTGGCCACCCGAAAATCTTAATGGGCTAGTGTATGTCTGCTGTGGGCCTTCCTTGGGTTGGACCAGGTATGCTGAAGTCACGTACCCGTAGGGTATAACCATGTCACCTGGGGGCGAGCGCGACGACCGGCGAGCACCCTGGCCCTGCGCTCGAGGCGGGGACCTCGGCAGGTGGTGTTCTGCAGGGTCCCTGTGCCCCCTGGCCGGGGCCTGGCGAGGCGGGGAGGGGAGACGGGAGCCGCTCCAGCCGCGGGACGGGGAAGACCGACGAGGGGGAGGCGAGGGCCGGCGACGAGGGGAGGACTCGCGGCGGGGAGACGGGCCACCGCGGCGGGGGGAGGGACTGCGCAGGCGCTTCGAGGCCATGAGAGCCTCCTTGAAGGAGCGTCCGAGCCAGGGAGGCGCCGGAGGCGGGACGGCGGGAGATGGGGTGGCGGCAAGGGGAGTGGGAGACGAGGGCGAACCCTGGTGGTGGGGCTGGGAGGATACGAGGGTCGGCCAGGCCGTGGGCCGTGGGGCAGGCCTAGGCCCAGCCCGAGCCCGGGGACCGCAGGCAGGCCGAGGCCCACCCGAGGCCCTCCAGCCTCTAGACGGGAGGCCCACCCGCAGGCACCCCCTCGCCCCACGCTCCCGCACGGGGAGGTTCGAGCCAGCGCTCTGCCTCGGGTCACCGCCCCAGCCGGAGACGCCCAAGACCGCTTCCCATCCCAGCGAGCACAGGGGAGAAACTCCCCCACCGGGGCGAGATGAGATGCACCGGGATGGGCACCCCTTGCCGTGACGGTGTCCCACTCCGGGGACCGTGACGGCAACTCCAGCAGGGGTCTCGCCGCCAACTCCCCGAACTCCTCAACGTACCCCCAGCTCGCACCGTGGAGCTGGCCGAGCGCCGCCATCTCCTCCTCCGAGAGCAGGGGCAGCTCCGGTGAAGGCTCCTCCGCACAAGGCTAGGGCTTGGCAGGCCTGCGACCACAAACAAGGGGGTTAGGCCATACCTGAGCACCGACGCGGACATGGTGGGCCGGGAAGCGGACGACGCCGGCGGAGCGGAAGAATTCGCCCCGCGAGAGGGGGCGCGCGTCGATCACCGCATCACCGGTGTTGAGGAGGACGAGTCTCCTGTCCGCCCAGCGGAGGAGGACGGAGCTCGGGCGGCGGCCGGGAAGATGGACTCACCGGCCAGCGCCCGGGCGGGACAGACGAGCCCCGTAGAGACGGCGCCGCCATGAGGGGAGGGCGGAGCAGGGCGCGCGAGGGGAGACCAGAGCAGAACGACGGGGAAGAAGGGGGGAGCGGAGGGAGCTAGCGGCCGGGGCTGGGCGGCAGCGGCCGGCGGCAGCGTGGGGGTGGGGCGGGAGGATTTCAAAATCGCCATCCTTTCCACGCCTCCTTCGGCACAGTAGTAGTAACCCCTAAAGCAAGGATTAGCTCTCTCCCCCTTCTTCCCCGCCTCCAGTTAGTTCATCTTCCCCGGCTGCCGCCAGTCGCCGGAGCCCGCCGTCGTCCTCCTCTGCCGGGCGGACAGGAGACTCGTCCTCCTCAACGCCGGCGATGCGGTGATCGAGGCGCGCCCCCTCTCGCGGGGCTAATTCGTCCGCTCCGGCGGCGTCGTCCGCTTCCCGGCCCACCATGTCCGGGTCGGTGCTCAGGTATGGCCTAACCCCCTTGTTTGTGGTCGCATGCCTGCCAAGCCCCGGCCTTGTGCGGAGGAGCCTTCACCGGAGCTGCCCCCGCTCTCGTAGGAGGGATTTCAAAATCGCCATCCTTTCCGCGCCTCCAGTTAGTTCCAAGTAAGCTATATTCTAGCTAAGTTCAGTTAGTGTCAGAGCAGCAACAGAATGCGGCCAATCATGGGATGACACGATCTGGTAATGGGATGGTCTACATGGCAATCTCTCTGAATAAATCGTGAAAGAAAAAGAAAAAACAGCAACCAATTACGCTGCGCGAAACCACTGCCTCTCTCTTCAGAAATTACGGCGATAACATGCTACAAGGATTTGGGTACACTAGTCTGACGGAGCAATCTTAGCCTCGTATAGATCTCCCACACTACTAGAAAAACCATCTTCGGTTCGATCAGAACAAGCCCAGCAGTCCTGGCCTGGCACAGCCTGCGACTAGTGGGAGCACTAGTCCCGGGCCGTGAGGCCTCTAACGGCTAGAAACGGCCGTAGTGACTAGTCCCGGGCCGGACCAGGTCATTAGTCCCGGTCCGTAATACGGCCCGGGACTAATAACCTGGAGCAGACCAGCTGGTCCTTTCATGGACTATTAGTCTCGGGTCGTATCACGGCCCGGGACTAGTTGTCCACGACTATATAATCTGCCTCCTGTCCTGCTGCCCTAAAGCATAAGTTGCCCTAAAGTCTCATGACTGCCACGTGATTATGACGCAAATGCTTCCGATTGCATTGAGGGGGCTTCTACCAGATAATGTTCGAGTATCCATTGTGAAGCTATGTGCATTTCTCAATGCAATCTCTCAGAAGATAATCAATCCTGAAGATCTACCATTCTGAGAATGATGTGGTGCAATGTCTTGTCGTTTGAGTTGGTGTTCCCACCATCCTTCTTCAATATTATGGCCTTTTCTTTGGTTCACCTAGTCGAAGAGATTTCCATTCTAGGTCCTGTATTTCTACACAATATGTTTCCCTTTGAGAGGTTCATGGGAATCTTAAAGAAATATGTTCGTAACCGTGCTAGGACAGAAGGAAGTATCTCCAAGGGCTATGGAACAGAGGAGGTCATTGAATTTTGTATTGACTTTGTTCCTGACCTTAAGCCGATTAGTCTTCCTTAATCGCGGTATGAGGGGAGACTGAGTGGAAAGGGTACTCTAGGAAGGAAATCAATAATATGTAGGGACGCACATTCTTACACCGAAGAACATTACACCGTTCTACAGAATTCTATATTGGCAGCCCCATATATCGAGGAACAAGAAAATCTTACGCTCCAACAACCCTAGAAAGCATGACTCTTGGATTAGAGATGAACACATGAAGAGTTTCGGCGGTTGGTTGCAACATCTCATAAAAAACAACACTCTTGGAGATCAGGTATACTTGTTGTCTAGGCCACCATCTTCTACTATATCGACTTTCCAAGGGTACGAGATAAATGGGTATACATTTTACACGATAGCCCAAGATAAAAAGAGCACCAACCAAAACAGTGGTGTCCTCTTTGATGCAACAGACAACAATGGGTCAAAGACCACATATTATGGTTACATAGAGGAGATATGGGAACTTGACTATGGACCTACTTTTACGGTCCCCTTGTTTCGGTGCAAATGGGTCAAGCTGACAGGAGGAGGGGTTGAGGTAGACAAGAAATACGGAATGACATTGTTGGATCTCAACAATCTTGGGTACTTAGACGAACCATTCGTCCTAGCCAATGATATGGCTCAGGTTTTCTATGTGAAGGACATGTCTACCAAACCTAGAAAAAGAAAAATAAGAAAAATAATACATCAGACGATGAGCCAAAGCGCCACATAGTTCTTTCAGGAAAAAGAAACATCGTGGGAGTGGAGGACAAGACAAATGTCAGAAGATTGTGATAAGTTTCAGGAAATTCCGCCCTTCGTGGTGAAGGATGACCCAAGCATCATGTTAATGAATGAATATGCTCCATGGATACGACGGGATCAGAAAGGAACACACGCGAAAAAATGATATGTAATAATTGTAAAATTTTATGAGTGAAGATGCTCCATGTGTCCATTTTTATAGTGTTGTATGCAAACAATCTTGAGTGTGTTAGTCCCGTTTTGTGGCTGGACCGGGACTAAAGGAGGGCCTTTAGTCCCGATTCATACTTACCATTAAGATCTGATCTCCAAACGCGTGAGGTCACATATTAGGGAGTGCCTCTATGACGGTTTTCGGAGATGCGGAGGCTGGGATCCGCGGCATCTCCACAAACCGGCCGTAGTGGTGTCCTGCTCTCGAAAACCATCTTGCAGCTTGTAACTTCTCTAACTAGATCAATACGCCCGAGCTAACTAATTTCACATATTAGGAGTGCCTCTATGACCAGATTTCTCGGAGATGCGGAGGGCTGGCCCGTGGCATCTCCACAACCGGGCCGTAGTGGTGTCCTGCTCTCAAAAACATCTTGGAGATGCCTCAAACTGGCTGGAGGATCGGACTCACAAGGATGCCTATTTATAGTTCAAGCAGCTCGGCATAATGTCGACACTCACGACATAATGTCGACACTCACCTATTATTAATCTTGACTCATCTTTAGTCGGGTTGGTGTCCAACCGGGACTAAGGTTCATCTTTAGTCCTGGTTGGTGACACCATCCGGGACAAGCCATGCGACATAATGTCGACACTCACCCCTATTATTAGTGTTGCCTGGCCCAGTCTGCCGCAATCCCTTCAGTCGAGGTTGGTTTCTCCAACCGGGACTAAAGATGAACCCTCTCTTTATAGGCATTTCCCTCTATTTATTAGGTAACATTCAAGACATTTATTAATATTAAAAACCGGGACAAACCGGGACTAGCTAACACTCATGACCAAAGCCACCCCCTTTAGTCATAATCATGCTTAGTCCTATAGTACGCAGCTTCAGGGTCTTCTTCTTCATCTTCATCATCATCGTCATCGTCACCTGCCACTCCGGGGATCGTCAGCCCATCCATGGCATATACCAGGGGCCATTCCAGCCTCGAATTCACAGCGGGCGGGGGAGGGGTCTCCTGGAAGACGATGTCGCTACCTCCGGGCCGGTGTGGGGCCTTTTTGTGGTTCTGTGGCGGATGGACTCGTGGGCACATGAGAGGATGGTCTCCCCGTGATAGCGCATCACTCCGATAGTAATGCGGTTCGCCCACCACAGACGGCCGCATCGTTGTGGTTCACGGGCCATCACCCTCGTACTGGCGAGCTCCCTTTCCTGCCTATTAGCGAAGAAGGCATTCCGGTGTCATAGTTGTCGGGATCCCACGGGATCCATCCGCGCCTCCGGCGTGAGCTCGTGGTAGAAGTGGTTTGTGATGGCCGCTTTGGCACGGAACCTTGAGGATAGGAGGACAAGAACCCCTCCGGCCAAGATCCGGTGGCGGCCGGTAGCCTGGCGGACAAGGGTATTTGGAGGTGCACAGCACCTCGGTCTCCTCGAGGGTCAGAATGGCCCAGTAGGCATTGTCCATTGTTCTAAGAGAGGAAGGTGTGGATGTGTGGATAGCCATGGCACGATCGCCCTAAATATAGAGGTAAAGGGCGGGAAAACTTGGCGTGAAGCTTTGGGAAATGGCGGGAAATATCTTTAGTCCCGGTTAGTGACTACATCCAGGACTAAAAGCTCTCGTAGAAAGGAAAGGGCGGGAAAACTTGGCGGGAAGCGGTGGGAAATATCTTTAGTCCCGATTTGTGACTACAATCGGGACTAAATGGATATTATATTAAGATTCTTTATATTTTTCTGATAATAATAGACATATTATTTGTTTTATTTGGATTATTACAATAAAAGATATGATTTTCCAAAGTTTTTATATTTGATTTGAATTAAAAAAGAAAATTTACAAATGAAATAATTTATAAATCATGCAAACAGATAAATGGATATTATATGAAGATTCTTTATATTTTTCTGATAATAATAGACATATTATTTGTTTTATTTGGATTATTACAATAAAAGATATGATTTTCCAAAGTTTTTATATTTGATTTGAATTAAAAAAAGAAAATTCACAAAATTTATAAATGATGCAAACAGATAAATGGATATTATATTAAGATTCTTTATATTTTTCTGATAATAATAGACATATTATTTGTTTTATTTGGATTATTACAATAAAAGATATGATTTTCCAAAGTTTTTATATTAGTTTTGAATTAAAAAAAAGAAAATTTACAAAAAAAAATTAGTCGCGGGTCGTGGCTGGACCCAGGACTAAAGGGTGCTTGCGCGCGCGAAAATAAAGCGGCCGAAAAAACACTTTAGTCCCGGGCCGTGGTTTAACCCGCGACTAAAGGGGGGGTCTTTAGTCGCGGGTTAAGCCACGGCCCGGGACTAAAGACTCTTTAGTCCCGTCCCGTGGTTTGACCCGCGACTAAAGGGGGGGTCCCTTTATATTCTGGCACCAGGGGAGTTGCTGCCCCAACACTTCGCCTTTCTCGACGAAGACAAAGCAGGAAGTCTTGTCCCGATTCTCATTGCCGCTCCATAGTGCATCGTGCTCCGTCGTCTTGCGCTTCCCGATGCTACCGCGCGCCGCCTCGCTGCCTAGCTGCTCCGGCGCCGTGCTCGATCTCCGCCTTGTCTCGTGCCGCCGTTCAGCAGCGCCTCGCCGCCATTGCGCCTCGTAATCTGCCGCCACATTAAATGCCCCTTGATGCCTCGATCGGTGAGAGCTCAAGGAATGCTGGCGGTGTGGTTTTGTAATTTTTAGTTAGCTAGGGTTATTAATTATTGTAATTGTAATTATCTAGGATTAGGATTATTAGTTAGCTAGGGTTATTAATTATTGTAATTGTAATTCGCTAGAATTAGCTAGTTTTTTTTGTAATTATTAGTTAGCTAGGGTTATTAATTATTGTAATTATCTAGGGTTATTTTTTTGTTTTAGTTATTAGCTAGGATTATATTGTTTTACCACAATTAATATTAGGATTATTGTTTTACTAGAAATAATATTAGGTTTTACCACAATTAATATTAGGAAATGTTATAGTTTTTTCTATAGTTTTTATAGTTTTTTTATATTAGGGATTTTTGTTTTAGTATTAGGATTATTGTTTTAATTAAAATATTAGAATTAGGATTAGGATTATTGTTTTAGTGATTCTTTTGTTTTAT
Organism: Avena longiglumis; assembly: GCA_030063025.1. Taxonomy (NCBI): domain Eukaryota; kingdom Viridiplantae; phylum Streptophyta; class Magnoliopsida; order Poales; family Poaceae; genus Avena; species Avena longiglumis. The sequence continues at coordinate 495,244,176 of CP125978.1, read as the reverse complement.
TTATTAAGATTAGAATTAGGATTAGGATTAGGGTTATTTTTTTGTTTTAGTTATTATGATTATTGTTTTAGCACAAATAATATTAGGATTATTATAATTAGGATTATATTGTTTTAGTTATTAGGATTATGGTTTTTTCTAACCTGTTTAACTCTCTTTTTTATAGATAATTAAGTCATGGATCCATCCGAAGATCCTGGTCGCATCGGTGAAGGTTTTCTTCAGGGCATGATAAGAGGTGAAATTCCTCTTAATATTACTCTGGCAAGAAGATATTTTTCTCGAGGAAGAGATATCATCATATCTGAATCCATCCGTGATGGACTAGAGGAAAACCTAATGTACCAAGGGAAGACCCGGATGGAATGAAGGGAAAACAAATAACAACAATAATGATGGCCCCTCGACAGGATCCGGCGAGGTACATATATATATAAAGTCTCGTGTTACCTCTATTCATTAACTGATCTAGATATATATTAATCACTCTCTCTTCTTATTTTAGCCCACCGGATCGAAGCAATCGACAGCTCGAACGAAACGAGGGACGAACAAAAAGTTGGATGGTAATCAGAGGTTCACCATCGAAGAAATAGATGATGATGGTGAACCGATTGCTCCAGAGAAGCACCGGAGGATGTTTATAAATCAATGCGGGGTGCTTGTTAGGGACAACCTGCCGATCACCATCCAAGAATGGAATAAGTCAAAGAAAGCCAGTGAAGAATCCAACAGCTATGTCACCGATGATGCCAAAGATGACCTTTGGCAGAAGCTCATAGCGCATTTCATACTACCTTCGGAGTATGAGGAATTTGAGGTAGATGGTATTACTCCAAGGCCGGGTGGGCTTGAAAATAGAGCGAAAGTCAAGGAGTGGGCACTGAGCAAGATGGCTGAATTGTACCGGAACCACAAGAAAAGTTTATACGCGAAATATGTCGCGGAAAAGAAAACTCCAGACTTCTAAGGAGTAAACGAGAAGTTGAGAGAACAATGGCCCGATTTTGTACAAGCAACAAGCAAAGCAAAAGTCGGCAAAGAACGCGTTAAATGCTGCCAACAAAAAATACCATCATAAAATGGGGACGGTGGCTACAAGAGTGCCGTCCCTAAGTGGGAAACTATGGAGAAGGAAATGAGGGCTAGGCGTCACTCTGAATGCAGATGGATGGCCCGAGAGGTCAAAGCACTGGTGGTACGGGCATGGGGGATCCTTGGACCCAGAGACAGGGAAGACATTATTTCATGAGAAAATTCTAAAATCCTCCCAAGACCTTATTAAAGCAATGAACGATGCTCAATTGGGATTGTTCCGTCCCGAGAGAGAGAACGACGAGATGACACGCGCCCTAAGGAATCCTGAAAAGGAAGGACGAACATGAGGCAAAGGCGCCGGTGTCTCGTGGAAGAAAGGGTTTCCTCAGTACCATGTCAGTTACAGAAGCCGTCAGAGAAAGAAGGACCGGAAGGCAGACCGGATCTTTCATTCATTTTCTGATATCAAGTACCTAATAACTCCTTTCTTTATTTTCTTTGCCGAGCAGGTGTTGGACACAGTTCAGACAGAAAATACCAGGTCCATTCAAAGAGGAGCTAACTTATAAAATGGCGAAGAGTTTATAGCAGCCACCGAGAACTCATTTATGTGGATACTACGTCTGCGAGTACATCCACGAGTTGACCAGTGAGCGGAAAGTTGACTCACATTATATTTATGATTTGCGGGAGAAACTAGAGCCAGACCAACGCATAAAAGCAATTCAAGAGGAGCTGGCCGGATTTATGATAAAGGAAGTCCTTGATGTACATGAAGAGCATTATGCGGATGACGTGGAACTCGATTTTCCTTAGTCATCTCCATGTAGCTCATATGATATATATATATATTCATCAATGACTATGTAATTTCAAAACATTTCTTCCTTTTGATATGATTGATTATATGTATGCTTGCAAGGGATCGATTAATTATAGAAATGCATCGAACGATGTAGTGTGTATGTAGTAGCGTATAATATGTATACTGAAATATATGTTTGAATTATAGTGAAACACAAAACGAAAAAGGAATGAAATGGCAAAAAAAAAAGAAAATACACAATCTCTGCCGCGGCAGAGAAACACACAATTCTCTGTCGCGGCAGGAAACCTTATAGTCCCGGGTGGTGTTACGGCTCGGGACTGAAACAACCACGTGGCTGTTATTAGTCGCGGGTCGTAGCGAGCCGGGACTAGAGGGGGGGCTCTAGTCCCGTTTTCGCAGTCCCGGACCCAAAACCGGGACTAGAGCCCGTTGCGGCCCGGGACTACAGCCCTGTTTTCCACCAGTGCCAGCTAAGCTCTAGCAATGAAGATAGCGGCATTTACGAGCTCAAAGCCATACTCAAGCGAAACAATCAGCCAAATAATATTGTCCTGGTTAGGCTCGTTGCAACGCGAGGCAGCACAAGCAAAGCAAGCCAACAAGCAAGCAGTGGTTTCCCAATCTATCTATTATATACTAAAAGCAATATAAGGGTGTCTTTAGAAGACACCACGTTAAACCACATCATCTGATTTATCTTAACAGTTTTTTTCGATAAAGGGCGCTTTTATTACTTAGACAGTAACTTACACCCGGCCTCTGCATATAAATGCACACAACCGACATCAATCCACATGGTCCAAAACATAAGAAGGGAAATACAGGCGAATTACATATCAAATGAGAAATTGTAAAACGCCTAGGGTGCAGAGGGCAAGTCAATCCGAAGATTATGCTGCCATCCATGTCTGGTAAAAAATTCCCGTGCTGTATCCTCCAGCCACGTGCACACCTCCATGAAAAGATCGCGATATTCCGCACGATGCAAAGTCGACCAGACCCGAAGGGTATGAGTACACCTGTAGAGAACCTGCAGAAGAGAGCAGTTTATATCATTAAAAACTTTATTATTTCTACATAGCCATAGCGACCATATAATGGCTATCGCTCCGACCCTAAGAAGATTTTTGTACTTGTTATCAATACCATGTAACCAATTCCCAAAAATGTTGGCAATAGTACGTGGTGGATACAAGCTTTGAAGCTGCTTGGGTGATTGACCATATAGACGGGCAAAACTACATTGGAAGAATAGGTGTTTGATTGTCTCATCATGGTGAGTAACACACCCAGGATTTCCATGCCAATTTCGCTTAATAAGGTTGTCCTTTGTAAGGATGATCCCACGAAGATACCAAACAAAATTTTGTTTTTAAGAGGTATCTTCATCTTCCAAATCATCCTATTATCCGCCACGGAATAGACGGCTGGATTAAAGCATCATAGAAAGAGCTAATGAAAAGGATCCGTTCTTAGTTAGATTCCAACGAATTTATCTGCTCATCCGACAGTTGTACATGTGCCGTATGTAGCAACATGATCCAAGAGTCAAGTCTAGAACCAATTAGATCCCTTCTGAACGTTATATTAGGCGGGAACGATTCGAGCACTGTGGCAACCGTTTCCTCCTTATAACGAACAATAGAATATAACGAAGGATATTGTTCTCGAAGGGTAACATTATCTAGCCATTTATCCTCCCAGAACCTTATCTGCGTCCCATTATTAATAGAGAAAGTCCCGAAGCGTAAAAAATGTTTTTTAGACGCCATTAGACCAGCCCAAAAGTGAGAGTCACCAGGTTTCCAAACCATTTGGGACAATGCCTTTGAGCCAATATACTTCCTTTTAATAATAGTTTGCCAAATCCCTTCCTCATTTAATAACGTGAAGAGCCATTTACTAAGGAGGGCTGTATTCTTAACCTATATATCATGAATACCGAGCCCACCCTGTTCTTTGGGTCTACACAAAACACTCCATTTAGCCAGTCTATACTTCCTTTTCTCATTATCTCCCTGCCAAAAGAATCTTGATCGGAAATCATCCAACCTTTTTAAGACACCTTTTGGAAGTTGAAAAAAAGAAAGCATATACAAAACTATATTACTAAGGACTGAGTTGATGAGTACCAGTCTTCCCCCTATAGAGAGAAGTTTGCCTTTCCAACTACTCAAACGTATCTGTAATCTTTCCTCGACAATTTTCCACTCAGAATTTGTAAGCCTTCGGTAGTGTACCGGAATACCCAAATATCTGATCGGAAAAGTGCCATGACAACAACCGAAGAGTTCGTTATAAAGGCCAGCCTCCTCTTGAGCCTCGCCGAAACAAAACAATTCACTTTTATGGAAATTAATTTTTAATCCCGAAAGATGCTCAAAAGCCGAAAGTATGAGTTTCAGATTCTTGGCTTTTTCAAGATAATGTTCCATGAAAAGAATTGTATCGTCTGCATATTGAAGTATAGATAACCCCCCATCTACAAGATGAGGGATCACCCCTTCAATCTAGCCATCAGACTTAGCACGCTCAATCAAGATAGATAACATATCAGCTACTATATTAAAAAGCATGGGTGATAATGGGTCCCCTTGTCTTAGCCCCTTCTTAGTCTGAAAGTAGCTGCCAACATTGTCATTGACTTCGATGGCAACACTACCACCGACTACAAAGCTTTCGATCAAGTTGCACCAATCCGCAGAAAAACCTTTCATTCTGAGAACTTGTTGTAAAAAGGACCAATTAACTTTGTCATAAGCTTTCTCAAAGTCAATTTTAAGAATTACCCCATTCAAATTCTTTTTGTGGAGTTCATGAACTGTTTCATGTAAGGTAGCCACACCATCCAGAATGTGTCTCCCTTGCATGAAAGCGGTTTGTGAAGGCCTAACAACATGATCAGCCACAAAGTTCAACCTGATAGTGGCAACCTTGGTAAAATTTTTGAAGCTAACATTAAGAAGACAGATCGGTCTATCTTGTTGGATCCGTTCTGCTTCATTAACCTTAGGCAGTAATATGATTTCACCAAAGTTCAACCGAAACAGATCAAGTTGACCCTCATGTAAAGCACTAAACATATTCAAGAGATCTGGCTTGATTACATCCCAAAAAGTTTGGTAAAACTCAGCGGGGAAACCATCCGGACCAGGTGCCTTATTATGCTCCATTTGGAAAACAGCTAATTTGACTTCCTCCTCAGAATAGGGAGCAGTCAGATATTTGTTTTCCTCCACAGAAACTTGGGGTATATCATTAATTTGGGACTCATCCATTGAGAAAGTGCCTTCCTCTGGATCCCCAAACAAACCCTTATAATAATTCGTAATGTAAGACTTTAGTTGCTCATGTCCTTCAATCAGCTCGTCATTATGCTTTAAGGAATGAATACGTTTCTTCTTGTGTCTGCCATTGGCAACACTGTGAAAGTATCTAGTATTCGAATCCCCATGCAAAATAAATTGTGATTTAGAACGTTGATACCATTTGAGTTCCTCCTCGCGCAGTAACCGGGCAATCTCCGCATTTGATTGGCTTTTTAGCTCAATTTCCTGCGGAGTGAGCAACCGGGTTTCTGCTAAAGCTTCAAGATCATCAATAGTAGCAGAAAGTCTAAATTTTTCTTTTTTAAGAATACCAGCAGTGTGACGCGCCCAACCCCCGAGATGTTTTCGTGTCAAACGCACTTTATTATTCCATCTCTGGATTGGGGTAGCACCAGCAACCGGTCTTTCCCAAACTGCTTTCACCATATCATGGAAACCATCCCGAAGCAGCCATCCAAGCTCAAATTTGAAAGGACGGCCTGGCGTGGTAAACCAGTGGTTAGCAAAATGGGAGCATGATCAGATAGAGACTCAATACGTTCTAGAGCGCGTACCGAAACTAGAGGGAAGTGCTCTTCCCATTCTGAGTCCATTAGTACTCGATCAAGTTTTTCGTATGTTGGTTCCGCCAAAGAATTAGCCCAAGTAAATTGTCGACCAATCATGTTTACTTCCTTTAAATCAAGACTGTCAATGACAACATTAAAAAGGAAGGACCAATGATCGTCGAAGCGGCCTTTGCTCTTTTCAAATGGAAACCGAAGCAAGTTAAAATCCCCCCCTATAAGGATAGGGTACGGATTATCCTTTGCTAAATTCACCAATTCTCGAAGGAAATCGGCCTTGAAAGCCTCCTGAGCCGCACCATATACAGCAACCAGAGTCCACACGAAATTATCAGCTTTGTTACGGATGTGTAGTTTATTATGAAACTCCCCGTCCGCAACAGCTAATATATCCATTGTGTCTGACCGCACGCCAAGTAAAATGCCCCCAGACCGTCCCCTGGGTGGATGAGAATGCCACATAAAATCTATACCGCCTGATAGGCGATCTAGTATAGTCTGTGAAAATTCTCGTCTACCTGTTTCGGAGATAGCCACAAAATCCAAATTGTGTTCCCTAGAACATAGTGCAATGTGTAAATGTTTAGCCAAGTCTCGAAGACCTCTGCTATTCAAAAACATGCCATTCATTGGGAAACAATAATAGATTTAGGCGCAAGTTCTCGTTTACGAGATTTATTACATTTTTTTCCAGAAGTTGATTTACGACCAGAAGCAGTTAGCTCATAAATTGAGCTTAATCTATCTTCGTCCAAACCCACTTCAAGAACTTCACCTACTAGATGAGATAGGATCAGACCATCTGTTGAGATGTCTGTATCCTCATCATCAGAGTAGGTGGAAACACAGTTAGATCTATAGTTGATGGCTAGGATTTTACAAGAATTACTGTTACATTACACCTGATTTCTGACACGTAAGTCTGCCCGTGTGGTTCCAGGAAACACAGACCTATGTCATACCGATAGTTTTTTCTTTTGCATGGCCTCTTGCCGTTAATCGTAGTAGTCCTGATCTCGGCCACCGTGCGCGCCGCCGAGCCCAGCTATAGCAAATATACCGCCGTGGGTTCGCCGGCCGACCGATGTCCGGTGCGTTGACATTATCCGTCCAGAAGGAAAAAGACAGGGTCATCATCTCTGATCGTCGCCTGCCTGATCGAGAGCGCTGCAAGACGGCATCTCCCCCCCATGGTGCAATCCCATCTCCTTGCTAGGATTATGTGCTAATTGTGAACAGTACGGCTATACCTATAGCAAAGCTCTTATGTAAGTGTTTTATATTTACAAAAAATCTAAAACCAAATTCTGAAGAGCTGCAGGTCTACAGTAGCGAGCGTAGTATTAGATGTAGTGCACACCATACACTGAATAATATATCTTGACAAATGATTGTTTGCAAGGTGCTCGATCTATGTCTCATGTCGAAGGATATGCACACCAAATCTTTGATGAAACTTCAAACATAAGACGTATTGAGGTAGTTCATCATCAGGTAATTAAAGCAATATGTACTACATATGTTCCAAATCAAGTTTAGTACTCTCCACATCACGTGATGGAAAAGGTATGTAAATCATGAAGCCCTAGATTATACATTAATATAAGCATGGCAGTATGCATAATCAATCGATGGCAATTTCTCTAAGATGGAAATTGTTTGTACAACCATATTGTATGCTGGGGACCTGCAAATTCTTTATGAGTATTAATTTGTAGTAATTTTTAATAGATATGTGAAAGGTTTAAGTAAGGCATAAGGCCGCTCTTTCTGCAATTTACAATGGTACAAGTGAATGCTTACCTTGATTTGTTACTTCTACAATGAAAGGGAAAAGTTGAGATCAACGTTAGCCTTTCAAAAGGATTCCAAGGATTACAGTATGTGCTGGGAGAGATAAAATAATGAAGAAAACCATGAACACATTGGGATAAATTATGGCATAATTTTTTATTCTATCATCTGTTACTTTGCTCAAAGAAATGCATGCAACTAAAGTGGAACAAGTTAAACTACGAACCCAAAAGGTGGCACTTCAACCATTCGATTTATAAGACTGCTGGTAGGACGAGAACTGCTAGAAACCATTAGACATTCCAAAGGTGTTTCTTGAACACATTCATGAAAAAAGTGTACTAATAATCTTTTGTAAATTTTCTTATGTTCAATTGAGGTACATGCTAATATTTATATAGCACCTAGATATTTTGCAGCTTATCACTGTAAGAAAACAAGATCACAAGAATAAGAAGTGAGAAGAGTAGAGATTAGTATCGAATGAAAGGATGTGTAGGAACAAGATGACTCATGGTTTTGAGGGCATCCTATTCGACAATATAAAGGCATCGAACTAAATTGGGTCTCAACTCTCAACACACGGCCCCTTTTCTACCTTTTATCTTGTATTTTCTATATCATAATTATAAGAATGAATAAAATTCTTAAATTATTGTGTGTTATGTTTCAACCTATGGAATTTGGCGAATTATTATGATTTATGAAGTTTTTTATTATGTACTTATATTTTGTTTGGATTCAATAGCTTTCAATCATGTAATATTTATTCTGTTGGACTTGCAAAGAACTTGGAGATATGTTAGCTTCTGAATCTTGCAAGAATTACATCATGATAAGTTCTTGTTCAAGAAAATAACCATACATGCATGACATCCAATAATTTTGAACTTTTTAATATGGTCATCTCTTGACCATTTATTACATTTTTATTTCCATTGCCAATATTTTGCAAGGTTAGGATGAAAGAATGATCTGATACATATGGCTATACACTTAAGGTGAAGTTGTATTTTGTATGTGAATTATAACTACTACAATCAGTTGTAGAGGTTTTAATTCTGTATTGGACACAAGAGGAAGATCACTCCATCGGAAAATATTTTAGTATCTATGATCGATGATCTCTTTCAAATATTAGTTATCGCCAGAACAAATCTGGCTAGGAAATCCAATTGTCGGGATTTTACTCTCTTTTCAAACATTTAGAGGTATGATATACAAATTCCCATACCTTTATTTTTATTATAAATATTGCCATGTGAAAATGATCATGCAGTAAATAATTTGAAGGTAATTTTACAAATGACATAACAATCGGTAAACCACAAGTAAATATGTCCTTGCTTATGACATTCTAAAATTAAGTTATTAACTTCCAATCTGTTAACGTAAATATATATTAAACTAGACATTTATATTCAAACTCTTTCAAGGTAATAAAGATGATGCCCTCGCAAATGCGAGGGACACTTCGCTAGTTGCAATGAATTGAAGATGGGATCCCGATATGTCTCATATTTATTCTTCTTTCTGTTATATCCTACTGGACGGCAACGTCACCGTGTGGCTCTCCATGACCGGGCGCATTTTCATGGTTGCCTCCTCGCTCGCATGCAGCCCCGCTCACCATGATCGTTGTAGATATCCTCCTCACATTTCCATACAAAGTTCTGAACAGTGGAGAAAATATGAGAATTATTTATTAGCGTGACACGATGATGCTCCATACTTTATTTTTTTCAGTGTGAAGAAAATGCCTGGTACATACTTCGCGGAAAAACCAAAAACAGATATACCAAAAGCATTCTACAAGGGCAGCCAAATATAGAGTTAAACAAATAACACACCCAAAAAATACATTCGTCACTTTTAGCTTGGTTATGGCTTAATTGATTTCAGACTATCTCAAATCTGCACAAGTGCTTATATGTATGCTACAGACAACAAACAACCCCAAACGTCGCGCGGTGCCTGACTCAAATGTCTTTTACCAACAAATCTAAATGAATTCATATCTATGGTCTGGACTTTCCTATTTTGACTTCAGGGATCTTAGCGTGCATACACAAATGTTCTGTTTTTCAGGCTGGACAGTAGATTCCCTGACACGTATTTTTTTGTATTTTTATAAAAGTGTTTTGGTACAAGATTGTAATAATGAGTTTAAAAAAAGATTGTACAAGGAGTAGAAAGAAGAAAACTAATAAAATGAGCTATGCTAATAACACAATAATTACACGAAATAATCGCCTCGCTACTGAAAATATTTGTATTTCTTTTCTGGTAGCTCTATAAACAAGAATCTTGAGCTCCTCCTTAAATTTACTTCTGCAACTACAAAGACTGGGTTGAAGATCCATTCGTTTTATGTTGTCCAAATTTTCCAAGGGAAAATGATAATGATATCCATATAAAAAGCTAGGTCCAAAAGCTACTTCAAGCTTTGAATTATGTCTTGTATAGAGGGAGATTGAAGAGTTCATGCAGAGCAAATAGAGTAGTAACCGCAAAAGGACAATGGAAGAATAGATTTGGTATACACATGGGTTAGTGAATGCTGACCAAGATGCCTATAGCAACAATCAACTATAGCAACAATCAACTATGACGAAGAAATAAAACTACATGTGCCAAGATGCCTCGCAATTTTATACTTCAAGGAGATGCCTTCTCACTTTACTAGCAAGTAGCAAGTTCATCCAATTCTACACTGCGCTCATGCATGTGTATGTACATTCAGATGTAGTTAATGATATTGTTTCTTATACCAAATTGGTATATTAGGGAGGAGGTGCAGTACATGTGTGTTCACGCTCTTTCCATATCTATGTCATCCAGCTTTCATACTTATTCTCAGTTCTTAGTAACCAAGAAAACAGACTAAGCACTAATGGATACTGGCTACATTATTTACCAGCATATGTGCTTGCTATGTATTTATTTTTCAAGAATTTGTCAAAATTACATCCATGAGCATCTCGGTTTCTCAAAAAACAAATTGAGAGGCTAAAGATAACGCCCTAGCATTTTTTAGGGCCATGGTGCTAGTAGAAAATATGAATATCAAAAGTATTCTCATAGTGTGACACCACCTTTACTGATGACCCCCTTTGCCTTGTGAAGTTTACATGTTACCCTGTATGTAATTTATGGGAAAGCCAAATACACAAAAATCAAGATCATGCTACAAGGGTATCACTATCACGAACCAGTTAAAGACACAAAAAATATCACACAATATATGTTTAGTTGCGATGTAGCAACCTTAATTGATCTCACGATATGTGAGTTTACATGTGTGCGTATAGCCATACATAGTATACATACTACATAAACCAAAGAGCCAAAACATGGGAAGTACCACCATGCTCTCATGGGTGGGTTGGTCTCCAGATCTTGACTTTTGCACCGTCCTACAACCTCTCAAGCAATGGTGAGATTTTTCCACCATGCCAAACTCAATTGGCCACTCCTACAGTCTTGAGATTTTCCCATGGTGCGAGACTCAGTTTGTCACTGATAATCTGCATATTCTTCAACAATGTCAGACACAATTGGCTTTAAGACTCCTGGTATCCTTCTGCGGTGCCAGGTGGATTGACCTCAAGATTCTCCCTCGGAGAAGACTCACATACCAGACTCATATAGCCCAAAGTTCCTCGCAAAACATCGGTTGTTTGCTATTTTGTTATCCCCAATATCTCACACCAAACTTCATAATTATTAGTTTTGACACCTACAGCAACTATACCTCAACTATGATTAATAAATGAAACTACATGTGGCTATAAGAGTTGTAAACAAACTGTGTCTCTACCTAGCTGCCTCAACTATGATTTATATTTGGATGGAGATGTCATTGTAGTGTACTAGCCACTTCATCCAGTTCTGCACCGCGGTCATGCATCTTTCGTTGTACACTCACATCTGATTGATGATATGGGTTTCTTAGCAAACCTTTATTTTTCGGGAATAGACATAACATGTGTTTTCCTCCCTGGCTGCCACCATAATTTTATGACGGCTAGGGTAGAATTAGTACTCCCCCTTATTTAAAATAAATTAGTACAACGGAATTTACTAAAAATAGTAGGTGCATGAGCTCAAGCAGTGTAAATTAAAATTTAAGAGCAAAAGATTATAGCCTACATGTGATGAAAAGTGATGGTCGGTGAAATTGTGCAGTCAGTACATGTGATGAAAAGTGATGGTCGGTGATTCCTCTCTTGAGCGTGTAGATCCAAAAGGCAATAAATACCAAGAAACTAAATCTCCGGCCAGATTTGAGGATGTACGAAGAATCAATTAAATCCAATCCAAACCAGATGAGGTGCCAGGACAGATCAGAGAAAGCAACAATCGAAGGAAATCAAATGCATCTGTACGTGAAGAACATGTATGCAATCAAATCGGCATATTGGAAGAATCCAATGAAATCCAGCCGAATGTCAACCTGCCAGATTGGGATAATACGTTGATGCAGGAGTATAGAATCCAATCAATCCAATGAAGATGTGTAATTATAATAGGGAAATAGGGAGCGGACATGTACCAGCAGCGTGGAGTTCGCATGTGGATCTTGTGAGGAGAGGAATATGGCGTGGATGATGGGCTGCTTTTTATCCTGGAGGATAGCCTGATCTTGCTGAACCCAGGCCGCATAGGCCGGATTGATGACACGGCCGGCAGGGGTAGTGTCCGTCGCGGCGACGGCGACCTGAGACGGGGGGCATGGGAAGGTGCCCTCGACATAGCCGTGGAGCAGGTGGCTCTGGAGTTGAGTCATGACCTGCGCACGCCCAAACAGATGGTTGGCGGAGGAGAGCTTGACGGTGATCTTGTCGCCGAAGTGAATCAGGGAGGGAGTGGAGGACGTAACGCCGACGACGATTGACTGCGCCGACGAGGGGAGGAGAGCGGCGAGGGCGGAGGAGGTGGACGCGGCGGAAGAACCCATGGCAGCGGCAGCGGCGATCTAGGCGGCGGTGATGTAGGCGGTGGCGGCTAGGGGTAGGGTTTAGTAACGAAGTCTGGTTGATACCATGTAAAACAATATGAGACAATATTGAGGGGACACCACAACACACGTTGGGGTCCTGGGGGTTCTCGTTATATAGATATTACATGATACATGTTAGATACAAGATTATGACTCTAAACACATACGGACACATTACGTATTTTGACAGGCTGGAGACGAACGGAGGTGCGGGGAGACGCGACACGAGGTTGCAGAACTGAAAGCGTGGGGAAAAAGGGTGATGTGGCTGTAGCAGAAGCTAGGAAAACAAGGTAGTAGAGATTGCTATTTATAGATATAGAAAATATGAACTTGCACAAAGGCTGTACTGCTTGTACACACGGACCGAACTCTTGCATTTCTTTCTCTCTCCGGCCTCTATTTAACATCCTCCGTATATATCAGACTCTATTCTTCACAATTACATCAAGGCGATCAATTAATGCAAATACAATTAAACCGAAGTAAGCAGATTCATTTCCAATTTAGATCGGTTTACAATTGAGTCTAAGCTATTATTCTACCCTTTTTGAAAAAAGCTACTATTCTACCGTTCTAGGATCACGATCGAGGCTGAGGCTGATAGTTGTCGAGCTAGCCCCGCGTAATCCAGAGAGGGTCAACTGTCAACCGCTATGGCGGACTGAATCTCTCCGTCCACCTATTTTTGTCACATTGCATGGGCAAAGAACCCTCGGCCTCCACGCTCAGAATTGCAGCGGTAGCACTAGTGGCTTTAGGAGCCCAAGCAAGCTTGCCAACGCCCGCGCCCTCGCAACGGCTAGGTCTATGCTCCAGTTCTGGAATCTTTCCACTGTGGCACACTTAACTGAAACTTGTAAGTCTTCTCACTCCTGACCACATTTGGAAAGCCCATCAATTTTCCTATTGTTTGTTCTGCTCCAATGTCTCAAACCAACTCTTTCCAAACAAGAAAAATCGAATACCTCAAATCAACATCATATCAGCTGTGGTAGGAAAGGAGAACAGAAAGAAAACTACAAACTGCTGAAGAACAATATGCTGAACAAATCATACTTGACTCTCACCTGCCGTCTCACATATTTATAAGGAAATGTGCCTTTTCATCCCAAGTGCTAGCCAGTTCATGCATGTTCATCCTATTTTGCCTTGCCATCATGCAAGTATGGTTTCTGACTCTGCGGTCGAGCACAACATGTGGGTTGCAACATTTTAACGACTAGAGCATATACAACTTTAAAGTTTCTAGCAATTACCAAGTAGCTGGCGGTTTCAAGAAAATGACGACCCGACGGAGCCAACCGGAGCAGGCCGATATTTTGTTTTATACTATTATCATTTATTCAATTTGTGTTTTTGGTACACAGACTATCCCATACAATATAAAGAAAGAATTCAATAAAATAACAAGTTTAGCGTGGAATTCCGTGCTCTTGGACGGACATATGATGTTGGTGTGCACAAAGAGCGAACAAGGACTCGCATTGCAGGTGCATTTGTCACTCGCTTGACAAGGAGAGCTATACAATATCACTAGTAGAAAACATGCTATCCGTTCGCGCCCCCTAACAACATTAGTCCCGGTTGCCACGAACCGGGACTAATGCTGGCACGCTTCCCGTTCGAGCAGGCACGATGGTCGGAGGCATGCGTCCCGGTTCGTAAGAGGTCATGCGTCCCGGTTTCTAACACAAACCGGGACTAAAGGTTGGGCATCAGCCACGTGGCGTGGCACACACCTTTAGTCCCGGTTTGTGTTATAAACCGGAACGTATGATCCCACCCTCTATAAATACGACGCCCCAGCCCTTTGCCTCCCCTCTGTTTTTTCTTGGTGGAAGGTGTGAGAGGTGTGCTAGTTTATTTTTTTCCTATGAATGCATTCAAGGTGTTTGATGAAATGTTTGAGTGAATGATCCCGCTCAATTTCTCACAGAACAAAAATATAGAAGGTGTCTGATACGCATTTGAGCTTTCTCCTCTTTATTTCCCTCGATCGAGGTTAGCAATCTTATCTTTTCTCTGTCATTGATACAATGCATGTGTCGATGTGAATTGGTCATTTCACTATTTATCCCGTTTTTGATAAACTTAATTATATGATGCAGATGAATGGTCGGGAATGGATGTACGGTGATCGGCGTGTACCTGGGTACATTAAAGGCGTGGATAAATTTATCGATGTGGCTACGGCAAACAAAGAGAATGGTTTTATACGTTGTCCATGTGTTCAATGTCGGAAAAATAAGGAGTACTCTTCCTCAAAAATCATTCGCGGCCACTTGGTTATGAAAGATTTCATGCCCAACTATAATTGTTGGACCAAGCACGGGGAAAGAGCGGTTATGATGGAAGACAGTAAAGAAGAAGATGATGATAATAACTATCATCATATGTTTCCTGAATACAGTGATACTGTAATGGAAGAAAATAAAGAGGGAGGAGGTGAAGAACGGGCATCAGATGAGCCCGCTGATGAACTTGGTAGGATCATTTCTAATGCAAAACGAGATTGTAAAATAGAAAAGGAGAAGTTGAAGTTAGATGGAATGTTAGAAGATCACAACAAATTGTTGTATCCAGCACAAAGCTCGGTACCACACTAGAATTGATGCGACGGAAGGCAGAGTGTGGTCTAACTGGCTCCTCATTTGAAAAGATGCTGAAAATAATGAAGCCGAAGTTTCCAAAACATAACGAACTTCCCGAGAGTATGTACGAAGCGAAGAAGACTCTCTGTCCTCTAGGATTAGATGTGCAGAAGATACATGCATGCATTAATGACTGCATCCTCTACCGCGGTAAGGAGTATGAGAATTTAGATAAATGTCCGGTATGCAACGCATTGCGATATAAGATCAGACGAGATGACCCTGGTGATGTTGAGGGAGAGCCTCTCCGGAAGAGGGTTCCTGCTAAGGTTATGTGGTATGCCCCTATAATACCAAGGTTGAAACGCATGTTCAGAAACAAAGAGCATGCCAGGTTGTTGCGAGGGCACAAAGAAGACCGTAAGAAAGACGGGAAGTTGAGACACCCTGCTGATGGGTCACAGTGGAGAAAAATCGAGAGAGACTTCCCGGACTTTCCAGGTGACACAAGGAACTTATGGTTTGGTCTAAGTACGGATGGCATGAGTCCTTTTGGGGAGCAAAGCTACAGTCACAGCACCTGGTCCGTGACTCTATGTATCTACAACCTTCCTCCTTGGTTGTGCATGAAGCGTAAGTTCATTATGATGCCAGTGCTCATCCAAGGCCCGAAGCAACCGAGCAACGACATTGATGTGTACCTTAGGACATCAGTTGAAGAACTCTTACAGCTGTGGGGCAAACCAGGTGTACATGTGTGGGATGAGAAAAAACAGGAGCCATTTGACCTACGAGGGTTGCTTTTTGTAACCATCAATGATTGGCCTGCTCTTAGTAACCTTTCAAGACAGACAAACAAGGGATATAAGGCATGCACGCACTATTTAGATAAGACTGAAGGTACATATTTGCATAAATGCAAGAAGGTTGTGTACCTGGCGAATCGACGATTTCTTCCGACCAATCATCCTGTAAGAAATAAAGGCAAGCATTTCAAAGGTGAGGCAGATCACTGGAAGAAGCCTGAACTACCTGCTGGTGATGATGTATTTGGTATAGTCAAGGACATAGAAGTAATCTTTGGAAAGGGTCCCGGCGGTCAATCAGTTCCGAACGACGTCGCTATAGGACACGCACCCATGTGGAAGAAGAAATCTATATTTTGGGAGCTGCCATATTGGAAAGTCCTACGTGTCCGCTCTTCAATCAACGTGATGCACGTGACGAAGAATCTTTGCGTGAACCTGCTAGGATTCCTAGGCGTGTATGGGAAGACAAAAGATACACCAGAAGTACGGGAGGACCAACAAATTATGAAAGACCCAAAAAACATGCATACACAGAACAAGACGGATAAAGGGCAGCACTTAAGTCATGCCAGCTATGCTCTTACCAAAGCATAGAAGGAAATGTTTTTTGAAGTCCTTTATAGTATCAAGGTGCCGTCTAGCTTCTCATATAATATAAAGGGGATAATAAATATGGCAGAGAAAAAGTTCCAAAACCTGAATTCTCATGACTGTCACCTGATTATGATGCAGTTTCTTCCGATTGCATTGAGGGGGCTTCTACCGGAAAATGTTCGAGTACCCATTGTGAAGTTGTGTGCATTCCTCAATGCAATATCTCAGAAGGTAATCAATCCAGATATTCTGCCAAGGTTACAGAAGGATGTGGTACAATGTCTTGTTAGTGTTGAGTTGGTGTTCCCACCATCCTTCTTCAATATTATGACGCATATCCTGGTTCACCTAGTGGAAGAGATTGGCATTCTCGGTCCTGTATTTCTGCATAATATGTTCCCCTTTGAGAGGTTCATGGGAGTCTTAAAGAAATATATTCATAACCGTTAGACTGTAAGGAAGCATCTCCAAGGGATATGGAACAGAGGAGGTCATTGAGTTTTGTGTTGACTTTATTCCTGACCTTAAGCCGATTGGTGTTTCTGACTCGCGGCATGAGGGAAGACTAAGTGGAAAAGGCACGTTGGGAAAGAAAGTAATGATATGTAGGGACGGAGATTCTTTCACTAAAGCACACTACACAGTTCTACATAATTCCACCTTGGCAGCTCCGCAAGAATATTGTACGCTCAAAAAACCCGGGGAAGCCTGACTCATGGATTACAGATGAACACATGAATTCTTTCGGTGGTTGGATGCGGACACATCTCTTGAATGACACCACTATTGGAGATCAGCTATACTTGTTGGCCGCGTCACCATCTTCTACTATATTGAATTTTCAAGGGTACGAAATAAATGGGAATACATTCTACACGATCGCCCAAGATAAAAAGAGCACCAACCAAAACAGTGGTGTCCTCTTTGATGTAACGGATGAGAATGGAAAAAAGGACACATACTACGGTTACATAGAGGAGATATGGGAACTAGACTATGGGGTCTCTTTTAAGGTCCCTTTGTTTCGCTGCAAATGGGTCAACCTGAATGGGGAAGGGGTAAAGATAGACCAGTTGTACGGAATGACAACAGTGGATCTCAACAATCTTGGTTATAGAGATGAACCATTCGTCCTAGCCAATGATGTGTCTCAGGCTTTCTATGTGAAGGACATGTCCTCCAGACCGAAAAAAAGAAAAAATATGCAAACGAATACATCATATGATGAGGCAAAGTGTCACATAGTTCTTTCAGGGAAAAGAAACATCATGGGAATCGAGGACAAGACAGACATGTCAGAAGATTATAATAAGTTTGATGAAATTCTGCCCTTCACAGTGAAAACTGATCTAAGCATTCTGTTAAGTAAAGAAGATGCTCCATGGTTACGTCTGAAGCGATCATAAGGAAGGACATATGCCAAGAAGTTCATGCTCATATTGTGTACCTCTAGTACATGTCTGGCCGGTCGGCTGCATATTGTGAACTTAAATGTCATGAGACATGATAGCTCATTTTGTGAAGGATATCTTATGATGTTTGCAATTTTTCAAGTTTAATAAATGTATTGAGTGTTAGTCCCGGTTTGTGGCTTGACCGGGACTATATATATGGGGGCCTTTTGTCCCAGTTTTGTAGTCTCGGTTTTTAATATTAATAAATGTCTTAACTGTTAGTCCCGTTTTGTGGCTGGACCGGGACTAAAGGGGGCCTTTAGTCCCGATTTGTAGAACGACTTTCCCGAACTATGAAGAAGTTGTCCCGATTCGTACTTACCATTAAGATCTGATCTCCAAACGTGTGTGGTCACATATTAGAGAGTGCCTCTATGACCAGTTTGTTGGAGATGCCGAAGGACTGGGCTCCGACGGCATCTCCCTCAAACTGGCCGTAGTGGTGTCCCTGCTCTCGCACACCATCTTATAGCTTGTAACTTCTCTAACTAGATCAATACACCTGGGAGCTAACTAATTTCACATATTAGGGAGTGCCTCTATGACCAGCATTTCTGAGACGGAGGATCGGGATCCGTGGCATCTCCTCAAATCGGTCGTAGTGGTGTCCCTGCTCTCGAAAACCATATTGGAGATGCCTCAATCTAGCTGGAGGACTGGACTCACAAGGATGCCTATTTATAGTACAAGCAGCTCGTCATAGTATCGACACTTACGATATAATGTTGACACTCACCCCTATTATTAGTGCTGACTCAAGTTTTGTCCCGCTTGGTGTCTCCAACCGAGACTAAAGGTTCATCTTTAGTCCTGGTTGGTGACACCATCCGGGACAAGTTACAAGCCCCACGACATAATATCGACACTCACCCCTATCATTAGTGCTGCCTGGCCCAGCCTGCCGAAATCCCTCCAACCGGGAATAAAGATGAACCTATCATGTTCGAGGTTTCATGGGTTTCGGTCCAAATGGTCGATGTTATGTGCTGAATCACGGCATAGTTTGTGATGTTGTGCCCATATTATGCATGCATGTGGAAATTGGTATGGAGAACAATGTTGTAGGAGGAAGTTTTCCTTTTCGTCGTACGGAAAAGCCATTTTCCATTTTCTGAGCGCAAAAAACGGGTCGTTTTGTGAAGTAACCACCAAAATGCTGTTTCAGAATGCTACCGTCCCATTTTTATAAAATACTAGACCACCTTACATGGACTATCTCCCAACCGGGACATCTCAAACCTTTTCGTCCATCCCGGGTAAAAAGGACAAATGTCTGCCGAATCGGTAGGAAGTGGGTCCGGTTTGTACTACAGGTACATGATCTAACGCCCGTGATTTTTTGAAAAAATCATTTTTAGACTCGCAATATGTGGTTTCTTCAGAGATCCAATGCAAGTTCTAACGATGCTCGTCCCCTATCTTCATGCACGCCGGTTCGACCATAGTTAGAAATTCAAAAAATTCAAAACGGGCATAAGAAATTCAAAAAAAGTCCGAACAATGTAAATTCTTCGCGTGGTGTCATATTATGTGACATAGTTGCAAGGAAAAATACCAAACTTGGTATATTGATCATGTCTCGAAAAAACCTTCACAAAATGACCTATCATGTTCGAGGTTTCATGAGTTTCGGTCCAAACGACCGATGTTATGTGCTGAATCACGGCATAGTTTGTGATGCTGTGCCCATATTATGCATGCATGTGGATATTGGTATGGATAACAATATTGCAGGAGGAACTTTTCCTTTTTGTCGCACGAAAAAGCCATTTTCCATTTCCCGAGCGCAAAAAAGGGGTCGTTTTGTGAAGTAACCACCAAAATGCTGTTTCAGAATGCTACCGTCCCATTTTTCTAAAATACTAGACCACCTTTCATGGACTATCTCCCAACCGGGACATCTCAAACCCTAAACCCTAAACCCAAGTTTCTTTCCGCCATTTCTTCCCGCCATTTTTTTTTTTTTTTTTTCATTTTTCTTCCGCCATTTCTTCCTTTCCGCCATTTCTCAGTACATATATGTAGGATTGGACTCCATTGTCATTGGACATCTCTAGACTCATATCTGCAACCTCATCACTCTTTCCCATGGCTTCCACCATACGACTAACCCCCAGGAAGGCGGAGGCACTTTGCGCCTCGAACTACCCCTGCCCAGACTCTGCATCCCGTTCGGATCTCGAGTCTTGAGGCGTGGTTCCTCCTGTCCCTCTAGGCGTGGCGCGTCGAATGGCCATCACGAACCACTAATACTTCGAGCTCACGCCGGAGCAGCGGAGGAATCCCAACTGGCATCCTGACTATTTCCCCACTTGGGAAGCCTTCTTCGGGGATCGGCGTGAGAGGGCGCTCGCCAAGAACGAGGAGGATGGTCCACCTCCTTCGAACTTCAACGAGGCCGGCCGTCGGCTGTGGTGGCGCGGCCGGACACTCCAGAGCATCATGGCCTATGACACGGCCGCCGACTCTAACCCCCGCCTGCGCTACCCTCAAGTCCAGTCCACTCGTACTCAGCCTTCAAGGTTCAACTACGACGACCCCGACGACGACAGCGACGATGGTCGCGGCGAGTACGACGACAACTGTGGCGAGTATTACAGGTGTAGGCAGGAGAATGACTGAATCACTCCAACATTGCAAAACAAGTTCGGCCGATTGTGACTTAATCTGGCCATGTATCTTAATTTTCATTTCTTCTATGTATCTTAATCTTCAGTCATGCTTTATGTAACTTAGTGTTAGTTGCGTTATGTACTTTAATTCCAGTTCTATCGTAATAAAATTTTCTTCCCACTCATTATTTTCCGTCCTTTTCTTCCTGCCATTAATATATAAAAACTATAAGTTAATTCATTTTTTATTTTAAATGGTTCATAGTTTAAATGGTTACATTAATTATTTTTAAAAACAGAAAATGGTTTTGAATTAGTTATTCAAATCCAAACAATTTTATGTTTAATTTTTTTCTAAATTCCAAATTAATATTCAAAAAATATAAGTTAATTCATTTTTTATTCTAAATGGTTACATTAATTATTTTTAATAGCAAAAAATGGTTTTGAATTAGTTATTCAAATCCAAACACTTGTTATGTTTAAAGTTTTCTAAATTCAAATTAATATTCAAAAAATATAAGTTAGTTCATTTTTAATTTTAAATGGTTACATTAATTATTTTTAAAAACAGAAATTGGTTTTGAATTAGTTATTCAAATCCAAACACTTTTTATGTTTAAATTTTTTCTAAATTCCAAATTAATATTCAAAAAATATATGTTAATTCATTTTTAATTTTAAATGGTTCATAGTTTAAATGGTTACATTAATTATTTTGAAAAACAGAAAATGGTTTTGAATTAGTTATTCAAATCCAAACACTTTTTATGTTTAAAGTTTTTCTAAATTCCAAATTAATATTCAAAAAATATAAGTTAATTCATTTTTAATTTTAAATGGTTCATAGTTTAAATGGTTACATTAATTATTTAAAAAAAGAAAATGGTTTTGAATTAGTTATTCAAATTCAAACACTTTTTATGTTTAAATTTTTTCTAAATTCCAAAGTAATTATCATTTAAAAAACATTACAAATTTAAACCCCCAAATAAAAAATAAGGCGGGAACAAAGAAAAAATTCGTGAATTTTTTTAAAACAGGGCCATACGTCTCGGTTGGAGCCACCAACCGGGACTAAAGGTCCTCTGCGCGTGCCGTTTGGGCTCAGCCCAAAATATGAAAAAAAGTGGAGCATACGTCTCGGTTGGTGCGTATGACCCTTTAGTCCCTGTTGGAGCCACCAACCGGGACGTATACTCCCTCTTTTATAACTTGCGCGCCTCTTCTACTTCCACATCATATTCATTGAATCACGCACAGGAACCCCAACGACGCCGGCAAGCTGCCCGAGCTCGCCGCCGCCACACCACTGCCTCCGTCTGCGCGCGTCCCAGCCGCCTCCGTCTGCGCAAGCAGAGGGCTCGAGCACGCGTCGTCGTTGCCGCGCCTCCGTTGTCGTTGCCGCCCAGGCGCCACGCCTCCGTTGCCGCGCCGCCGTTGCCGCGCAAACAGTAGAGGCCACCACCGTGCCGCCGTTGCCGCCAACGCCCCCGTCCCGGTCGCCACTACCACCAAGGTGCGCCGCCGCCCCCTCCTTCTCTCTGCTCCCGTCTGGACCAACCGACGTTGTCCACCGCCGTTGTCCTCCGACGCCCGCCGACTGGCCCAACTAGCCCACGCCGTTGGATCGAGAACCCGTGGCCCAGACTGTTTCGTTGACCAGTCAGCGCAGCGCCGCGTCAGCTGCCGTGTCAGCGGGAATATGCCAGGGAATATTCCCCTGGGATTTCTAGATTAAGAAAATAGACAGAAATTAGTGCAAATTTGTAAAATTCATATAAAATTGAATATTGATCATAAAAATACATGTGATATATCCCTGGATTCAGAATAATGTGTAGAATATTATCATGCAATAAAATTCGTACTTTGACCAATGTATATTCTCTGGAATATTTAAATCTATTATATGGTAAATAATTCATAGGAAAATATCCACAACTCCAAAATTGGCAAATTTGGTGCCTATTAATTCAGAAAATTATAATCTATGTCACTGTAGCATTAGTTGGTTTTGTTACAGTACAAAATAATTACCTATTATTAAATCCATTAAATGAGTATTTTGACTATAACTTGTAATCTGTAAATCAATTTAGGGTGAAACCAGTGGCAACTGAAAGCTATGAACATTACCTATCCAGTAGAATGGTTCTCATAATTATATGAAACTATTCTGTACTGAAAGTATTCAGAATTCATTAATGCCTATTTAAAGCCTATTTGTTTAATGGAAAATCTTTATGGGAAGCTTTTGATCTTGTTTCTCTTTTCTAAAATGCATGCATACTGTTTTGTTGTGTTGATGTACTGTATAATTGATTGCAACTATTTTTTTGAACGATAGATTGCCTCGAGTGCGATTATTGTGATTGCGACGACTGTGTGAACGATTACTAAAACTGAGGCAAGTGTCACTATGATGAATCTCCTATTGTTTTACTATGCATTTAGTTTTCGGTAGCTTGCATTGAAGGAAATGTCTTATATTATATATGCTATGCTATGGTGTGAGTACCCAATAGAATTTTCATAGACCCTAGTTGATTTCTTGATAGCCATCGTATTATAGATGCTTAGCCATGCTATTAGTTGTCATAGACCCAAGTTGAATCGATGTTGCACCTAGGGTTAGCCGGTGTGTCCTCGCCAGGGCATCCGAACCCTTTTAAATCGATGTTGCACCTAGGGCTAGTGTAGGATCTCTAAATCTGACATGTCATACATATTCATTGCGCATTATATTATGCCATGTATTGATTGCCGCCTTTTTTCCGGTATTGGTTCTTCGCGATAGGATCCGAGCCCGAGGGTTTCTATGAATTAGGGTTTCTGATATTGTACATTCATTTTTATTATTGTGTATGTATATATTAGGGTTTCCCCGAATTATGGTTTATATCTCTCAACACCCTACCTAACATTCTCCCTTAGCCGCTTTAACTTATCCCTTTTTCCACCTATGCAGAAAATATGGACCCACACGACAGAGACAAAGAAAAGGAAGAGTTGATCCAAGGTGTGATCCGCGGAAAAGGAAATTTAGATGTATCGACGTTTCTCAACAACTCCGGTGAGGGTGATCCTCTTTTTGCCGGAAGAGACGACTTGTTTGAGGTTGAAGGTGATGCCTTCCGCGAGGGAGAAGGTGATGCCTTGTATGATCGAGAAGACGATTGCTCCAGCGAGGTGCATGTAATATAGTTAATTCATTAATTAATCATCTGCTGTCTATATAGAAATAGTAACGACGATCTTTCTTCTTTTAGCCCTCCGGATCGAACAAATCTAGTGAAAAGAGCGGACGACGCCCAACCAAAAAGTTGTAAGACCATGAGAGGTTCATGATCAAAGATATCGGTGAAGACGGCAAACCGGTGGCTCCCGTTGTTGTCGCAAAAAAATTTGTGGCACAATGCGGAGTAATCGTTAGGGACTTAGTCCCGATCACCATTCGAAATTGGAATAGGCCTACAGATGCGGAAGAAGAGGGAACGTCTTTATTTCTCCCTACCGTGGCCAAAGATTTACTGTGGAAGAGGCTCATGCTTAATTTCAAACTACCGAAGATATAGCTAGATCCAAATGCGGAGGATCCGGTTGAGGACGCCTTAGAACATGCGAAAGCCATGGAGATGAAGGTCAGGGAGTGGGCTATGAAGAAGATGGCCCAGTGTTTCACCAACCGGAAGAAAATATTGCACCTTGACTATGTCGTGAAAGAGAAGACTCTGGATTTCAAGAAGATTCAGTTTCAGAAGATAAAACCATTCTGGGCTGAGTTTGTGAATTACAAGACATCAGAAAAAGCTAAGAAAATGTCTGCAACGAATAAGCTGAATGCTGCTAACAAGAAGTATCACCATACTATGGGGCAAGGTGGCTATAGGGCTAGCATTCCTAAGTGAAAGAAACTTGAGGATGAACTGCGTGCTAAAAAGATCATCCCAGAGACAGACGATTGGATCGAACATGCAAAGAATTGGTTTTATGGGCTTGGGGGCACATTGGACTCGAAAGAGAAGTGTATATATAACATACGACATAAAGAAGACCCCTTGCTAATCGAGAAGATGAGAAACACAGTAAAGGCTGTTAAAGATGGGGGCTTCATTCCCGATATAGAGAATGATGAGCTCACACTCTCCCTTGGAAATAAGGAACATGATGGACACACACGAGGCATAATAGGCTCCCAACCATGGAGGACTGGGTTTCCTGAAGAGAGGGAGAAATATCCTGATAAAATCCGTAAGAGGAGAAAGGACAAGGCGGAAGTTGAAGCAGATATTTAGAAAGAGCGAATGCGTATAATTGAAGAACGAATAAAGCAACAACAAGATCAAATTAATGCACTTAGCCAGCAAGGTACTACCGGCCCATCTCAGTAGCACATGGTGGTAGAACCTGCATTCGATGCTACCGGCCTATCGAATAATCGAAAAGGCAGTGTGGATTCCACCGAGGTCCCGGGTGATGATAATGACAATGACGATGGTGCACCGACGATGGCTCGTGTTGGCTACCCAGCGGATGATATCACACAGATGACACACTGCGAGCTACATGTCAAAGTTGTGAACATATCAATGAAGGTGGCGGTCGGCTATGCCTTACCAATTAGACCCACACCAACTTACCATTGTCGTCCGGTTCCACAGGGCTACGCTGTTGTCGGGGTGGATGAAATCATGCCCACCTTTCATGGTTTGAAGCTTGACTACCCTGCAGGTGAAGGGGATGTGACTGAACTGAGAGAAACAACAAACTTCACGATTCTATGGCCAAAGGAATGTATCGTGATTCCAAATCACACGCCAAGGCCATCTTCGCCGCCGCCTCACCCGTATCCAGCGAGGTCGTCGCCACCGCGGCAGCCGTCTTCGTCGCCTCACCCGGCTCCGTCGCCTCACCCATCTCCGTCGCCTCACCAATCTCCAGCGCAGCCATCGCCGCGGCAACCATCGCCGGCGCCTCAGGAAAAAAAGCGTAAGCGTACCAACGCTACTCTGCGGAGTGGTAAGTGATCGCCGAAACGTAAACAAGAGCCTCTTCCAAAAGTACCAAAGGTTCCTCCCAAGAGAGCTTATGACTGTACTGAAGAGGAGACTACGTCTATCGTTGATGCGGAAATGACATCGTTTTTTGCTAAGCTGAGGCGGCCGAAAGAGCCAGAGTTCCCCAACACCAAAGAAGAAAAAGACCGAGTATTCAAAATGCAAAAGAATCTTCATCAACCCGAGCCAAAGCTGTCATCAGACTATGAGCGCTCTATTCTCAAGTCATATGCGACACAGCAAGCCTCGAAGAGCAGTACTGATGCAAACGGGAAATCTGTTGCCCAGATCGGAGAACAAGCAAAACAATCTTGCGTCCCTCTCAAGGTGATTTCCCATACCAATGTGGGGTCGAGCAAATATGCGGCCGAAGAAAGATGATCGGATGTAGTTACTGTCTGAGAAGCTGCCGCTGCTCAAGGTATGAGTATTGCCCACTACTTATCGATTCTGATACTTCCCGTGGGTGAAGTAGCATACAAATACCAGTACGACAAACCTCTCGTCAAACCTGAGGAGGTAAATAATCTTCCAACAAAAATGCGAAGATTGCATAACTGGTACATGAATGCCACAAAGGCCGGGGCTAATTGGATAATGCTGAGGGTTACAAAAAAGCATTATGGGAAAGAAATAGATGACATGATATCCATTGAATTTGATGAACTATTTCAATTATTCAATCAAGATGCCTTGGACAAATCGATCATCTATGCCTATTGTCTAGAAGTACTAATTCTGTAATTAATTTAGTCTCTAGCTATCTCACCTCTTGCATGTATATAATCATACTATAATATGCAGAATGAAGATTCTCGAAGGCAGCAGAAGACAAATCTATGATATTGGGTTCATTGACCCATATTGGGTTCATCAAGCTAATCTCAAAACAAACCCCCAAGATACGGAGGATAATATCATACACGCGTTAAGGTTTCAAGAAACCAGAAGGTAAATACTATTTCCTTATAACTTTGAGTGAGTGTTATTGTCTTGTATACACTTTCTATTTCGCTTACTCGATGTTAAGTATATAATTGATTAGTTATGCATGCGCAGCTTCCACTATATTCTGTTAATCATTCAACCTGATAAAGGGAATTCCACTAGTCATGGACTCGAAACATAAATCCCTTGAACAGTGGAAGGACATGCAGATGCTTTTCCAGCGGTAATTCTAATCATTATGACACTATATCAACAACGTTCATGAATTTTATGATATCAAGTAATTAATAACTTCTTTTTTTTTCGTTTTCTTCACCGGGCAACGCTTGGAAACGGTTCACCAAAAAGGCTAGGGTTTTTTGGAAAGAGGACTTTACATTTAAACCACTAGATGTAAGCACCACTAGCTATATCTGCGCATCTCTTTGATTCTAGTTTTGATACCGTTATTATCATGCTTGATTATTATTTTGATTGAACTATGTTCTCGTAAAGTGGCTGACGCAGGGACCAGAGAACAATTTATGTGGATACTATGTTTGCGAGTTTATCCGTCAGACGTGCTGTGAGAAGGGGAGAAATTTAGAGCAACTTAACATACGTAAACAATTTCTATAGTTTTTAATTACCATCAAATTGTGTTTAGTTTCATTCATATAGGTTGACTACTTTTTTAAATCAGATCGAACGTCTACGGGACGGTCTTCTGCCAAAGGATTGCGTACGAGCAATTCAGAAGGAATTGACGGGATTCTTGGATGCAGAAGTCCTGGACCCAAAAGGAGAATACTATTCGGGTGTGTATATCCAATAGGGATTGTACAAAGAGCTTATTTGTATGTAGTGCATGAACTCTGTGTATCGAATGTAATATGTTCGACACTTGGATCTATATTGTCATGATGATCTTGTGTAATATAATGGTTCCTTCATTGATGAGTGCAAAACACTAAATAAAAAAATTAAACAACATAAATGAATTCTCTGCCGGGCAGAGAAATATGCCAAATCTCTGTCGTGGCAGAGGGTTATTTGTCCCGGTTCGTGTTACGAACCGAGACGGTTGCTCCTCCCCCCTCGCACTCAGCCGCGGCCACGTGTACGCCCTTTTGTCCCGGTTGGTGGGGCAACCGGGACTAAAGGTTGGGGCTTTAGTCCCGATTGCCCCGTCCCGTTTGGGGAACCGGGACTAAAGCCCCTTACCAACCGGGACACATAGGGCTGTTTGCACTAGTGTATGGTATATTTTCAAAGCTACCATTCTTTCTTCATTTCTTATTGTTTTCGTATCTCGTGTGCTGGTGCTCTATCTACTACCAAGCTATCTAACTTTTGCATCTTAGAAACTACCATCTTCCAAATTCCTCAAGAAGCCTTGGTGGAGTATGTGTTGAAACAAGAGGTGGAGTCAGCACCGTTGCGTACAAGACGGTGACAGATGGTCGCATCATCTTCAACAAGGATGAGTGGACGAATTATTTTTTCAGACTGAAAATCTACAAGGTGGACAAGCCATACTCCTTATTGGGAGAAACACTTCATGCAGAAACCTTGAGATGATGTTGTCAACATCATCATTTATTATAACCCATTGTTCGAGTAAGATTTGAAATCATTGTTAGGAACATGCATGCATGCGTCCGTGAATCCACTAGCTAGTTTTGATACTTATTTTGGGATATTTGTTAATAACAAGTGGTGAAATTAAGTAATACTCCCTCCGGCCCATATTAATTGACTTTGATTTTTTAAATTTTGGACGAACCTATATACTAAATAGTGTCTAGATTCATCCAAATTTTGACAAATCCAAGTCAATTAATATGGGTCGGAGGAAGTATATAGTTTACATTTGTCATGTACATATTGCTGCTAATAATTTAATAATAGCAGCAACTATTTTTGAAGAAATTCAAAAAATAGTGGTGGCGCACTGCACCTCCCACAAGCTACCATAATGCTGACATACTGGTAGTGTGTTGTCCAGAGGCTAACAATAAATAAATATTAACAATGGTGCGTAAATGGTAGCATGCGGGGGACATGCTACCAACCTCAAAAAGCGCATGCTAGTGATAGGCTTTTTCTTACTAGTGAGAGCAGAACCAGTGGGATGTGAAGTTGATGATGTCTAAACTCTCGTACGATAAAGATCAGTTAATATTTCGCTAATGGTCATTCGTTCCCTCCGGTATGAATGGGTACGGAGGATCTCAGTCGTTGTTGTTATGAAAGTTGGAGATGGGTTTCTAACGAATTAGAATCCAAAGCTTCGCACATCAGTTTGCAACAGAATGCATCACCCTTCACTGTGGAGGCATCCTCTCCCTTTGGAGCAGTTCATTTGGTCACAATCATATCAAGGCGATCAATTAATGCAAATACAATTAAACAGAGTCATTTTCAAATTTTATCGATGTACAATTGTGTCTAAGATATTATTTGACCATGGCATGACCCATAGTTTCAGGATATCACTATGGTCAGGCTCGCACCGCCGTGGCAAACCATGAAGGCGGCGCTTCGCGCTCACCGGCGGATGCCACTCTCCACAGTCTCACAAAGCAATCATAGCAGTTCTTTGTAGACTTTTCCCCCTTGTACTCCAGAGAGGGTCAACCGCTATGGCGGGCTAAATCTCTTTGTCCAACTTCTTTCTCATCTTGCGTAGGCAAAAAAACCCAGGGCGTCCAGGCGGAGGAAGACTCGGCATGAAGGCCAGCCGCCCGGTAGTGTGGTACGTAGTGGTAATAGTACGCGCCCCGCTCCGAAACAAAGAAAAAGATGCGTGCCGCACTCACGAGGGACTGCCAGTGAGATACTGGAGGAAGGTGGGGATGACGTCAAGTCCGCATGGCCCTTATGGGCTAGGCCACACACGTGCTACAATGGGAATGACAATGGGAAGCAAGGTTGTAAGGCGGAGGGAATCCGAAAAGATTGCCTCGCAGCGGTAGCAGTAGTGGCACTAGGAGCCCAATCATGGTTGCCAACGCGCGAACCCTCGCGACGGTTAGGTCTATCCTTCAGTTCTGGACTCTTTCTATTGTGGCACACTTAACTGAAATCTGCAAGTCTTCTCACTCCTTCCCATATTTACAAAGCCCATCCATTTTCCTATTGTTTGTTCTGCTCCAATATCTCATTACCAACTCTATCCAAACAAAACAAAGCAATACCTCAAATCAACACCATATCAGCTGTGGTTGGAAAGCATAACAGAAAGAAAACTACAAACTGCTGGAACAATATGCTGAACAAATCATACTTGACTCTCACCTGCCGCGTCTCACATATTTATAAGGAAATGTGCCTTTTTATCCCAAATGCTGGCCAGTTCATGCATGCTCATCCTATTTTGGCCCGCCGTCATGCGAGTATGGTTTTTGACTCTGCCGTCGAGCACAACATGTGTGTGGCTACGTTTTTAACGAATACAGAATACAACCTTCATACAAAGTTTCTAGCAACTACCAAGTAGTCGGCGGTGTCAAGAAAACGACGACTCGGAGGAGCCAACCTGAGCAGGCCTATATTGGTCAACTGTGCTGTCATAGTTCAGTTACAGTTAGATCCAGTTAACAGTTAGCTCTTTCAGTTAGTTCCGACTAAGCTATATTCTAGCTAAGTTCAGTTAGTGTCAGAGCAGCAACAGAATGTGGCCAATCATGGGATGGCACGCTCTGGTAATGGGATGGTCTACATGGCAATCTCTCTGAATAAATCGGGAAAGAAAAGAAAAACAGCAACCAATTACGCTGCGCGAAACCAATGTCTCTCTCTCTTCAAAAATTACTGCCGTTAGCACGGCGATAAGGGCTTATAGCTTCTATGCGACGTCTTTACATGGAATTGGAAGGAAAGCGACATCGTTGAAAAGAATAGCTCGCATGCGACGGTTGTGAGGCGGCTAATATCCCAGGGCCACACGAGCCTTAAAACGATCGTAAGGACACATTTAACTTTGTTCCAATATTAGGGTTAAGCCAAACCGGTTGGTTGGGACAGCCAGTCAAACCAACCGCTTCCGACCGAGAGCGCGCGTAACACTGACTGTAGCTTCCCGGCGGCGGACCTCACCCATCGTTCTCGGCGCCCGGCGGCACGGCAATTAATTTATCGGCGGCGCTTTCGTTCGGCAGCGAAGGTGGTGAGTGCCATTTGAAATCTAATTCCTCTCCCATTCTTCTCAATTCGAGATCTGGCGTGCCCATTGATGCTAGATTGTGGAGGCGAGGTATGCTGAGCAGGCGAGGGAACGATATGGAGCATGAGAGGGACTTCTAATCGGTATATCGTATCTCTGCACTTAATTTCTCTAAGGTTGAGCTCTTTGTTCGCTTCCGCTAGCTCACGGTGCCAAAAACAGAGACGATGTTGCGCCAAAAACCTTGAATTTCGCATCAATTTCTTTCCCTCTAGGGCTGTTTTAGTTGATGGCAGCACGCAGATCATTGAGAGAGACACGGTTGTTAAATCGGAGGTGGAATTAGAACATGTTGATCCCCAAGAGCTAATAAACATGGGAGAGGAGGCAGTAAGGAAAATGGTGGAAAAAATTGGAGATAGTGTGGTTTGGGGGCCAGAGCAAGAAGTTTCTTTGTCACGATTTGATGATTGCAAATGTGACTATGTTAGGGAGAGAGACAGAACATATAGTTGATGAAATCGATGAGCGAAACGGTTGGACAAGCAAAAGCTGTTCTTTTAGCAGAGCTCATTGATCTGAAACCTGATTCGAGGGTTGGATATGTGGCCTCGAAGCTGGCTGCTCAGATGGTCGAGGATGATTGGGCTGCACAAAGGCAAGTAATGCCTATACTTACTGAGTTGGAAGTGTTAACAGTGGAGGATGATGATGCTAATGCACAAGGGGAGGCTGCAGATGGTAATGCACAAAGGATTGTAACTGTTGATTGGAATTAAGTTGAGATACATGACCGCACTGATTTGGTCATTGCACCAATATATGACATTGAAATGGCAAAGCTTTTTGGCATTCCTATAGATGACAGAGACAAGGAGAAGAAGAGGGATAAAGCTGCAAATGATGGTGACAACCATTTAAGAGATGAAGAGGCAGATATAGATCTAGAGTTGTTGGAAAATGCTGCAGTTCATGTAGATGATGCACATGATGATGAGCTAGTAACAGTTTATGACAAAGAGGACCCAGTTATTGAAGTTGGAAGATTGTTTCCAAGCATGGATGAATTCAGGATGTGTTTCAGACATATGCGATCAAACGTGAGTTTGCTACCAAGACTATGTGGTGATAAAAGAAGTTCTATGCAAAATGCATAGATTATGATGGTGGTGCCAAGCCTTGCAAGTGGTATATATCGCTAGACGCCAACCTGATGGAAGGACAATAAGTGAATCAAATTCTAAAACCTCATACTTGCATTACAAGTTCTCAAACAGTTACAAAGATGACATCGCAATTATGGGTTGCAGAAAAGATCAAGCCCATTTTAGCCACAACACCAAACAACCGCAAAGAGACTGAAAATAGACTTGGAAAAGCGGTACCCCATTAAGCTGAATTATACTACGTGTGGAAGGCAAAGCAAAGGGCAATGAAAGAGCTATATGGTGATTGGGCAAATACCTTTGAATGCTTTATAACTTCAAAGCGAAGTAGAAGAGGTCACTGGCAGTGTTGTGGAGATAGATCTTGAGGTAACGGTGATGGGAAAGTCTTCTTCTCTAAATTCTTCATGGCTTTAAAGCCTTGCATCGATGGCTTCAAAGCAGGTTGTCATCCATATTTGAGTATAGACTCATCTTTCTTGATGGAAAGTGGAATGGTCAACTAGCAGCATGCAATGCTTTAGATGGACACAATTGGATGTTCCTGTAGCTATTGGCATGTTTGATGCGAGATGAGGCATCATGGACATGGTTCATGATGAAGTTGAAAAAAGATGCATAGGGCCTCTCTCCATTGGCAGTGCACACAGATGCATGTAAAGGTTTAGAAAATGCGGTGAAGATTGTTTTCTCATCTTTGAGCGGAGTGCTTGACCATATGTGGATGAATTTGATCAAAAATTCAGAGGAGATGATTTTGGACGCATGTGGCAGTGACAAGATCTTACACCAGACACATTCATATCACCTTGAGAAGATTACGGCATGCTCCGAGGAGGATAGGGTCAAGTTTTGTACATGGTTGGAAACCTACCATTCTCTTTTATGGTACAGTCTGGTTTTAACATCGCCATCAAATGTGATCATATCAACAATAATTTGGCGAAAGTTTCAACAACAAAGTGAAGGAGTTAAAGACTTGCCTATCCATGACATGGTTGACGGTCAGGATCATGATCATGAGGTTGTGGGAATTGAGAAGAAGGCTTGGTGATGTTCTTCAAGGAGATAAGCTTCGATGTTGTGCGTGTGGTGGTCACAGGAGCGAAATCTTGCACATTTGTGTGTTGAGAAATCCTCATTGTGGGGTGTTGAAGTTAGAGATACAAAGAGGCAGGGAGGCATGTTGTTGACACTCAATTGCATGAATGCACATGCCTTGAGTGGCAACACTGGGAAGCCTTGTGAGCATGCCATACTTTTCTTGGCCTCCAAACACAAGCTAAATATGCACCCATATTTGCATGAGTATTATTCTGTAGCAAAATTCAAGGTTGCATATGGAACACCAATTCCACTTACAGATCGGTCTCGTGGCCTGAAGTGGACATTCAGTTCTCCTTGTGTCCTCCTTTGATGAAAAGAAAGTTTGGCAGGCCCAAGCGAGTAGATTCAAGGCTTGGTTTGAGAAAGGTGGGAGCAAGAAGGGAAAGAAAGATGAAAAGAAAGATGCCAAGCCAAAAGGGCCCAAAAGGTAACAAGAATAGATGCAAACTTTGTGAAGAACTTGGACACCGAGCTGGCTCTACCAAGTCTGAGATACTGCTTTTGAAAAGCCAAAGTATGTTCATCCAAAATCTATCCCATTTCTTGTTGATGATTTTCTCCCCAGCTAACTTGCTTGTTTTCGAGGAGGCGTGGAGAAAAGGCCCACCTCTTGTTGTTGACGAATCTTTGGCGATGAAAAGGGCAAGAATCAATGGCCAAAGAAAGAAGAGAACTAACGGATCATGTTTGGTGCTTCTTTGAGGTGCAATCTGAACTTGTTTTGGAGGATGATGTGCAAACTGTTGAGGCTTTAGGGAACACCGTTTCTGATTTGGAAGCTCTGGTGCAAAATGAGGGGCAAAATGAGCCTGTTGTTGAGGCTCTAGTGCAAAATGAGCCTGTTGTTGAGGCTCTGGTGCAAAATGAGCCTGTTGTTGAGGCTCTGGTGCAAAATGAGCATGTTGTTGAAGCTCTGGTGCAAACTAACCAAGTTGTTGAGGCTTTGGTGCAAAGTGACCATGTTGTTGAGGCTCTGGTGCAAAGTGACCATGTTGATGAGGCTCTGGATCATGATCATGAGGTTGTT
Organism: Avena longiglumis; assembly: GCA_030063025.1. NCBI lineage: Eukaryota > Viridiplantae > Streptophyta > Magnoliopsida > Poales > Poaceae > Avena > Avena longiglumis. The sequence goes on along the minus strand of CP125978.1, from coordinate 495,210,100 downwards.
GAGGAGGTGCAGGAGGTGAAGGAGACTCTTGGACGTCTTTGTGGGGAGGCGGATGGTAATGGTAAGAAAAAGAAGAGTATAAACCTATTGTGTGGTGTGAAACTTGTGAAGGAGAAGAAAACAAGGGGTAAGAAGAGCCAAAAGAAATAGACATTTGTTATTGTTGTAAACATTTGACACTTGTTGTTGTAATAATTTGGCACTTGTTGTTGTAAACATTTGTTATTATAATAATTTGTCACTTGTTGATAATTTGGACAAAATTCAAATATGATGGTAAATTTGAATTTCAACATATGTAGCTATGTCACTTTTCTATGTTTGTATGAGCTTCCAACTTTTTTCTCATACGTACAATACAACTCATCCTCACCCTGATCCCTTTTGTGAAGTACAACTCACCCTCACCCAAAATGGGGTAGAAATGGGCTCCAAAGCTAGAGTAAACCACCCCATTTCTAAGCAAGTTTTTTTTCGACCATTTCTAAAACCAAGTTAGATATTTTTCCTCAGAACTATGTCACATAAAATGACACCATGCGAAGGTTTTGTATTTTTTTGATTTTTTTTGAATTAGTTATGCACATTTGAATGTCTGGTCAAACTTGAAGGGTTTTCATAAATATTCTTAGCTAGGGGCTGAGGCTCGCAAAACTAGCATTGGATGTCTGATGAAATAGCATGTTGTGAACCTAAAAATTATTTTAACAAAAAATCATCAGCATGGAATCATGTACCTGTAGTTCATATCTTACCCACTTCCAGCCGATTCGGCAGGATTTGTCTTTTTCACCAGGGATGGAATAAAAGGTTTGAGATACTCAGGTTGGGAAATTGTACATTCTAGGTGGTCTAGTATTTTTGAAAAATAGGATGTTAGCATTTTGAAACTTCAATTATGTGGTTGCTTCACAAATCCCCCCCTCTTTCGGCACTCAGAAAATAGAAAATGATTTTTTTGTGCGTCGAAAAGGAAAACTTTGTGCTACAACATTGTTAGTCATCCCATTATAGACATGCATGCCAAATATGGGCACATTATCACAAACTATGCCTTGATTCTAGCCATATCATTGGTCATTTGACGAAAGCGAAAACCTCGGAGGAGATAGGTCATTTTGTGAAGGGTTTTTGAAATATGATCAATAGACCAAGTTTGATATTTTTCCTCACAACTATGTCACATAACATGACACCATGCGAAGGTTTTGTATTTTTTTGATTTTTTTTGAATTAGTTATGCACATTTGAATGTTTGGTCAAACTTGTGAAACCCCGTTGACTGCATCCTAAAACCCGCTAACCCTAAGGCCGAATGAGGACCGTAGATCTAACCCTAGCGCGACACTGTGGCCGTCCGATCGCGTCTTCTAGAAGGATTCCGCGGGTGGCTCTGGGCGATCCGTGGAAGGGCTTGTTCTGCAACCTGATTGGTTGGCGTCTCTTAGAAGGATTTCGTGGCTAGTTCTTGACGATCCGTGGGATGGATGATTCTGGAATCTGATTGGCTTCATCGTTTTTACATGCAACAGCGTGGCATGCGAGCATGGAATGCGAGGGCGCTGGGCGGGGCGGGCTGCACCATGCATGCAGCTGCCCCTAGCGTCGCAGTCTAGCTATTTTACGTGCAACAGCGCTGCAGCGTATTTACTCCCTCTGTCGCATTAAATAAGTGTACGTGTAACAACTTTCTTCAGTCAAACTTACTCCCCTCAGGTTCATTGTAATAAACGAGACTTTGCATGATACCACATCTATGTTATTTTGCACTATGTAGTAGTAACTTAGACTAGTAACATATGCATGATACCACATCTATGTTTATTGCTTGTGGGCAACCCATAAGCTTGTAGGTCACCCTTAAGGAAAATCTTTTAAAGTAAACATCCACTATGTATATGGATAGCCATATGGACTACTTTTTGGCTTGTGGATAGCCTTATGGACTACATAGTGGATGCCAAAGTGCATTGGAAAGGTAGAAGTACATTTTTTGTGGATAAATTTTGAAGCCAAACGTACCCTTATTTGTGGACAGAGGGAGTATGCATGTCACTATGACCAGCAGAAAAAATATCAAAATCTAAAATATGTAATAAATATAACGTACAGCGTTGACACACTCCAGACCGTTGGACCGAGCGTGGCATGCGAGGGCGCTGGGCGGGGCGGGCTGCACCATGCATGCAGCATGCATGCAGGGTCGGGGGAGGCGGTGCAGGGTTACAGTACGTCGCATCCTAGCTATTTTTTTTCTCTCTTTCACATTGATCACGCCCGCTTCCCACACGCATGCGCCGCAGCGTCTCGTCTCGGCGTCTGGCGGGCTGCACCATGCATGCAGCTCCCCTAAGCGTCATGATCTAGCTATTTTATGCAACAGCGCTGCCCATTAAATAAGTGTCGTCGAACAACTTTCTTGATCAAATTTACTTCCATCTGGTTCATGCGCCATACAAAAGTCAATATTACTCCCACCGATTTTTCTTTGTGTAAAACGAGCAGTACATTGGTACTAGATTCCTGCATTTATTATCGAAGTAAATCAAGGCCAAATTATATTTTCCCTTTTATTTTTCACTGCCAATGAACAACTACCTTGGACGTTTTTTTCTCTCTTTCGCATTGATGCATGCATGCATGCAGGCGTCGCATCCTAGCTATTTTTTTCTCTTCGCATTGATCACGCCCGCTTCCCGTCTCTTCGCATTGATCATGCATGCAGGGCAACGCCGCACGCGTCTTGTCTCGGCGTCTGCGCCAACGCGACGCTGGATTCCCACGCCCTTCTTCACGCCCGCCCTCAATAAATAGGCAAACGCCTTTGCCTCCTCATCTCATCTTGCCCTCATCTCTTCAACCTCGAGCCCGTCCTTTGCCTCCTCCTAGTCGCCCCAAACACTCCGACCATGGCGACCTCCCCTTCCGCCTCCCTTCCGACACGAATTAAGCGAGGACAACCACCCGGACCACAAGCGGTGGTGGGCGGGCGCCCACGCCCCTAAGCGTGGCAAGAAGAAGAAGTCTCGCCTGCCCACGGGATTAGGGCCCCATCGTCACCAACCGGGAGTCTCCAACCTCCCGGCGGCGACCTCCTCCAAGCCCTCTTTGGGCTAAGGCGGAAGGAGGAGGAGGCTGCTATCGCCGGTGGGAGGAGAAGGAGGCCAGGCTTGAATGAAGAAAAGGCGCATGACGGAGGAGGAGCAACGGGAGGCCAATGGTGGCCTTCCGGGAGGAGCAGGCGGGACCAGCGGGAGAGGCTGGCGGCGTGGAATGCGGCTGCACCGGCACCGCCTCCACCGCCGATGGAGTAGGGGGTTAGGGTTTAGGGGCTAGCCCAGGGTTTAGGCGGGGCGCCCCCTATTCCGCCCCTTCTATATTATTGTACTTTTTTCTTTTTATTGTAATGTTATCGATCCCCCCTATCTAATATAAGTAATTTTATCCCAATATTATCTATCCTTTCATTGTAATCTGTGTTTTACGTTTTATTGTATTGTCATTTGTCAAAACACCCAAAACAACAAGTGTATAAAACAAAAGACACAAAAACAAGTTCATATAATACTCGTGCAATATTTATATATTTACAAGTGTATAAAACAAAAGACACAAAAACAAGTTCATACAACACATGGTTCATTTTCAAATAAGACATTCACATATTTATATAAGTTAAAGGAGCGTCCAAGTTATGTTAGTTAAATGGATGTCCTTGGACTTCATTTATATATTTACTTTTGCAAAAAAAAAAAGATTGCAACCTGAGCACGAGTATCTGCAGATCCACACGTTCCTATTTAGATTTTAACGTGAGTACCATTTTTTTTGCCCAATCAACATATAGTTACTATTGGGCCTGGATACGTCCATTTTGGCATGGCTAAGTTATATTTGTGCCTGGCCTTTTTCAATCCTCGTCAATTGTTTTTTTACTTTTCAACCCCTCCCCCTGCACACGGGCGCCTTGCACACGATAAAAGGAACAACCGACGAACCGATTTAAACCGAGGAAACACCGATCTCGAAAACAGAGCAGCTCAAAATTAGCCCGAATTTGTGTTGCATTTTATTCAAGCCAAAGACATAGACCATTACATCCATTACAAAGCATCACTCGAACACTGACTGCGCTGTCTAATGACTAACGATGAGGAGATAAACTAATCCGAAAGAAATTACACAAAAATAAAAAAACGGCCATCAGATTGTCCTGCTTCTTCAATTCGATGATTTGCCTTAGCTGTTTGTTCATCTTCTTTAGCTCGGCCTTCACTTCCGCATCCACCGTAGTACCAGCGGAAATGGGGTTGCCACATCCCAATTGCTCCACCACGGACGGGTTTTCGAGCTCCCGGGATGCTACCTCCACCCCAATTCGCTCGATGTACTCATCAAGCCACTCAAAATGCCCACATTTTGGCAGTTCCTGAAATCACAGAGATGAACCCTAAATCCCAAATTCGATGAAATGCATGAAATTTCGAAATAAAAGCGAGAAATTGGCGCTCGGAACACTCAGATCTCACCTTTTCCGGCTCGGGCTTGCTCTCACACTTCACAAATTCCCGACCAATGTTGCCGTTCTTGTCGGTGGATGTGACAAGCCTCTTCAGGGGCGCGGTACGGGGGCAATCGGGGCACCTCCTCATCGGCACCGCACCATACCGAGGCCATGAGCGGTGGGAGGAAGCAGAGCTCGACATCCCTCGCCGACGTTGCCGCACTTGCTCGCGGAGAAAAGCGAAGGGATGAGATGCTGGAACGGTGGCGGGAGTGCTCGGGTGCGAGGACGGATCGGGCCACGGCTCTCTTCAACCACGGTGGGTCCCACGATATGAGGTGGACATCAGGTGAGTTCCGCCGTGACGTGGAGAGGCTGTGGGTCCTACTGTGCTCAGCTGATTCGAATTCGTTGACGGTCTCGTGGGGTTAAGTGGAAGTGTCGCACGCGAGCTATTTGCCGCTTCAGAAGTGTCGCGTGCGAGCTATTCTTTTCAACGATGTCGTGTTCCTTCCAATTCCATGTAAAGACGTCGCATAGGAGCTATAAGCCCCGGCGATAACGTGCTACAAGGATTTGGGCACACTAGTGGACGAAGTCACCTGCACTCTGAATATATATGTTTGACGGAGCAATCTTAACATCGGATAGATCTCCCAGCTTTTTTTTTAGAAAAGAGTATATATTAATATCACAGGGATACCAATTACACCCAGCCTCTGCAACAACGCACGCCCTAGCAGCTCTACGAATACACACAGCCCAGAAAAAAGAAAAAAAAATTACAAAAAGAAAAATTATATCGGCATTTACGAGCTCAAAACCATATTCAAGCGAAACAATCAGCCAAATAATATTGTCCTGGTAAGGTTGCAAATGCGAGGCAGCACAAGCAAAGCAAGCCAACAAGCAAGCAGTGGTTTCCCAATTGCAATGAGAATTAAAGATGGGATCCCACTACGTCTCATATTTATTCTTCTTTCTGGCGGTCTCTGGTTACGCCCTACTACATGGCAACGTCACCGCGTGGCGCTCCATGACCGGGCGCATTTCCATGGTTGCCTCCTCGCTCGCACGCAGCCCTGCTCACCATGATCATTGTAGACTTCCTCCTCACATTTCCTTACGAAATTATGAAAAGTGGAGAAAAGATGAGAATTATTTATTAGCGTGACACGATGGTATGAAGAAAATGCCTGGTACATACTTTGCGGAAAAACCAAAAACAGATATTACCAGAAGCATGCAACAAGGGCAGCCAATATAGAGTTCAACAAATAACACACACGAAAAATACATACGTCACTTTTAGCTTGGTTATGGCTTAATTGATGTCAGACTATCTCAGATCTGCACAAGTGCTTCTATGTATGCTACAGAAAAAAAAACGTCGCGAGGTGCCTGACTCAAATGTATTTTACCAACAAATATAAATGACTTCATATCTATGGTCTGGACTTTCCTATTTTTACTTCAGGGATCTTAGCGTGCATACACAAATGTTCTGTTTTTCAGGCTGGACAGTAGATTTCCCGACACGTATTTTTTTGTATTTTTATAAAAGTGTTTTGGTATAAGATTGTAATAATGAGTTTAAAAAACAAGATTGTAGAAGGAGTAGAAAGAATAAAACTGATAAAAATGAGCTACTCTAATAACACAATAATTACATGAAATAACCGCCTCGCTACTGAAAATATTTGTATTGCTTTTCTGGTAGCTCTATAAACAAGAAGCTTGAGCTCCTCCTTAAATTTACTTCTGCAACTACAAAGACTGGGTGGAATGTCTTTGAAGATCCATTCGTTTCATGTTGTCCAAATTTTCCAAGGGAAAATGATAATGATATCCATATAAAAAGCTAGGTCCAAAAGTTACTTCAAGCTTTGAATTATGTCGTGTATAGAGGGAGATTGAAGAGTCCATGCAGGGAAAATAGAGTAGTAACCACAAAAGGACAATGGAAGAATAGATTTGGTATACACATGGGTCAGTGAATGCTGGCCAAGATGCCTATAGCAACAATCAACCATGACGAAGAAATAAAACTACCTGTGCCAAGATGCCTCACAATTTATACTTCAAGGAGACGCCTTCTCACTTTACTAGCAAGTAGCAAGTTCATCCAATTCTGCACTGCGCTCATGCATGTGACTATGTACATTCAGATGTAGTCAATGATTTTGTTTCTTATACCAAATTGGTATATATTAGGGAGGAGGTGTAGTACATGTGTGTTCACGCTCTTTCCATATCTATGTCATCCAGCTTTCATACTTATTCTCAGTTCTTAGTATGCAAGCGATAGTGGCAACCAAGAAAACAGACTAAGCGCTAATGGATACTGGCTACATTATTTACCAGCATATGTGCTTGCTATGTAGTTATTGTTCAAGAATTTGTTAAAATTACATCCATGTGCATCTCGGTTTCTTAAAAAAACAAATTGACAGGCTAAAGACAACGGCCTAGCATTTTTTAGGCCATGTTGCTAGTAGAAAATATGAATATCAAAAGTATTCTCATAGTGTGACACCACCTTTAATGATGACCCCCTTTGCCTTGTGAAGTTTACGTGTTACCCCGTATGTAATTTATGGGAAAGCCAAAAACACAAAAATCATGATCACACTACAAGGGTATCAATATCACGAACCAGTTAAAGACACAAAAAATATCATACAATATATGTTTAGTTGCAATGTAGCAACCTTAATTGATCTCACGATATGTGAGTTTACCAGCCATACATAGTATACATACTACATAAACCAAAGAGCCGAAACATGGGGAAGTACTCACCATGCTCTCGCGGTGGGATGGTCTCCGCATCTTGACTTTTCACTGTCCCTGCAGCCGCTCAAGCAATGGTGAGATTTTTCCACCATGCCAAACTCAATTGGCCACTCCTACGGTCTTGAGATTTTTCCATGGTGCGACACTCAGTTTGCCACTCGTATAATCTTCAAAATCTTCAACAGTGTGAGACACAATTGGCTTTAAGACTCCTGGAATCCTTCTGTGGTGCTAGGGTGGATTGACCTCAAGATTCTCCCTCGGAGAAGACTCACATGCCAGACTCATATAGCCCAAGGTTCCCCACAAACATCGATGGTTTGCTATTTTGTTATCCCCCAATATCTCGCACCAAACTTCATATTGTCTTAGTTTTGACACCTACAACAACTATACCTCAACTATGATTAATAAAAGAAACTACATGTGGCTGTAAGAGTAGTAAACAAACCGTGTCTCTGCGTAGCTGCCTGAACTATGATTTATATTGGATGAAGATGGCATTGCAGTGTATATATAGCCACTTCATCTAGTTCTGCAGCGCGGTCATGCATCTTCCGATGTATACTCACATCTGATTGATGATATGGTTTCTTAGCAAACCGTGTTGTTTTTGGGAACAGGCATAACATTTGTTTTCTTCCTGGCTGCCACCATATTTTTATGGCGGCAGCGGTAGAATTAGTACTCCATATGTGTTTTGCAGGCCGGAGACCGTATGCCAGCATAGGGACGAGCTGTAGAGCTAGCATGTAAGAGGGAGCAGAGTTACCACTTACCATGCCTGAGAAGAAGTGGACGGCCGGTGAGTAGATGCCTATATATATTCATCCATGATACCCTCGTGAGGCTTACCCGATTTTAAGATTGGTTTTCCTCTCAGCTAGTAATTTTTTTGGTTCGTTATTATAGATCAGATTGCATTGCTTGTCACCCATCACCGTCCTTGCATTTCTCTACTCCGACATCGGCGTCGACAGTCTACACCATCCCTGCAGCCACTCGTCGGGTTGTCGCAGCTTCTACAGAGGCTGTAGCGGTTGACTGCCACACCTGCCTTGGCAGACTGCAGCGATCCTCTTCGCCACGTCCTTGAGCATGCACATCTATCTTCCATAAAAGAGAGGGGGTTCACTCAGAGAGAAATTTTTTAGTAAAGCAAACCCATGCTTCGAGAAGGTGAGGTGAATTCCCCTTTGGGATGTAGCGCTGCCGCGCTGGTCCACACCTACTGACTACCAACCCGCCTCCCAAGCATGTAAGCGTTGGTGGCCTCAAGCCGCTACATCTTTGCCATCCCCACGCACCAACGTCCCATGCTACCACCGTGCCGCTTCCCTCGGTACGAGCCGCCACGGCCACGCATGGTCTTCATCACGTCGTTGGGTTCTTTCTCGCCTAATTCGAGAACTGCTAGTGCTCCTCGCTGGGCGCCCACCAAGATCTCCTCAGGTCGCGGACGGTTTCTCCTCCTTCTATGTCTTCTTCTACCACGATCGCTAGGGTCATATCGCCTCGTCCCCGACTACACCTGCACCTCTCCCTCTTCGCTGCTATGCACCTCGCAATCTCTCAGAAGCCACCTCTTATAGTCTCTCTGGCATGGATAAAGTTCATGATGATCCCTGCTCTCGCACGACCAGTATTGGCAACACATAGTTGACATAGAGCGGCGCGCCGACAAAGAAGAAGTCGGCAAAAGGCGGCCAGAACTGCGTGAAGAAGCTGCGAGAGCCGACATAGAGCAGCACACCGACAAAGACGGAGTCGGCGAAAGGCGGCCACAACTGTGTGAAGAAGCCACGAAAGTTGATGTAGAGCGGCGCGCCGACAAAGACAGCGTCGAAGTATCGAAGGAAGGCCCAAATGCCGGACATGGACGATGGAAGAATCATCCGCAACAAACAAAGGAGCTGACATTTTTTTCAATAGCCGATCAGAACCAATCTCAGGAACAAAGCACGCAATCGGTGGAGAAGCAATCACGTACACCAGGAGCAATCACGTATGCCAGGAGCAATCAACGGAGATGCATCGGCCAGCAATCATGCACGCCAGCAGTCAGAGAGATGCAACGGCCAGCAACAGACAAGTGGCGGCCGACAGCGGACAGGGAGGCGGCGGCCAGAGACGGACGGTGACCAGGCGGCGGCCGGCTGCGGATGGGTCGAAGAGCACCACAGAAAGAATTTGTCGGCGGCGGTGGAATCTAGCGGACGAGTTGCGAGTCTAAAATAAGCCCTAATCTAAGCTCAGATATTATGTTAGAGGAATAGCAACTTGTATTCCAGAGAGCCAAAAACCACAATATATCGTACATGTATAGTTGTAAATATGCAGGAAGCTCCCTAATCTAGTAGGTCCAAATACAATATAAAAATATCTCTCTAACGGCGGCCTCGGGTCTAGCAAACTCGGTTTGATACGTTGTCTTCATCGGCATCGACAACATCCTCTCCAGCATTGACCGCCTCCTCTATGACTGCCTCCACCACATCACTAACGAGTTCTTCTTTATGTGCTGGTAAAATAGGTGTATGCCTTCATCCCCGACGTGTGCCAGGTTCTGAAAAAACTATAGCAGCATCTCGTCCTCAATGACTCAGACTGCATCAACTCACTCGACGACTGTCTTGATGCGTTTCCTTCATTCTCCTTGCATACTATGTAATCACGGCTTCATGTGCGACTATCGTAACCATGACATCGACCACGGCGATCCCTCACACAGTTACCTCAACCAAGGTTGCAGCGCCCAATGTTCTTGGCTTTCTTGACATCGACACAAAGGGATGCCACCTCACTTGAGCACCTCATCAGCTTCCTCTCTGTAGTCCAAGCATCCGCGCCGTGACACCGTCCATGACGCTCCTGCTGGGACTACGGGGATATCGATCTACTGGGTTATACTTTGGTTTCTCTCCAATCTCATCGTCCATGCCATTCCAGTTGTTTACGACGTTTACGACTGCGGAGGTGGGGGGAAGGGTGTTAGAGGATATGCATATATGGTTATCATGCAAGTTTGAGCACTTTTACGGTACCCTGAAGAAATTACAGACCGTTCATTTATCTTAATCTAGTGGTTAGTATTAACTGGTACTCCAAAATCGGTTGAAGGAGTACCACCTCAAAAATCGATGGAGTACCTTATTGTTAAGGGTAAAACAGTAATCAACAACACTGATTCTTTTCTCTCGGTTGTTTGACACCGTTTTGAGCTCGCGGCGGCGCGGTGCCGGCATAGCTGACGCCGACCATGTCTGGCCGAACGTGATCGCTAAAGATATGGAGCGGCGCACGTCGCTACCCGTGATGCCTTCGTTATTCTTTCTAAGCTTCCGCTCGCATCAACTCTGGGTGTTGCCGCTGCTTGTGGTCGTCTCCCTTGTACTACTCCATGAATGGATCGGTGATGCGTACATCAATTATTACGATTGAATTCACGGCTGTGCCGTTGAGGAAATTACACGGCTAATCAATCGGGTACACTGTTGTGCCGTTGAGGAAATTACACGGATAATCAATCGGGTAGACGAGACGGTTTGCGACGGAGAGGCCGCGTGCGATGGAAGGCGGCGCTCGATCCAGAGGAGACGCCCCTGCGCTCGATGAGAGAGAAGCAATCTGCAGGCTTCGTCCGGAGACGGCGGCTGGGCAGTTCTATCTAGGGAGATTATCTATCATAACTACCCTCGTTAGCAGGAATAAAAAAGTCTGTATTATCCCTATAAATGAATGGTTGGATTTCCCTGGTACTCCCAACCATCTCAGGGAGTACCAGGGTACTGTAAAAATCCTCGCAAGTTTGCGATAGAGTTAGGATGTCAATCCTACCTTGACTTGTACTTCAAGATAATCTCATGTGCGTCCATATATACTGCCTCACAATGCTCAATAATATATTAATATATTACATCAATTTCTAATTTTTACATGGATAAACACACAAACAAAAGTGTACATGACGATACAAATTTAGCTATATTTTTCACCGAACAAGAGTGGCCAAAAAGCCTCCGATTGTCATTATTAGGAAATGATATTAATATACTGATTAAAAACTTCCAACAAAAGGGTGATTAATACACCGAGCAAAAGTGGCATCAAGTCCATAAAAGGAAATAGAGTGATCCAAACAAATGTAGCATTTGATCTGTAGAAGCATCTCCCATGCTCAAGCAAAGGTTTTTCTTTTGGTTGTGGCTTCAATGATCTCAGAACATCTAAATATGTGTACACCTTTATGCAGAAATTAAGAGCAGGAAAAAAATGAGGTGACCAGTTTTAATTTTGTTTATCGTGAAGAAAATCTTCTGGATATAGAAATCTGTGAGGATAATATCACAGCGCTTTGATCCACATAGTAGAAATCCCATTGTTGCTATGAAATCCATCTTGTCTGAAAGAAAACAGTAAAGTTTGACAAATTACTCGCTATTAAATACACGATTACTTGAATCAGGGTTTTGGGAAAAAAGATTCCACTACCCGTCAAGTGGGGCACTATGGTTAATTTGTTATTTTACTTTAAATAACTATACAGGGTGAAACAAAAAACCATGCATGGTCGGAAAGGTCACCATAAAAAAGGCAATTGGGAATTATAAGGCAGAGACGTTGAACAAAAAGGCTTCCATTTGCCAAACTATAGAGGTACTGATTTGAGACTATCATTCAATCATGAGGTTTGTTTTGACCTGCATTAGGTGTGGCAAACTATCAACATAATTGAAAAAACACAATGAAATTGTAAGCATGTACTATTTCCCTAGCCCTCACCAATTAGCGCTGTGACATGCCTTTGCGTTCCAAGTACTGGCTGGTTCATCCAATTCTATCATATATGTAGTGATGTATATTCAGAACTGGCTTATAATATTGTGGCCTACAACGGCAGAACTTTTAGTATTTTTTCAGCAGAAACACACACAAATGTGTCGCTGCCGCGTCTTCCAGAAAATACACACAAATGTAGATGGACACCTTCCAGTATCTGGCACGCATGGGCTTGGCCGTTGCCCGTTGGCACAGGGGAGTACATACAGACGAAAGAAAAAATACATATTTTCGATTGATTGATCTCAAGTATATGTGTCTTGCAAAGGGCCGACATGCTTCCTCGACTGACAGAAGGTCCTGAGGCATACCCACCGTGCATAGAGTTCTATTTCACCAATGTGTTCCTTCCACCATGCTAGACTTGACTGTTTTTCACTAACAGTTTTGGACGACTTCCTATCCATGGCCAACACTCTGCTGTTTCGACTTCAGGGATCACAGAGTATAGAAATACAGATATCTTTAGCGTTTTATAGAGACATGCTTGTTTGTTCTGCTCCAATATCTCACAATAGCCGGATATCAGTTCTAATACTCTTGTCTCTGCCTACCTGCGCCACCTATTTATATTGGTAGCAGATACCTTTGCCCTCTACTAGCCGGTTCATCCAACTATGCACTAAGGTCATGCGTCTCTAGATGCACATTCACGCCTAATTAATCATACTGCTTCATTTATCTCCGTTATTTTTTGCAGAGGAAGCATAACATTGTGTTTCATACATTTCCCATGTGGTCTGGATTGGCACCATCCAGCTTTTATATTGTATAGGTGTTGTACCTCTTAAAATCTGCCGTCCTATCCAATCCAAAGGTCATCCTTACTCGCTTAACGCTATTCTATTGCGTATTGTCGAGATTGGGAAAAAAAGGCACCGGCCTCCCCCTTGATTCGGGCTGGTTTCATGTTGAATGGAACCGGGCTCCCCCTTTTGGGACGCTTTTGATCTAAAAAAATGAACGAGGTTTTTGCTGGAGCCACAGAAATTGTTTAATCAATTCTCCATAGTAATGTATTAGTTCTTCGGCACCCGATTGGAAAACTGAAAGATAACGTCTTCTATTGCAGATCATGTATCAACATTTTTCTTTACACCAATTCGTCCACCGCTAGTTCACTAGCTAGCTTTTTTTCTCCTCCATGATCCAGCTAGCCTGGTCTTTCGTAATATCCTATGTTTTTGAACATAATTGCAGACATGTGAGCTATCCTTATTGCATGGGCAAAGGATGATGACCAAATTGAAAGTTTTATCCCTCATTTGCTTGAAAGCGGCATTATGCAATATGATGATGATACCATTTTGTTCATGGAGAATGACCTATAGAAGGCTGTAAATATGAAGTTTATATTATGTATCTTTGAACAGCTTACGGCTCTTAAGACCAACTTCCATTAGAGTGAAATTTTCTGATTTCATAAGGTGAAAGACAAGAAATAAATCTACAAACAAATATTTGGATGTGAGTCTGGTTCTTTGCCTTTTAGATACATAGGGGTGTCTATCCACTATACAAACTTTAACAATTCAGATTGGTAACTAATGGAAACTCGCCTCGAAGAAAAGTTGGGTTGTTGGGAAGGCAATCTATTATCATACAAAGATCGCTAAGTCCTTATCAATTCTGTTTTAACGAGTTTAACTATGTTCATGTTCTTCTTCTTGTAAATCCCGAAGAGGTTAAGGAAACGGCTTGATTTTTATAGGTCACTTGTTTTTTGTTTGCAAAGTGATGAGAATAAACAAAAAAGACTAAAAAAGCAGAATATAATTTATCATGAGTCTCTAGATGCACATTCACGCCTAATTAATGATACTGCTTCATTTATCTCCATTATTTTTGCAGAGGAAGCATAACATTGTGTTTCATAGTTTTCCCATGTGGTCTGGATTGGCACCATCCAGCTTTCATATTGTATAGGTGTTGTACCTCTTAAAATCTGCCGTCCTATCCAATCCAAAGGTCATCCTCACTCGCTTAACGCTATTCTATTGCGTATTGTCGATTGGGAAAAAAAGGCACCGGCCGTAGAGGGCGCCATGCCTGTCGTCTTTAGGCTCCTCGCGCCGACCAGCTCAGCTCAGTTGTAGGCGTAGCCGCACAGATGAAGCGCATACGGGATAGACTTGATTCGGGCTAGCATACGGGATAGACTTGATTCGGGCTAGTTTCATGTTGAATGGAACCGGGGCTCTCCCTTTTTGGGTCATTTTGATCTAAAAAAATGAACAAGGTTTTTGCTGGAGGAGATAACCGCACCGGCGGTCCCTATACTACAGGACTGGGAAGCTACGCCGACGGCCAAACGTCGGGGCCGTCGACGTAGCCATCGTTCAGGCCAGCCCCGCCAAGCAGCCGTCGACGTAAAATTGTCCTCGGCATATTCTATGCTACGCCGACGGCTGCCCTCGGCGTAGCATACGCCGACGGCTGCCCTCGGCGTAGCTATTTTTTATTTTATCTCATTAAACTTTGAAAAATCATAACTAAATCATTCTAATTCGGAAAAATACAAATAATATATCAAAATTTGCAGAAAAATAAGACCTATCTATCTACACTTAAATATTACACATTTATAAATAAAAATTAAGTAAAATATAAAACATTATATATGGTTTAAAACGGGCATAAAAAATTCAAAAACGATCGAAACAATGCGAAACCTTCGCGTGGTGTCATATTATGTGACATAGTTAGAAGGAAAAATATTAAACTTGGTATATTAATTATGTCTCAAAGAAACCTTCACAAAATGAACTATCTCATTCGAGGTTTCTTGGCTTTCGGTGCAAATGACCGATGTTATGGCTAGAATCAAGACATAGTTTGTGATAATGTGCCCATATTGTGCATACACATGCATCATGGGATGGCGAACAATGTTGCAGGAGGAAGTTTTCCTTTCGTCGCACCAAAAGCCATTTCCCATTTTCCGAGCATAAAAAACGGACGGTTTTGTGAAGCAACCACCAAATGGCTAATTCAAAATACTACCACCACATTTTAAAAAATACTATACCACATTATATGGACAATGTCCCAACAGGGGATCCGGAACCTTTCCGTCCACCTTCGTGAAAAAGACAAATTCTGCCGAATCGTAGGAAGTGGTCGAATATGAACTACGGTACATGATCCGATGCTCATGTTTTTACAAAAATCATTTTAGGTTCACAATATGCTATTTTATCAAAGATCTAATGAAAGTTTAGCGAGGCTCGGCCCCGAGCTAAGAATCTTATGTCCCGCTTGACAAAGTTTAACGATAGTTTAAACGGGCATAAAAATTGAAAAATGATCGAAACAATGCGAAACCTTGGTGGTGTCATGTTATGTGACATATTTATAAGGAAAAATAGCAAACTTGATATATTAATTATGTCTCAAAAAACCCTTCACAAAATGACCTATCTCATTCGAGGTTTCTTGGCTTTCGGGTCAAATGACCAATGTTATGGCTAGAATCAAGGTATAGTTTGTGATAATGTGCCCATATCATGCATACACATGCATCATGGGATGGCGAACAGTGTTGCAGGAGGAAGTTTTACTTTTCGTCGCACCAAAAGGCCATTTTCTATTTTCCGAGTATAAAAAACGGACGGTTTTGTGAAGCAACCACCAAATGGCTAATTCAAAATACTACCACCACATTTAAAAAAAATACTATACCACATTATATGGACAATGTCCCAACAGGGGGATCCGAAACCTTTCCGTCCACCTTCGGTGAAAAAGACAAATTCCTGCCGAATCGGCAGGAAGTGGGTCAGATATGAACTACAGGTACATGATCCGATGCTCATGTTTTTTTACAAAAATCATTTTTAGGTTCACAATATGCTATTTTATCAAAGATCTAATGAAAGTTTAGAGAGGCTCGGCCCCGAGCTAAGAATCTTTATGTCCGCCGTTTGACAAAGTTTAACGATAGTTTAAAACGGGCATAAAAAATGAAAAATGATCGAAACAATGCGAAACCTTCGCGTGGTGTCATGTTATGTGACATATTTATAAGGAAAAATAGCAAACTTGATATATTAATTATGTCTCAAAAAACCCTTCACAAAATGACCTATCTCATTCGAGGTTTCTTGGCTTTCGGGTCAAATGACCAATGTTATGGCTAGAATCAAGGTATATTTTGTGATAATGTGCCCATATTATGCATACACATGCATCATGGGATGGCGAACAGTGTTGCAGGAGGAAGTTTTCCTTTTCGTCGCACCAAAAGGCCATTTTCTATTTTCCGAGTATAAAAAACGGACGGTTTTGTGAAGCAACCACCAAATGGCTAATTCAAACTACTACCACCACATTTTACAAAAATACTATACCAACTTATATGGACAATGTCCCAACAGGGGAATCCGAAACCTTTCCGTCCACCTTCGGTGAAAAAGACAAATTCCTGCCGAATCGGCAGGAAGTGGGTCAGATATGAACTACAGGTACATGATCCAATGCTCATGTTTTTTTACAAAAGTCATTTTTAGGTTCACAATATGCTATTTTATCAAAGATCCAATGCAAGTTTTCCTTTTCATCGCACCAAAAAGGCATTTTTCATTATCCGAGCGCAAAAAGGGAATTTTCTAAAGCAACCACCAAATAGCTAATTCAAAACGGAGGGTTTGTGATTAGTTGATATGGATATCATATTTGGATTCCTCTCATTTTTCTGATCAATTTAAACATATTATTTGTTGAATTTTGATTTACAGATTTAAAGATATTAATTATTCTATATTAAATAGAAAAATACAAAAAAATAAAATTATTATATTTTTATTTGAATTCAATAATATTTTTACTTATTCATTAATATTTACTTAAATAATTGTTTGTAATTTCAAAAAATACAAACATGTGACATGATGATATAAGAGTTAATAGGATTGATATCATAGTATTGACACCAATGTATGAATTACTTTGCGGAAACGGATTCTGAAGGAACGAGGATGTTAAGCGTGCTGAAGCTGGAGTAGTATTAGGATGGGTGACCTGCTGGAAAGTTTGACTAAGACTAGAATTTAATCAAATAGTAAGTATAATTAGTGTTAAAAATGTTCAAAGTAGGAGATTAACAAGTGAAACAATTCAAAGAATAAAAAAATTGAGAAAAAAAAAATAAAAAAATATTATTTTTCAAAAAAAAATATTTTGCAACCAATGACAAGCTATGCCGACGGTCACGCCGACAGCAAAGCCCTCGGCGTAACACGCCGACGACATTTTGATATGCCGACGGCTTGAGTGTGCTCCGCCGAGGGAGATCTTTGCCGAGGAGGCTACGCCGAGGGCTGCCCTCGGCGTACCATACGCCGAGGGCATTTTGGCCTACGCCGACGGCCTTTTGCCCTCGGCGTAGCGCGCGTGTCCCGTAGTGCTATTCTTTGCCGATACCTTCAGTTTGGTCCTAAATCTTTAAAATTGCACATCCAAATCCTAAATCTTTCGTAAATGATTCATCTGAGGTCCTATTTGCTCTGACCGCTTTGACTTGTCTACGTGACGTTTTGACCACTGCCACGTCAGCAACAACGATGGCAGTTAGATGTGTATATTTCACACACAGAGCATGTGTTGAATGGAACCGGGGCTCCTCCTTTTGGGGTCCTTTTGATCTAAAAAAATGAACAAGGTTTTTGCTGGAGCCACATCAGGCTGCAAGCGGACAGCCTGCAGGACACCCGCATCATGGCGCATATGCCCGCGCAACATAAGTGGACTTATGCGGGGATCCCATGTATTTTAGGAGTTATTAGCGGCACCCGCATACTGTCCGTATTGCAGAATACAGGAAGAAGCAAACTGAGCTAGCTAGCTCTTCACGGAATAAACAAACTGAATAGCTAGCTCTTCAAGCAGACTACGTTACATCGCTCCATTGAGGTGTAATATAGCAATTGAAACTCAGAGTGCAGACTGCAGACATACAGTGAAGAATTAGTGCTTCTTGATGATTTTCGTTAGCATCTATTATATTCTAAACTCCATATTTTCAGTGAGCACTTGGTGTTCCGCTCTGGGAGGTCCGGACACAAGAACCTCTACATCATGGACGTCGAGGCCGGCGGCATTTGGCGCCTCACCGATGGCCCATGGTCTGCCGACGGCGAGTGGATCACCCTCGGGCAGCTTCAGCATCTACATTGTCCACCCAAACGGCACCGGGCTGCGGGGAGATCTTCACCGTCAACATGGACACGTCTGCTACATAGCATAAATCCTACTATCTAAATGTTTGCTGCCATGCAGTTCAGCGGCCTGCCTGCACACTAGTTAGTACCTGCACCTTTCCAAGAATAAGGTCATCTTAAGCTTGCCACTGGGATATGTACTATGAAACCAAGTCCACTGTAAGATATGAAATCTTGTTACCTGTACTTAATCAGGATAAAGGTCATGGATGCCATGTTCAGGAAAATATGAACGAACTTGCTAGTAGGATATGTACTATGAAGCTATCTCCACTAGTCAAATTCTTAGCAATAGAATTTTTATTTGTAGCAGCAATTCTACATTTCTATTACTGACTGCTAGTGCATACAACGGTAAGAACTGAGCCCAAATTATAAATCAAAAATAAACTCTATAGGATAGAAGAATTAAGCATCTAGCTAGATTAAACATCTAGACAGATTAAGCATCTATTATATTAAATGATTTTTGTTAGCATCTATTCTAAACTCCATTTTTTAGTTAGCACTGTGGCTGTATGCATCAGTATATAAAATGATTTTCGTTTTCAGCGCCAATAGATTCACAATTTGTTCATTCCAATATAAAAAACATTAAGTTTAAATTTGAAATAATACCACATGAGCTCTGGTTCTAACTAAGTCAGGGACTTCTCTGAATCTAGCTCTAAGATGGTGATAAGAACTTAAACAGTTCAGAAACGAAAAAGTTCACAAGATTTGTTACCTTGGTGATGTTGGGGACGAGGGAGCTGTCGATGACCTTCCCTCAGCCACTGTTCTTGCCTGTTGCCGCTTCCGTCGCCCCTGCCCATTTGAGGATCGCCCGTCGATGTCGTCTTGGCCGCCCACCTTCCCCACGCTGCTCTCGCCTATCTTGCATACCTCGACCTCAACTGAGTCCGTCCTCCTCACGCCACCGTGCGCAAGTGCTGGGATCGATGACAGGAGGTAGGGAATAGAGGAGGCGGAGGAATTGCAAGCTCGGTGGTAGGGAAAGAGGAGGGATAGAGGAAGAGATTGCGATGACCTTCCCGAGCCGGAGGAGGAGCGTGGCCATGGAGATGGCGGTGGGTGGAAGGCCCACCGGTGCATCCTAGGTTGGCACTGCGTGGTGGAAGATACGGGCGGCGGTGCTCGGATGCTATGCGGGATCAACCGCCAACAGCCGCCCGACACGGCCCAGTTCGCCACGCGTAAACGGGGCAAGACGCAGACGACACGTCGTGGCCCGCCAAGCCACGTGCCGTGCCGGGCCGGCACACGTGCCTCGTCTGGCGGCCCGAGCTTGATACCTAGGCTAACCGGACCAGCCCGCGGCACGTCAAGCACGCTGGACCGTGGCCTTTTTCTGCTGGCCCGTCAAAATTTAGCCTTAAAAACGTGTTAACCTGAACAAAAACAGCTAGAATTCATTGCCTTAGTGGTAGAGTGCGGCGTGGATGACCAAGAGGTCCGAGGTTCGACCTCCAGCACCACCTATTTTTGCATATATCTTAAAAAAATCGCCGCCGCTGCTGTTAACGGGCCGGCCCGCGTGCCACGGGCCGGGCTTTTTTTGCGTGCCGCGGGCCGGCCCGCCCAGGCACGGCCCGATGGCCAGGTTTGTGCGGGATTAAGTGTAAATGTGAAGCCCATCGTCCACGGCAGGGAGAGGCAACGCAGCAACGCCACAACGCGTTCACAGGGGCACATCCAGCGACAACAAAAAAAGAGGCCCACACGCATAGGCAGAAGATTGCATCGCGCACCGCAAGGGCTCCGAAAAGCCTTCCTGCAGCTCAGGCTTAAACAATTTATTAATACACGGGCCAGCCCACATCTGCCGCATCTTTTCGCTCATAGTACGCGGGCACCCCGCATAGGCGATTAAGTGGGTCCGATTTTATGGCGCCGCGAACGGCCCACATCCGCTTGCACCCTGAGAGCCACATCAATTGTTTAATCAATTCTCCGTAGTAATGTACTAGTTCTTTGGCACCCGATTGGAAAACTGAAAGATAACGTCTTCTATTGCAGATCATGTATCAACATTTTTCTTTACACCAATTCCTCCACCGCTAGTTCACTAGCTAGCTTTTTTCTCCTCCATGATCCAGCTAGCTTGGTCTTTCGTAATATCCTATGTTTTTGAACATAATTGCAGACATGTGAGCTATCCTTATTGCACGGGCAAAGGATGATAACCAAATTGGAAGTCTTATCCCTCGTTTGCTTGAAAGCGGCATTATACAATATGATGATGATACCATTTTGTTCACGGAGAATGACCTACAGAAGGCTGTCAATATGAAGTTTATATTATGTATCTTTGAACGACTTACGGGTCTTATTAAGACCAACTTCCATTAGAGTGAAATTTTCTGTTTTGCTAAGGCAAAAGACGAGAAATAAACCTACAAACAAATATTTGGGACATGAGTCTGGTTCTTTACCTTTTAGATACATAGAGGTGTCTATCCACTATACAAAATTTAACAATTCAGATTGGTAACTAATGGAAACTCGCCTCGAAGAAAAGTTGGGTTGTTGGGAAGGCAATCTATTATCATACAAAGATCGCTAAGTCCTTATCAATTCTGTTTTAACGAGTTTAACTATGTTCATGTTCTTCTTCTTGTAAATCCCGAAGAGGTTAAGGAAACAGCTTGATTTTTATAGGTCACTTGTTTTTTGTTTGCAAAGTGATGAGAATAAACAAAAAAGACTAAAAAAGCAGAATATAATTTGTAAGAAAAGGATCATGGAGGCCTAGGGATCGAGGCACTTTAAAACAAAAATAAGTTCTTATTAAGTAAGTGACTTTATAAAATGCTTAATGAGAAAGGAGTGTGGCAGCAGTTGCTACACGGTAAGTTTTTTCGAAATGTGCTACACAGTAAGGATCTAATCTATTATATACTAAAAGCAATATAAGAGTGTTTTTCGAGGCACCAGGTTGATCCACGTCATCAGAATTATTTTAACAGTTGGATCTAAAATATATGGCTATGATTTAGTGAAATATAATTAATTACGTAAATCTGTGTGGTAGAAATTTAACACACTTTTGGTACGTGTCAACAGATTTTTTTAAAACAACTTTTTTTAGGGAATATATCCTTAGGATAGCTGAGTCCGTTTGGAATAAAAGACTTAGCCAGCTAGAGGAGTCCGTACGTTCAAATAAAACGTAGACCCTCTATGTAGCCGGCCAGCCGGAGTACCTTTTTTTTTCTATGAATTAAGACGTATACTAGCTAGCTCTGCGTTCCTTCAAGGAAAAAAAATCGTACACAAGTCTAGCTAGCAAGAACAATGTTTTTTTGTAGAGTAGCTAGAATAATGCCGGAAGCAAGCTTTCATGTGGTAATATGTACTCCCGTTTCATTAAATAAGTCATATATTTATTACTAAAAGTCAGACTTCGAAAATATTATTACAATATACAATCTAAAATAAACACTTTTTAATACACCGTGAAATAAATTTTCATGTGATATCTTTATAATGTCATAGTTTTTGATAGTCTTTTTCTAAACGTTTGGTCAAAGTTTACTTGGTTTGACTTTTCAAAAAAAATATAGGCCTTATTCAATGCAATGGAGGTAGTATATGTGCAGTTTTGCACACATGGTTGAGTATAAAATCACCATGCGATATCTAAATATTTAATTTATCTACAAAATTTAAAAAATATAAAATATTTTGAATATTAGTCTATTAAAACATTCGTCGGAATGTTGTTGTATCATACTCATTGAATATTAATAGAGAAATTACAAATGACTTATTATCTATTATTTAAGTTTAAGCATCTCAATATATATGTTGATATCAGCATGTTGATTATTTTAAAAAAGCTAGATATTACCACATAAACATATGTATCCTTTAAATTATCAACTTGATCTATTATATATTACAAGAAACAAGAGATATAATTAATATTTCCATGAAACACTAAAGCACCCGAATCCAATCCGTTGGATTTTCCTACTGTCAAAATTGGTATATATCCCTAAGTATCCCAAGAAATATTCATCACAATTATAATTAAAATGATTATGCACATGCTAGAAATTTTTGCAGAAATGTAAGCTTTCTCGGCATAAAATCCATAAAAACCAATAGGTCTTCCTAATTCTCATATATTGCGCATTAAATGGACATACATAATGACACATTTAGCCTTAGCCAACACACCCTTGTGGCATCACCAAGAGGTGTCCACACTTTGATGTTAAAGGTTTGATACTGACAAATGGTAGGTCCAAGTTTTTTAAAAAAGGGTTGAAAGTGAAAAAATGATTATTTTAGTATATTTTTCCTTTTCACAAAATCATACATAAAAATTTATATTCATGAGATAAAACAATGTATGCATCCTATATTACAAATAGGACGCCACCATGCATGTTAGATATGCGATAAGTCTTTAGGTAATATCGCGTATCCACATCATAAATCCTGGCACAAATTATTTATTTAGTGGACCTAAAATGTGTAAATTTTTATTTAGAAATTGTGTCGATGGATTTTTTTGGTTTGCATGATTAGACAAATTTTGAATATTGTATGTGCCTTTTTTATGATGTTGTGGAGTCAACATAAAGAGCACATTCCTTTAGTGACTCGAAAAATTGATATTTAGTTAAAAAGGTGGAGCCATGTCATCCAAGCCGTATATTCATGTGAAATGGAACCACAAATACATGTCGAGTGCATATAAAATGAATTGGCGAATAGGAAACATGCAAAGATTTTCAAACGTAGATAAATATACTATATCAAAACAGATGACATTATAGAAAACTTCAAGTCATAATTCTCTAACTTTTACTCATGACATTTAAAATGGTTAATGGATGGGTTGAAAACAAAAATATCACTAAAATAGTGTTAATGTACTAATCTTAATTTTAGGATAATGTTTACATACTAAAAAGTAAAAATTTCACCATGAAGACTATAAAAATCTAAAAGGTTTAATGTTTTGAAATTGGAAAACTCATTGTGACGAAGAAACACATATTGAGATTACAATTCTAATTGTTTAATTTTCCCTAACTATTAAAGATAATGAATTAATTTCCTTTAAGCTAATCAATTAAATTTATGAATGTCACTTAACCTGACATACCGACCTATCATCACACATACTTCTACTATTGAGATAATATTACTTACAAACAATGCACATATGTGTTTCATGAAATTACCCAACATCATTAGCCCATAAATTTTGGTTGGGTAAAGGTGTTACTTAGCATATGTGATACTTTATTTATCCTATATTTATTTGTAGTCCCATAGTCTTACTTTATTTATCATACATTTATTTGTAGTCCTATAGTCGTACTATTTATTATCTTGAAATGTGATATCCCTAAAATAAGAACTTTATTTTTAAGACACTTTCAACTAATTAGAGATTGTGCCCTCGCATTCGCGAGGGCCACCATGCTAGTTCAAAAAACACCATCTAAAGTCAAAGCAAAACCTACGGATTTCTCCTTTTGTAAGAGGCTTATGCGGGTGAAGGATGACTTCTTTACTAACGGTTGTTTTGTAATGGGAGATGGTTCGATTATAAGGTTTTGAGAGGACACATGGCTGCGTGACACCCCATTAGCTCGGTAATATCCATTATTGTATAACATTGTGCAGCGAAAGAATGTCTCGGTTGTGAATGTCTTAGTTCAAACAACATTGTTGGGTTCAGAAGGAGCCTAGTCAATGATAAGTGGACATCATGGCTGCACTAATACCAAAGACTAATGACGGTACAATTATCTAATTCTCTAGTCCTTTACAAAGACTAGACCAGATAATCCACGAACGGCATTCGTGGTGCAGGATCTAGCCGCCCCTTCTAGATGTGCATGTCACGGGATACTGCACGTGTGAGAATGGGCCTAGCCACCGTCGGTGCATGGGCTTTGCGTGGCGGCTGGCTCAGATGGTCTAGGGTGTGGGGATGGTCACGGGTCACAGCATGCAAGTAAGTGCAAATATACTCTCTTGTTGAAGATATATGAGCTTGCCGTTAATCAATATATTTTCTACAACCGAAATACTTAAGTATATGAAGATGACCCTGCTCGGAGAAGCCTCTACACACTTGATGTTACACATTATTATCATGGGTCATTTGGCCAACTTGTATCAGAAACTTTTTAGTTCATACATTTTAGACACATCTATGATAGTAAAACTATTCGATAAATGGAATCACCTCGGACCTCGGTCCTATGTCCGTTAAGCTGTTTCAATGCACGAACCAGTGCACATAAGCAATTCCCCAAAACCATTGCAATACATATGTTGCATGGTGGTTGCGTCGTCATGATAATTCCCCAAAAACAGGTGCATCCTGAGCGTCTTTGCCTTGCTCGCCCTCACGATGCATATCAACATCTTGCAGCAAAATCGCAGGTTAAACGCGGATTTGGTACGGTGAGATATAAAATAGATTCTTCCATATTTCACAAGGGACGAACTTCTCTAGAGAACATGGAATGAAAACCATGTTACAACACTTCTTAACCAAGCAAACCAATATTTTTGTGGTGCAAAATGTGGCCGAATGAGGCGTAGGCATCATGCACCAACCATGTATGAGGGGGAAGACAAGTCAACGGCCAATACCCAATGTGTGGATGGAGAGGGCAGGAACACTTTTTTAGAAAATAATTTGTCACATGGGACTCAAACTCGAGGCCTTAAATTTTCTACCATGTCAAGCATTGATACCATGTCAAGCTTAATGCGCTAACCAACTATTTCAAAAAACCGATCTAGTGAAAAGGACTAGACATTCGACTTATATACTTCAACAACTTCAACGAAGTATCCTTTAAATCCGGGATCCCTCCCGATGATTAGGCTATAGCCACATCAACAAATTCTCTTAAAAATCTACAATTAATTAGCTTGTTCGTTCTTACAAAATATCTTTTTTTTGTGGAAAAAGATCCAGATCTATTTCTTAAGTTCACAGGAAGTACAAAGCGTTCCAAACATAATAAAAATTACATAGAGGTTCTTAGACTAGCTAACGTCCACTACTACCGCCAGAGCGAGCCGTCGATATGCTGTTGTCGCCGCTCCCTTAGCGAAGTCGGCCTGATGGTGTTGATGACAGTAGTTGTTAAATGTCACGGAATATCTGTTATCAACCACCTTGTTAACTGTCAGCTTTGACAAGGCATTAAGAATTTGCACACAAGTCGAAATATACCTAGCCTCATCAATTAATACTGAAATATTCTTCTGCATTGCAAGTACTGGCCCGTTCATATAATAATTATTATTATATACATTCTACTTGCGCATGTTTTTTATTTTCATTCACATCTGTTTATAGATTGTCTCTTGCCAACTATAGTATTCTTCTAGAAGTATGTGTGTTAAAATAACTTTGTAATGAAACTAGTCTAGATTTATCAGTAGCACTCTACCTTGCCTATCTAGATCCGGAACAGAGAGAGAGAGAGAGAGAGAGAGAGAGAGAGAGAGAGGGATCAGAGAGGAGGAGAACTACCTGCTCTCCCTGACTCGACAAACACGATCCAGAGGGGATGCCGGAACTTGTCCCGGAGCTGGAGCCGTCCTCATTAGCCATAGGAAAAAGGGGGGAATGTGAGCGTGTGGCGGCGGTGGTGCTTCCTGTCGGCCTAGCGCGAAACCCTAATCGGTGGGTGTGTCGGTGGGGGGCTGCGGCGCACGGTGAACCTCGTACCGTGTGCGTCCGGCCCCCCACCTCTTTATATGCGCGCTGGCGACAGGGGCCCACCAACCATGATAAGGTTGGGCGCCCCCGATTAGGGCGTGTTGAGGGACTCCGTTCGGGCCGTTGGGCCCGAACGTGGGAGAGATCTATCTAACATTCGCCCCCTAGATCTCGACTTTACTTTTAACTTTGTACTTTACTCGTTTCATCACAGATCGATATATAGAGCATGTTTCATCGTCTCGGCTCAATTGCCGATAGAATCCGACAACCACTACATACTTTTCTATTTTGAAACAAATCCTGTTACTTTTGGGCCTCTGTAGTCCAGGAATCATAGGCTTTTCATTAAACCCATTCCGGCTATGTGTTCCTTGAACATATTGGGTGGTAAGCCTTTCGTTAGCGGATCCGCAAGCATATCCTTTGTCCTTATATTCTCGAGTCTTATAGTTGTTCCTGGACTTTGTCCTTCACAACATAGTACTTTATATCTGTAGACTTTGTAGCATTACTCGACTTGTTGTTGTGAGCATAGAATACTGCGGGCTCGTTGTCACAGTACATCTTTAGTGTCCTGCTGATGCAGTCAACCACTTTCAAGTCGGGTAGAAATTTCTTCAACCATAACGCCTGTCCCATGGCCTCATAACATGCTATAAATTATGCATACATCGTAGATGATGCAACTATCGACTGTTTGGCGCTTCTCCATGAAATAGCACCTCCTGCGAGAGTAAAGACATATCCTGTCGTGGACTTTTTGTCGTCTTTGTCTCCCGCAAAATCCGCATCTGAATACCCTTTTATCTCTAGGGAATCAGATCTTTTATATGTTAGCATGAGGCCTTTTGTGCCTTGCACATAACGCAAAGCTTTCTTTACCATCTTCCAGTGCTCTATGCCTGGATTCTCTTGATATCTACCGAGTACCCCGGTGATAAAAGCTAGGTCAGGGCGAGTGCACACTTTTGCATACTGTAAGCTTCCAACAGCCGAGACATATGGTACTGACTTCATTTGATCGATCTCATATTGATTCTTTGGACATTGGGATTTCCCAAAACTATCGCCCTTGACTATGGGAGCACGTGTTGCATTACTCGCATGCATATTGTATTTCTTTAGAATCTTTTCACAATATGCTTTCTGCGACAGTCCTAACACTCCATTCTTTCTATCTCGGTGAATTTCTATGCCCAAAACATAAGAAGCTTCACCAAGGTCTTTTATGTCAAAATTTGATGACAAGAATTTCCTTGTCTCTAATATTAGACTGACATCACTGCTAGCAAGCAGGATGTCATCCACATACAGAATTAGGAAAATATATTTCCCACTTTTGAACTTTGCATAAATGCAGTTGTCCTCAACATTCTCTTTAAATCCAAATGTTTTAATTGTATCATTGAACTTTAAATACCACTTCCTAGAGGCTTGCTTTAACCCATAAATGGATTTCTTTAGGCGGCATCCCATATGTTTCTTCCCCTCCATGAAAAAACCCTTGGGTTGTTTCATGTAAACATTTTCTTCTAAATCTCCATTTAGAAATGCTGTCTTAACATCCATTTAATGTAACTCTAAATAAAAATGTGCAACTAGTGCCATGATGATTCTGAAGGAGTCCTTACATGAGACCTGAGAAAAAGTCTCATTGTAATCTACCCCATCTCTTTGCATAAAGACTTTTGCCACAAGTCTAGCTTTGTACTTTTCTACATTCCCATTGGAGTCATACTTTGTTTTGTAGACCCATTTGCATCCTACTGTTTTGGCTCCTTTAGGAATTTCCTCTAAGTCCCAAACTTTATTGGAACTCATTGATTTCATTTCATCTTTCATTGCCTCCAGCCACTTGGCTGAGTGAGGGCTACTCATGGCTTCTTCATATGAGGTAGGATCGCCCTCCATATGAACTGTGTTATAGACTTTGTAAATTTCTTTGGAAATGGCTGGTCTTCGTTCTCTTTTAGACCTTCTGAGTTCATCAGACTCTTGCTCATTTCTTGCCTCAGGTTCTAGCACATTTTCAGTATGTGGCTGTTCTGGCTCCCTTTCGTGCTCAACAGTGGGTTCAGTTGGCTCCTGATGGACACGTTCCGAACTTTCTCCCATTGTTGTCACGTATGGAGTCACAACAGGTGCCGGCACCACAACCTCAGGGGTTGTAGATGGTGGAACAACAGGTAGCGATAAAAATGGCTCCTGAGTCATCGTATTAGGTGCATGCACCCTCTTCTCCTCAATATCAATTTCCCGAGCTACCGTGCTCCCCCTTATCAATTCGTCCTCCAAGAAGACAGCATGTCTTGTTTCTACAAACTTTGTGTATCTGTCAGGACAGTAGAAACGATAGCCTTTTGATTTATCTGGATATCCAATGAAGTGGCAAGATACTGTTTTGGGGTCTAAATTTGCAATGTTTGGATTGAAAACTTTTGCCTCGGATGGGCTCCCCCAGACCCTCAAGTGGTGCAGAGAGGGAACTATGCCTGTCCACAATTCATACGGTGTTTTGGGCACCGACTTACTTGGTACTCTATTGAGAATGTGAATGGCGGTTTTAAGTGCCTCCATCCACAATCCCAATGGGAGGGTGGAATAGCTCATCATGCTACGCACCATATCCATAAGGGTACGGTTACACCTTTCATCTACTCCATTTTGCTGAGGTTCGCCCGGCATAGAATACTGGGCGACTATTCCATTTTCCTGCAGGAACCTTGCAAAAGGTCCTGGTACTTGACCATATGGAGTATGCCGACCGTAGTACTCCCCCCCCCCACGGTCAGACCGGACTATCTTAATTCTTTTATCATGCTGATTTTCTACTTCAGCTTTGAAAATTTTAAATTTATCCAATGCTTCAGATCTTTTTTTAATTGGATAAATATAACCATACCGGGGGTGATCATCCGTGAATGTTATGAATGAATCATAGCCATCCACACTTTTCACCAAAAACGGTCCACAGATATCAGTGTGGATTATTTCTAGTGTAGTTATACTTCGGTTTGCACCCTTTTTAATTTGTTTTACATACTTTCCTTTAATGCAATCTAAGCATTGCTCTATGTCTGAGAACTCTAACGGAGGAAGAATGTCATTTTTAACGAGGCTTTCTATTCTTCCCCTCGAAATATGGCCTAATCTGCAGTGCCATAACTTCGATGAGTCAAGAGTTCGCTTTCTTTTCTTTTGTTCTTTGTTCGACAAGGGAACTTGTTCATTCACATCACACACAGAAAATACTTTCTCATGCAAAGATAATAAATAAAGCTTGTCATGTAGTGTAGCAACACCCACACAAGTATCTTTTAACCAAATGGCACATTTGTCATGTCCAAAATAGCACTCATACAAGTCTTTGTCCAAGCACGACACACTTATTAAATTTCTATGAATGGAAGGAACAAATAAAACATCCTTAAGCAAAAGAGTAAAGCCATCAGCCAGCTCCAGAGGAATGTCGTCAACAGCCTCCACTTCTGCTTCAATCCCATTCGCCACTTCAATGAGTCTTTCTTTTTTTGGCAAAATCCTTGTCGAATGGAACCCCTGTAAAGAGTTGGCAACATGAACAGTTGCACCAGAGTCAATCCACCAAGTAGATTTAGAAATCTTTTCATACATAGATTCATTTACAAAAGAGACTATATCTTTACCATTTTTCGGCATTATGGACTTTAGCCATATTGGGCAATCCTTTTTGTAGTGGCCAAACTTTTTGCAATGGTGGCACTGGTCTTTGTCCCCAGGGGTAGACTGCTGGTACTGATGCTGGTGCTGTAGTGGGCCCTTGCCATGTGGCTTGGAAGGTGAGCCACCATGGTTACTGTTGGTGAAGTTCCTCTTCCTATTGTCCTTCACGTAGTTCAAGGAACCACCGTGAATGGACTTAAGCTTTTCTTCCTCTTGAGAACACATCCCTATGGTCTTTTCAATGTACCACTTTTCAGGGGACATGTTATAGTTGATGACGAAGTTCTGGAACTGTTGGGGAAGAGTGGCCATGACAAGATGCACCAGAAGAGCAGGCTTGAGCTCGAGGTCCGCATCCATGGGCTTTAACTTAGCCGCCATGTTGGACATCCTCAAGATGTGCTCTCTAATGTCATGTGGCCCTCCCGTATACTTTTCTGTCACTAGCTTTTTTAGCAGCTGGGTCGCATACATCTTTGAAGAGCCAGTAAAGTGGCTCTTTATCTTTGCAAGGTACTCACCAACAGAGGCACACTCTTCAATTGAGCCCACTATTGCGTTCTCAATTGTGTTCTTGACAAAAGCCAAGCATTTCTTATTTGTATTGATCCACTTTTGGTTGTCTATTGAGTAGGCCAGATCCAAAGGAGCATGGTCTCTCTTTCTCTTTTCAAATGCAGCACTTTCCTCAGCATCACCCCTCACAGAGTCCTCAGGCTTGACTGGTTGTTTAGTGTCAACCACCTAGTCCACCTCGGCGCAGACAAAGGCCAGGTCAACCTTTTTCCTCCATTCGGAATAGTTATCCCCTCTGAGCAGTGGGATATCCTTCAGGCAGCTCATGAGGTTGAGACCTCCTGAAAACAACAAAAGATGTGAGATAACCAAAAACAACTGTATGCATTAATTCAACGTTGGTATAAATTAAGAATGCAATTTTTTGTGCCATTTAAAGTTATATTACCGTTGGGTAAAAATAAAATTAAATGCACCTTTAATACTCAATGAAAAGGATTATGATTATATTTATTAATAACGTTGGTCAATTAATAACATGGGGCACAATCATCTTTAATTACTTTATCACATCTTTTAAAACAAAATTTAAACAAACTTCATTGCTTTCAAGCAATTTAAAACAACTATTTGCAGCAGAAACAATTATAGTAACTTTCATAAGACTTTTAAATTTTACAGAAAAAATCTGCCTCTATTCCATTTTCTAGTCAAATATTTGCTTGAAATAAATTGACTAGAAGAAACTGTGCAAAAAACTCTCAAAAAAAAACTGATGATAAACATCAAAATAGCTTCTGAAAAAATAAAAACAGAAAACTGCTAAATGGCTCAGGCTGGCCTGGCAATGACTATCTGCCGCATCAAGATGCGGACAGCGCCAGGCCACCGCAACGGCCCAGCGCCACGGCCCATGCGCCTCTGCCCAGCCAGCACAGCGCAATTGGCTCCCACCCAAGAAGACACGCTTTCTCCCTAGCCCGCTAGAGCCGCTGGCCGCCTCGCCCAGCCGCCAGCAGCCACCCGATCGCGGCCGTCCATCCTTGCCTCCCTAGATCGGACGGCTTCCCGCGCGCCTTGTGGGGACAAAACCGCCACCCCGCGCCCCCCTTGAGAAACCCTAGCCCATTTCCCCCCTGTCCATCCCGCGCTCCCCCACTCGCTTCTCTCTGGCGGCACACGCAGCACGGCCCGAGGTGAGGTGGCACCGCCCGGCGGCCCCCTCCCTCTCAGCGGTAGCATAGGAGCTTGCTAGTGGAGGCGAGGTGGCGCTTGTGGCGATGGTGCCGGGCGCCTCCCTCTCTCCTACTGTCTCCTCGGCGGCGGTGCTCGTCGACGCGCGAGACCAACCCCGCGAGCCTTGCTCGCTGGCGGCATGGTGTCGCCGGCACGAGCTCGCCGCGAGCCCCCTCACCCCCCTCTGTCCTTTTCGTTCATCTCCCCCACCTCGCAAAACAGCATGCAGAGAGGAGGGATTGGGAATGGCGGCTGGAGCCACGGCGCCTCCCTGCCCCCTTGCCGGCGGTGCATCCACCCGTGGGTGGGCGCACGACCATCAAGAGGCGCGTGGCGCTTCTTGGCCTTCGGCGGAGGCCGGTGGATGTTTTCTTTTGGGAGGGATCTGTGGGGATCTAGGGTTAGATCTGGGGATCTGGGGTTTGGGGTTTTGTTTTTCTCTGTGCTTGATTTGGATCTTGGGTTTCTTTCTCGCGGGATTTGGGGATTTAGGGTTTTGTTTTTCTTTCACATTGCCCCAGATGGGGTATGTCCTTCTTCCCTATGCCTCGGCTTGCCGATGCGCATAGGGATCAAGGGGGACGGCGCGGCCATAGGGCAGGCGCACTGTTAGATCTAGGATCTCTTTATACTTTTGCTCTTTCCTTTTGCACCGAAAAATCTAGCGACTAGTGGATCTGATACCAATGTTAAAATAACTTTATAATGAAACTAGTCTAGATTTATCAGTAGCACTCTCTACCTTGCCTATCTAGTTCCGGAACAGAGAGAGAGAGAGAGAGAGAGAGAGAGAGAGAGAGAGAGGAGAGGAGAAGAACTACCTGCTCCCTGACTCGACAAACACGAGCCAGAGGGGATGCCGGAACTTGCCCCGGAGCTGGAGCCGCCGTCGTTAGCCATGGGAAAAAGGGGGAAATGTGAGCGTGTGGCGGCGGTGGTGCTTCCCGTCGGCCTAGCGCGAAACCCTAATCGGTGGGTGTGTCGGTGGGGGACTGCGGCGCACGGTGAACCTCGTACTGTGTGCGTCCGGCCCTCCACCTCTTTATATGCGCGCTGGCGACAGGGGCTCACCAACCATGATAAGGTTGGGCGCCCCCGATTAGGACGCGGTGAGGGACTCCGTTCGGGCCGTTGGGCCTGAACGTGGGAGAGATCTATCTAACAATGTGTCCCCCTACAACTTCATGAGTTGTGGACGGACACCGTCCAGATTTTGGGAAGCAGTCGCACGGCCCTAAGCTCACACAAGTGTTTACAGGAAATCAAAGAAAAATACATATCGTGTCTTAACTGATCCTGCTGGAACATCTCAAACCCGCACAAGTGTGTGTATGCCATAGAAACAGAGAAACCCAAACTCCATGCATGTCGGTGCGCCACGCTCTCACGTTGCATGGTTCTCTCCTTCAATCTCGAGTTCTTTCCACGGTACCAAACTCAAACGTATTTGTCACTAACGAATATGCACGGCCCGCAATCCATGCCCGGCAATTCCTCTTTTCTCCATTAGGGACCTCAAAGTACAGACATACACATCACGTAACATCTTGCGGTAGCCGACTTGTTTGTTCTCCCCCAATATCTCACATCAGTTGCATATTAGTTTTGACACATGTGGCATATCTATCAGCTGTTATAAGAAAGTAAGGAAACTATAAAGGGATGCATCACCAATTTATATTGTAACAAAGATGTATTTCCACACTGTACTGCCCTGTTCATCCAATTTTGCACAACGACCATGCTTGTGTCGATGTACACTCACATCAGGCTTGTGATATCGTTTCATGTCCTTCTTCCACAGTGTCTTTCACCACAGAGCATGGCGAGGCAAGTTGACGAGGAGAAAGTATGCCGAGCAGTGTGGCAACTTGTGGTGTCAATCTAGACGATCTAACAAAAGCCTGTTAGAACATACGTTCAGTTAAACCCCATGCTAACATGAGTCCCATCTACTAATATATTAGCCTCAGGTAAACCCCATACACGCATGTTGCTCTGGATCGTGACCTCGAGGTTCTGGATCGCATGCTTGACATGACCTCGAGGTACTGCGCCACCTCTTTGCCCAGTTCATGATGAGATAATCACGAGAGTATCTAATCGTTTCCATTTCCTTTTGGAGCGTCAAAGCATCATCAAAGATTCCTAAAGAATATAAAGCATCATGAAACGAAGGAGACCCCCTTGATGTAGATATAATACAAAAAATGAAAGTGGTTTCAATCTTGATTAGTTTATCCTAAAGCACCTAGACACATGCATCGCGGGCACGCCACTCTTCCCTGTATTTGGGAAGTTTGACACTCTTGGCATTTTGTTCCCATACCTCGTGAACTTCATTTGCAAAGTAAAGGTGGTAAAGTAAAACCATGTAGAGACCTTATTACTCTACTTTTGCCACACCGGGTACAGCCCAGATCCACCTTCACATTGAAAACGTTATATCATCCTAACCTTGGTGATTATTTTAACTTAGCATCTGATTCTCATACCCGATCGATCCTTGCTAGTTTTTCTCTGCAACGGTGATATAAATGGCCAGACTTGCTCTGCTTGTAATTAGGGAGAACACAGCTTGGCCAGATAGGAGACATGGCTATTATGAACCGCGGAAAAAACACAGTCGCCGAACTCGCAATACGCGTAAGAAACCGGCGAACCTGGGTCATCACCATCCATCGAAAGGTGAAGCCTGTGCTGCCGGAAGACAAGCTGTTCTACAGTGCTTTCCAGGCCGTGCTGTTTTCCAAGGTGGTAAGCGGCCTCGGAAAGCTGGCGTAAATCTGGGCCACAGTTGTGCTCCTTGGTGGTTTTGTCTCGCTGATAAAGCCGCTTGACTTGTGGATCGTTGCGTCCATCGTATTCATCGAAGCAGCAAGGTATTTGTGCTAATTGAACTATCTTTTTAACAACAAATTTTTAGCCCCATTCACCCATAATTGAAGCATCTTCCATGATGTCTAGTATGGTTATATTATTATTGTTATTAGTATCGCCATTCTAGACGCCTAAGCTTGACATCTGAGAGGTTCTAAACTTGGTTTTTAGCTTCAACTTCTGGAAGTTCTGACATCTTGTCGAAGTAACCTATATTACATCCTAGACTGTTAGATCGAAGGATTCGGCATTGTGGTCGGAGCCTCTGACTTCAGTCCTGAAATTACTTTGCTTAAAGGTAGATGTGTTCTTGACAATAGGTTCGGGAAGTCCAGGTTGATAGTATCTCACGTGTGGCTCTAATAATCTCGAGATCTTAGTGCTTAAGGGTGCAGGTGTGATGTGCCTATAATGGCCTACTTGTGAGTATGAGCTTCATTTTTATTTTTTGTGAATGCATAGAGACTCTATGTTTAATTAGATGGTTTTTTAGAGGAAAATAAAATGAATCTTATGATGGTCATAGTACAACAACACTATCTTAACATTTTTGCTACCATTTGTGTTTTTCGAACACCATATGGTGCACGTCTAAGTGATGGCAGGTAACCAAATACTGCGCAACAGAAAACCAACCAGTTGTTGGATGGTCATGAGTGTGGTTGGCCACCACAAGGGTCAAACCACAGCTTTGATGTCATGCGTGTCTCATTAGATCGGAATATCTTTTCAAGCGGAAAGCATAAAATATGAGTATTCTTTTAGTAGGACGTGACTGTCGATATTGAAGTGCATGTGCTGATTTAGTTGGTCTCAAAGTTGTACGCCACTAATCTCTAGTAGAAATTGTGTGGTGGTGTTTGGGTGTGTGCATAAATATAAACGTTGTTTCTACAGAAATACTACGAAGTACATAATAATTTTTTTCTCTCCTTTTAATATTCACATTATACTATTAATTTGTTTTTGCTAGCTTTCCTTTCAATTTGACAGTATATTCATCACTAGTGAGGACCCAGAGGAGGAAGTCATGGAGAATATTAAAGTGACCCATCCAAGTGTGCTTTTTTCCATCGCTTCTTCTTTGCAGACATATTCCCGATTGCCCTTATGATTACAATTTACACAGCTAGCCGCAGTCACCACATCCACTGCCCTATCTTTGTGGCGTCTAATAAAGCAAGATTACGCTGACCAGCAGAAGCCATGTGGCAAAGATAATTGCAAAGTTGAACAACGGAATATTAAGGTGTCCTTGAATATCTTCTACATATTCGTAGTTGTGCAAGGCATAGTTGTCTTCACAAACCTAGCAAGCCCGATGATGAAACAAATGAAGGATATCTCCGAGAATTATGGACTTGATGGAAAACAAGGTTTCCAGTTACTAAATCGATATCTATTGGACAACCACATGAAATGTGTCGGTGGAAATGTGCGTGCTGCCTTCAATAATGACTTGGTAACCCATGCAATGGAGTTAGTAATTTCTGATGCAACCGAGGACCAGCATCTGGGAGTTTGGACTCTTGACCGAATCTTGAAGAATGGCAATGACGGAGGATATTTTCTCCGGAAACTCCGGACTTCGGGTGATGCAATAGGGAGAATACTGTTCTTGCTTGGTTCAAGGAACAAAAGGGAGTTTGTGGAGGAAGAAGATGATATTGATACGAAAGCGTGTGCAGCACAGGTACTTGTGGAGCTTGCTCCGTATCTTCTAGTAGAGTGCTTTCCTGGTATGCTTCAACTGGTATCTTCATTGCTTCCAATCGGGAGTGTAGTTTACAATGTTTCTGTAGGAGACGTTGAGTCAGGTCAGAGTCATGAATTCAAAAGTTCATCTTTTACGGAGTGCAAATTCTTGAGAAGCTTATGGATAATACAGATAATTGTAGGCATGTAGCACACACAGTGAAGTACCTTCTGTCAGAGATCATACGCCTCACAAGTAGTGATGATGAACAAATACTTGCAAGCATCAGTCGCTCTCTTACACAAGCTAGCTTGCTGTGCTGGTGAGGTCGGAGGCGTCCTCAGGCGTTCCATCGCCAAGGATATTCATATGCTTGGCAACATCACAAATATCATAGAGCATCAAGTGGGAAGACCCTCGGTACAAGCTGAAGCAGTTGGTATACTTGCATGCTTAGCTTTGGACAAGACCTGTAAGAAAGAAATTTGTACTTCTCGTCGAATGATCAGTTCACTTGCTTCTATCCTTGTCGACGCAACAGAGATTCATGAGGACGGAGATGGATTTGATAGAGCAATACTTACTAAATACGCTGCTCAAGCATTGATTTTGCTTACCACCGGATCCAGCAGCCAAAGCAGAAACACGGTGAGAATTTTGCTAGAAATCAAGCCAGAATGTATTCAGCGATCTGTTAGCATCATCTCCCACGAGGAAGCACAACACAGAGATCTGATCGCAAAAGTGTCTTATCTAACCTGCGAGCATACTCAGATGTGAACCAGTATGCTCAACATCTTAAGAAAATAGACAGCACTTTACCAGAGGTAAATCCCTATTTTTGGTCTGGGGCTTTATGTTCATCTTTTTTGTTAGTAATACTATTACTGTAACTAGCAAGGGGGCTCTCGCAAATGCGAGGGCATCATCTTAGCATATTGTACATGTTAATGAAATTAATTTTTGGTTGAAAGATGTTTAAAGTATCGCATTCTGAATTACATGGTTTTATGACCACCAAACCTTTTATATTAACTAAAATAATACGTATTCGAAAAAGATTTATAATTTTTTTTCACTAACATTAATTGCGATATTTCAAAAAAAAAACGGCATGTCACCATTTTGTAACATAGTAGAGTGGTGTTTTGATTTAATTCCTACCCTTTATCTATAACCTAAGCCACATGTATATGTTGTATGTAATCACATCACTGCGCAACCTCGGATTTCTCGTAATATAAAGAATAATTTCTCATGAATTTACTATACTAACATGTCAACCGCAGTCTTCGATCATTGATTCGAATGGATCATTATTATGTGCTTTTATGTTTCTTCATTAGTTCAGGGATGGAAAATAATTTGTTAGCATGCCTTTCTAGAACGGAGCTGTACCAGAATTAATTTGGCTGTACTATTCCACTATTGGTGGCCTATGTAGGATTTTGGACAAATGTACTCTACAAATATGTACTAATTATATGCGATAGAGACACACTAACTTTCAGGTAGGCTAATTGTACGGTAAAAAATCGGAGAGGAACACAAACTTTCAGGCTAATTGTATGGTAAAAGGTCCAACACAAATGCATGTGTACCCTTCAAGATATATGTCTTTGTGAGCGATGTAGCTATGGACATTTGCGCTTAAACATCCTATGGTCATATTTCTAGGTAGGTGTCCCTAGGTGTTCTAAGACTCACAATGTTAGTCTAAACTTTGAATTTCGTATGTATTCATCACCAGTGGAATGGAAGAATATAGGATTTATTGGAATGATAATCAATTTCGAAGGGCACGGATCATTAATTTTTAGTGGGGATATCTTTTGTTTGCCGTTGTTTTATTTTTTTACCTATCAGTAAGTTTCACCCTATTGCCTTTGTGAGAGATGTTGCAATGATCATTGTGCTCTCGAAGATCTTAATGTCTCCTTTTTAGGTTGGTGTTTCTAACTGATTTGGAAACTCACAACATTAGTCTAATCTTTGGAGAATTAATTTTGTGTGTTTTCTTGACTGATGAAATGGAAGGATATAGGATGCTAGGAGAATCGCCGATTTCGAGGAACCATGACAAAAACTCTAATTTATATTAGGAATCTTTTTGTTCGCAATCATTTTGATTTTTTATCTATCAAATATTTTTAATAGGTTAATAAGTTAGATTATTGTTAACAAAATAAAAGGTGCATGCACATTTGAAGGGAACATTTTAGGAAACACTTGTAATCTACTCCCCCCGATCCCCCCTTTTCAAAATATAAGATGTTTTAGTTTTTTCTAAAACACAAGCATCTAGACCCATTTTTAGCGTGTAGATTCACTTATTTTGTTCTGGATCTACACACTAAAAGACGTCTAAATATATGTGTTTCAAAAAAACTTAAATATCTTATAATTTCAAATGAAGCACGCAGAAAGTAATATAGTCCATCGTCGACTTATTTCATATTATCAGCCATATACGTGTATACCAATTTGAGTTTGTAGTATAGCATGTGCTTGCCCTCGTATGTATGTGTGATCGGTTTGAAAATGTCCTAATGTAATACTTTTGGAGAAGTCCAAGTGTATCACAGTGCTAAAAGGAACCAATATATGCTCTCCCCTACATGTTATAATAATTAGAAGACATTCCATATCAATGTTAGAGGACCACACAGGGTCCTTTGTTAAAAAAATGCATGTGTTTAGAAAAGGGCGTATGGAAGCAAAACTCTTGTAAATCACGGTCAGGCGTATTAAGTCAGGTTTTTTTATATAACTACCATAATCCAGCCGGGAAGCTAGCTGATCGCTTGATTCCAGAGTCCAACTACGACTCTTCGATAGTAAAAAAAAAAGTCAAAAAAAAACTATGACTCTATGAGACGTGACATTCTGAACATAAATTGCGTTGGACCGGTTACGTGAAAGTTAACTTTGTTGGATAAATCTAAGTCGTTTATTTTAGATCTAACTATCGTGATAATTTAGATGATGTGGATCAACCTGGTGCCTCGAAACACAACCTTATATTACTTTTAGTATATAATAGATTCTAATACTACTTGCACAGATACTAAAAGCAATCTATGATGGAGTGGAAATGCTTAAGAACCCAGTGTATCTTCCTGAAGATTATGCTGATCAAATTGTAAGCAAAAGCTGTATCATTCTAACTGTTCACGTTATAGTGCACTGATCTGACTTTGAAATTTTTAATATTCTATCTGACCAAACAGAGCAAAGAGCTGGAGAGTTTTGCTGGCCTCGGTGTTCAGATCTGCACATTGGGAGGAGCGGCTGAGCATTTTGCTTATGCGACTCAAGAGTGCCAATCTTGAAGCTGGTGCCTTTATTCAGAGCCTCAAGGACATACTTGTTTTCAATAAGTCACCAACTACCGAGTTCCCAGGGATAAGAAGAGTCACGGTCCTGCTGATAATTTGGATGAGACAAAATAACAAAAGATACATCGAGCAGTTCGCGCGGTGTGGAATGGACGAGGCACTGCTACAAGTAGCAGATACAGAAACAAAGCTTGAAAGCTTTGAGCTGTTTCAATGTGGTGTTGGAGTTTGTAAGCACATGGAGACAGTTTCTTCTCTCATTGAAGTTGCAAAGGCGTGTGATGATTGATATTTTTATCAGTGTTTATGTATTTTACTGTTATCTCTCTATGTGTTTTATGCTCAAAACATTGCATTGCATTGCATGGTATGGTTGCCTGCATGGTGAGACGGCGATGGTGACTGCAATACCGTGATGGCGTGTGCTGGTGGAGTGAGTTCGGTGGAGCAATTCGAAGCGTCCGGGTGTGTGGTTTTTTGAGGGTTCGGGAGAAATCCTTGTCGTCTTGACACCGACATGGTCACGCCTTCGGGTGTAGCCATCCTTCCTAAAGGGCGTCGGGTGAATCTCTTCCTCACCTCTCGCAGCGTATCGGGGGAAACCCTAAGACCAGTCCAGGCAGTAGCGTCGTTGTCGTCGTTTTCCTTCTTGGATATGCTGCTTGATACGTGATGCTTTGGAGTGCTAGGAGCGTGGTGGTATTTCTTTGGAGGACGCAGCGGTTGCGGGTCATCGTCGTTTTTGTCAAGCCGCTGTTGTCGGCTTTATTTTCTCTGTTTTTTCTTTTTTATTTTCTCTATTGTTTCTTTGGGTGTTGTGTTGTCTGGCCAGCACTTGTTTCAACCGTTGCTAATATAGCTGGACGTATGCCTGTTTCGAGAAGGAGGAGGTTGCCTGCATCTATGGGCCGATTGTACTCTGTTCTATGATCCAACAAGTTTAGTTTCGCATGGTAACTGATGACAGCTGAAGTTGAAATAGAATATGAAGCATAGAGTGTGCCTTCGCAGGTGTCGGCACGAGGAAAAAAATCGCAAGTACCTGCAGGTCCAGCAGATGTTAAGACATGTAAAAAACTATAAACTTCTCTTAAGATTAATAAGCAGAATAATGCATACTTGTCGCCTGCTTCCCGCCTCGCGCCAGTTCGTATTTGACAGTGCTAACCCAAGGCTAGTTTGTGGGAAACCAAAAAGAAAAAAGTTCAAACATGTTATGAGCACAATAAACACCCTAAACTACATGCATTTCATCTTTAGTTGGGTCGTGCCTTAAGTAAGAAAAACTCGAATTCGCACAAGTCACAGATTATCTTTGAAACCAATGGCAACTGCTTTGCCTAGACCACTCACCAATTTAATGATTTCTTTGCATTGTACTAGCTAGTTCATCCATCTTTGATGTGCAGTCACGCATGTGTTGATGTATACACACATCTGGTTGTTTCTTACCGAACCATTAATTAGTGGCACAATTATTAATGTCATCCTTACCCAGGATTGCCGCACAGGAAAAGAAATGGTCGCAAGCGACGACTGCTCCGGGGAAGCCGGTTTGGTAAGACCTCGAGCAGCCAGTTTGGACGCGACTTCTTCGGACAGCTCCCATAGCGTACGGCCACACCAGCTAGGCAGCTACCCTACCATGGTCGTGGATGCTTAAATCCCACTGCTTCTGATGGGCCAATCCCCATCTGGCAAAGGAGATGCCCAGTCTAGCTATGCAAAATTATACAGAAACTTGTAGACGTGAAGAGGTTTACAGACGATATTTAAAGTCGGTTTCTCATCTGAAACAACGTCATTGTCATGGATAGCTTGAAAATACAACAGTAATAATAATAACAAAAGTAGCACACCAAACTATATGATCCTCCGAGCTTTCGGGTTCAGTGTGCTGATGTTCACACGTGCAAACGTAGCCAGG
This sequence comes from Avena longiglumis, assembly GCA_030063025.1. NCBI lineage: Eukaryota > Viridiplantae > Streptophyta > Magnoliopsida > Poales > Poaceae > Avena > Avena longiglumis. The sequence continues at coordinate 495,168,731 of CP125978.1, read as the reverse complement.
GCTCAAAGGAAGGATACCCAGCCGACAAGGAACACAAGGCAAAATTCTCAGGTGGTAAATCAAATCAGAATACGGCGAAAGCAACAGTCTTCGCTAGATTGAATGGGGAAAGCTACTATCTATATGCAACAAAGCACCTCCCACAGCGAATCAAAACACTGTTCGTGAACTGAAATATGGTATAGAATAAACCATGCGCGTATAACCACTCGCATGGATGCTGTGTGTGCACCCTCTAGCTATTCCAAATGAAAAGAAGTCATGGCACTGCCTTCGTTGTCGATATCCATGAATGATATTAAGCCTTCTCGTTCAATCACAACCCTGCCAGACAAAAGACACCGTACTTTACAAGCTTGACATAATAAAAAGTGAGAACAATGTTAAGAAGCGTGCCATTTCTCTATATAAATAGTGGTAGTGCCAAAAAAATCTGACATATCTTAGGACAGATGTATCTTGTGCATGTATAGGCTTCAATAATAGTGGTATGTGAGACCACTTAGGTTTAATTAATTCTAATTTGTAGGTGGTTGGGAATTATAAAATCAGACTATATATAAATACGAATGTATTAGTAGCAAAACATGAGATAATTATGGAAACACCTGCAGTTCTTCAATTAATGTAGTTTGTACTGGAGTGTGTTTCAGTACGTATAAGTATTCTCATGTGATAAATAACTATATGAGCTACTTTATCTGTCCACAAATAAGTGAACATATAGGAATTTCAAGACATATAATGGAGTGGAGTACAAAATGAATTGGGAATGTGCCAGCCACCATCTCTCTTCTTTTTAATTCCCCGACATCCAATGAACTAATTACATGCAGAAAATGAATAGACCATGTGCTAAATGTTATTGGGCTTGATTCTCGTGTGATAAAATAAAATAAAAACATTTTTTTCTTGTTTTAAAGTGCATTGTGAAGATACAAGTATACACTTGTGGGAAAAAAATTATGCTAAATATATTCATTTATATGTGGACGGAGGGAGCATGTGCAGTTAGTCTAGTCATGTCAGTTAACACCAATGGCTTAGTGCAAATCCTTTGGAGACTTAACTATGACAATTATTATATACTCCCTCCATTTCAAAATATAAGATGTTTTTAGTTTTGTGAAGCAAATGCATCTAGACTTGTTTTAGTAGGTAGGTTCACTCAGATTTGGAGTGAATCTACACACTAAAACAAGTCTATAATACTCCCTCCGTCCACGAGTGAACCTACCTACTAAAACAAGTCTAGATACATTTTCTTCACAAATTTAAAACATCTTATATTTTGAAGCGGAGGGAGTAGTAACTATGATAGCAAGACGAAGAAAATTATCCCGACGCTCTTCTGGGCCGTCTTCCCCACTACGATTAACCATAGATCGGGGTGGGACTGCCATGGCTTGTAGGACCTATTTGTTGTAAAGATTTTTTGCCTACAAGAAGTTTCCCAGGCGTATGTCGTATCTCTAACATAAAGGAGTATTTGGCACAAGGAGTATCTAAGGAAAATACGTTGTTAATTGTATAGTTTGCGAAGGTACTTCTAGCCTGCATGCGGATAAAATCTTAAATTACTCTTTGTATGTTTCAAAAATGAAGAATTCTTGCTTAATTGTAGGTGATGTGCCCTTCAACAGCAAGGAGCCTCCCTTGATCTAGGATAGGAGCTCTACCTAGATTTTGTATGCTTGCAAAATACACATAATTTATCATAAAGCCTGCCACCGCAGTCCAGCAGGAAGTCATCCCTTACTTTTTATTATGCAAGCACGAGAACCTCCATGAAAAAAGTGGAGATAAACTACCACTCAGACACTTCAAAAAATAACACAAAAGAGTAAAATGCAATTAAGTTGGTAAAGTGGTTAATTACCTTTTTGGGCCCATCAAATGGAGATGCGGAACTTCTCTATAATCCAATCTTACCATGCGCTCAAGCCTGCGAATATGAAGCAGTTGGTCAAGAACTTTCTGAAATTGTTATTAGAACATATTGGAAAAGATAAAAAAGAATGGGTAGAGCTCGTATGCTAGAGATGTGTGCACATTTCATGCACAAGAGGACCGAGTTTGTTGATTAGTTACCTGGAATTTCTGTAGTTCCATATATGAATAATGCAATCGTGTGTACTTAAAACTAGATATGGAAGATCTTGGAGGAAAATGACAGAAATGACCGGAGACATGAAAGCTATCAATGTATGAACACATGTCTTTTGCTGCAAGTCCCATATCTGATTACACGAATACAAAATATGCAATATTTTTTAGAAAAATATAATCATCATTAAAAATGATGTGCGTACCAGAATATTTTATTTGTGAATGAAAATGGCTACCGTACCTTGGCGGTACAATCATTGGACCCACTAAACAAATAATGTCTATCATCACGTTTGAAGAATTCCAAGCAGTTCACTTTGCCAGAATGCCCAGAGAAGGTATACTCAGATCTTGGAGAATCAAGCATCGAAAACTAATCAGAAAGCATTGAATTCACAATCAGTGTCACAAGTAGAAAAGCATCTGTTCATCATGTTAAATCTGTGTTGGCATAAAATAAAAAGATAAACTTTGACCTTTATTGTGTAATCACGTGAAGCGAAAGCAGAACAGTTGATATCCTTTCGGTAAAATACAACGGCAGACTCAAGACAAGACCGTACAGCCTCAAATGTTTGTTTGCTCTTCCAGTCCTTGAATTCCTTTATGAGATCTGGCGAGCCTTTGTTCCAGTCCCAAAGTTTTACCAGGCCTTCTGATAGTGAGCTCACGTACGATTTGAGTGAATGAATGGCCAGTCTTATATCATAGTAATAATTAGACTTGAAACTAGTTATTTTTCGAATACTGGTTCCATACTTATACTTGTACACATGGATGGAACCATCATACAGAGCTACAAACCGTTGTTTTTGTGCGACAAATTTGATGGAATAAGCTGCAGGTAAAGTCTTCATCTTATTATTATTGCAGGAATATGCCACAAAAGACACCTCTAATTAGATACTTATGTTAGAAGCTTGCCTGGTTCACCGGTTACTGTGTACATCATGCCCTTGGCCTGCAGGTAAATACACATGAATTTGTCAGATGAACTCAAACAAAAGAAGGCTACATTTTTATCTGCCAAGATAAGTTGAGTTTTTTCATAAAATTAATACATGTATCTAGTAATGGAAATGGAAAAATGGTGGTTATTTTAAGGTTGACACAAAAAGGAGCCATCACCAAACCAAAACATATATTATGGTAAATTAATATGTATACGCATTTCATGGGTAAGAAGTACGTTCATACTGTGGGCTTCTTTGGTTTACGCCTGCACCAGCCCGACCAAATCCTGGGCGTGACCAAATTATTGGTGAAGGAATCTGCTGTCCATGGATTACCCACGAATTGGCAGAAAAATGAACTGTATCCGTCGGACTGGTCTGGGCTCGCCAAGAAATTGGATACCAAGCAAACAGGAGCCAAAGGGCATGGGCATACCAACTTTTTGGTAAGGTTGTTGTTGGCTCAAAACCAAACATACCCATATAACTTTGGAACTAGAAGTACATGCAATAAGTATAATGAGTGAATGTATTGACTTACCGGCATGTCATAGTTCCAGAGTCGAATTTCGCTACGAGAGCTTCCCTTGTTGTGACTTGTTAAAATCCTGTCTGACCAAAACAAAAAAAGAAGTTGCGCAGGATAATTACATACACAACATTCACCTGAACAGACTATTAGACCTTCCAGTTCACATACTGGGGTATATATATATACTCACAATAGTTTTGTTGGATGTGCATCCAGAGAACAAAATCTTCCAGAGTCATGACTCTCCGCGCGCATGGTGATCTGATTTTCAACAGAACTGTAGTCAATATTCGATAAACTAGCTCAAAGAAGGGATCTCTCTATGCAAGAGAAAAAAAGACTTGTGCGTACCTTTGCTACAGGTGGGATTGCCTGCCACATCATAGCACCATGAATGTAAAGGCCAACAGCAGAAGTGAGATAAGAGAAATAAAACAGAAACATGAGCGTATATGCAACTATTTTACTCCCACTAAGTTGGGCAGGAAGGTTAGGAGGATGCAGTAGCTAGGGTTTCGCCAAACGACACCTAAGCGACCGGGCGTCCTTTTTTAGATGGATAAAAAGACATCACGATTTCATAAATATGTGAATCATTAAAAAGCTTGTAACCAATGTTTCTTACTTTGTCTATTAAATATACATACTAAGTACAAACATTGAAAATAACATTATTATATTTGTCATAAAATATACCTTTATTATATATAGTTTTTCTAATTTACAACTACACCTATGAAAAGTAACCACAAATATAAATATTAAAGACCACGTCAGAACTGGACTGTCCAGGGAGAGTCGAACACAGCCTACTTCCACGCCATTGCCAATGGCAGGAGGAGGAAGTGCTCGATCCCCTGCCTCTGGGCGGACGGGGTTCTGTTGGAGTCTCCATAGGCCCTCTCCTCCCATATTTATGCCTTCTACCGGTCCCTTTTCTCGGCATCCCTCTCGTCGGGCATCTCGCTTGCCTCGGACTTTTGGTCCGGGGAGGCCCTTGTCTCCCCTGAGGAGAATGCGCTGCTCACTCTCCCATTTCTTCCGGGGGAGGTGGAGGCGGCCCTGAAGTCCATGAAGTCTAGTTTGGCTCCGAGCCCAGATGGGCTGCCTGTGAGTTTTTTCCAGACGTTTTGGGCTCAGCTTCAGCCGGTGATCATGCAGATGTTCCAGGAGCTCTACACGGGGACTTTGGTGATGTCCCGCCTAAACCTTGGCGTTATTACCCTGATCCCCAAAGTAGTGGGGGCCACGGATATCCGCCAATTCCGCCCTATCACTGTGATCAACGTCATCCAACGTCTGTTCGCCAAGGTCTGTGCCCTTTGTCTCGCTCCGGTCTTGGAGCGACTTACCCATCCCATCCAGTTCGCCTTCCTTAAGGGACGCCTCATTCACGACGATGTCTTGGCGCTTCATGAAATTATCCATGAAGTGAAGGGACAACGCCGAAGGTGTTCCTCAAATCGACTTCGTAAGGCCTATGACCGCTTGGACTAGGCCTTCTTGAGACTAGTACTGGAGTGGAGGGGGTTCGACGACCGCCTGATCGGCTGGATCATGCAGTTCGTGACGAGTGGACAGACGGCGATCAACGTAAATGGGGAGATTGGCCCATATTTTAGTCCGTCCTGCGGGGTTAGACAAGGAGATCCGATCTCTCCTCTCTTGTTTAACGCCGCGGTGGATGCCCTGGCTGAGATTCTGGACAGAGCCAAAGCGGCTGGCCATATCTCGGGGTGGGCCACACGATCCCGTGGGGTCTCCCACCTCCAATATGCGGATGACACCTTGATCATGGTGCAGGGTTCAGACCTCGACATAATTAACTTAAAGTTCCTGCTCCTTTGCTTCGAATCGCTGTCTAGGTTGACGATCAACTTCGACAAGAGTGAGGTTATGGTCCTCGGGTACTCTGAGGAGGAGCGACAGCGGATCGCTGATAACTTGAACTGTCGGCTGGCTGACTTCCCCATTACATATCTGGGGATGCCCATCCGGGAGACCAAGGTGTTGATCAGGGACCTAGCCCCCTGGTGTCTAGGGTGCGCTCACGGGCGGAACCATGGCGAGCGCGCCTGATATCCAAGGGGAGCAAGTCGGTCCTGATGAACTCGTGCCTCTCCAGCCTGCCCATGTACCAGATGGGCTTGTACCTCCTGCCAGAAGGGACTCATGCCGACTTCGCGAAGGAGTTGTCTAGGTTCTTTTGGGCGGCACGGGATGGCCATCAGAAATATCATATGGTCAAATGGGCAGATGTGTGCGCCCCCAAGAGCCTTGGGGGCATAGGGATCCTTGACTCTCGCCGCTTTAACGTGGCGCTGATGCTGAAATGGGTTTGGCGCATCATCAGAGAGGATGGTGGCCTCTGGCTGCAGCTTATCAAGGCCAAATATCTCTGGGGCCGCCTCATTGGCTCATGAGGCGGAGGCTCCCAGTCGGAGAGCCATCCAAGAGATTAAGCACTTCATTAGATTGGGCGTCTCCTTCGCCGCGGGTGCTGACAAGGGGTTGCGGTTTTGGCTAAACCCATGGTTGCTCCCCATCCCTTTGGGGGTCCAATTCCCTGGTCTCTTTGCCATCTCATCCGCGCCGTCGGCGCTCGTGGCTTAGGACTTTCGCGAGGGCCGCTGGAACATCTTGTTCCGCCGGTTCCTTAGCGAGGCGGAAGCGACGGCCCTCCAGCAGCTTCTCGGCTCGCTTCCGGTGTCCTTGTCTGAGGGCCCGAACTCGGCCAGATGGAAGCTCCACCCCTCGGGGGAGTTCTCGGTGAGCTTCACCTCTGCGCCTGTTCAGGGCCGGAGCTGGACCCCTCCCCTGTGGAAGGCCCCCGTCCCGCTTAGTATTCGCATCTTCGTTTGGCAACTCTTGCGGGACCGGCTCCCCTCGGGGATTGAGGTGGCCAAGCGAAATGGCACGGGTTTGTGTCCCCTATGTGGGACGCCGGAGTCCTATGCCCATATTATGTTTTCTTGTTCGGCGGCTCGGGAGTTGTGGAGCTTTGTCCGAGAGGCGCTGGGGTCTGCCTGGTAGGCGCAGGAGCTCGGGGAGTTCCTGCAAACCCAGGAAAACCAAGCCGGAGGGGGGCGCCGCCTCTTCTGGCTAGTGTTTGCGGCCCTCTCGTGGACCCTATGGAATGTGCGTAACAAGATGGTGATTGAGAAGGTCTATCCCTCCCGTGTGACTGACCCTGTTTTCTCCTTTCTTGCTTTCCTCCAGCAGTGGTCTCCCCTGGTGCGCCAGCGTGACAGACCGGTCTTTGACGTCACTCTTCGGGCCTTGAGGGCGGCGGCGCTCCCCCTCTCGGCTCCTTCTTCGTCGTCCCCGTCGATGGCCTGAGTATCCTAGTCGTAGCAGCGCTGTGTTTTTTCGTTTTGTCTTGGGCATTCTTGTGTTGTGGCCCCAGCGGTTGTCGTACTTTTTTCTTTTTGATTCGGCCTCGACCGTCGCGGATGTTGTATGAACCTTGTTTGTGGACGTTGCTTTATCTATAAAGCGGGGCGAAAGCCTATTGAGAGAGAGAGAGAGAGAGAGAGAGAGAGAGAGAGAGAGTTTCTAATTTACAACTACACCTATGAAAAGTAACCACAAATATAAATATTAAAGACCACGTCAATATATAAAATGCCATTTATATACAAATGGAGGGTGTATTACTCATGAAACTTTTTCTCGGTGTGAAAAGAGTAACACATGCAAAAAATAATTTTATGAGATAATATTATAAAATCCATGTCTTATTTTTATCAAACTATACAACATGTTTTTGGATGTTTTTTAGTAGAGAAAAACCTATGTTTTCTTGCTTGCTATGAATCAAACCACTCAGTTAGTTTTCGTTGTTTTCTTTTTGCATCGTCCAGAAAATAGAACAGTGGGGAAAAGACACAATCGACACATGTTTGACTCAGCTGGTTTTTAGATGAGTCTCTGGTGCCAGCTCAACATATAGCTGGACAGACATAAGTAGCAGCTTTGGATAGAAAATACTGAGCACAGATGTTTGTTTCAAATAGAGGAACTAACTCACCGGAAATAATTTGTCAGCTTTTTTAGACTTTATTTTGTAATTGTTGAAGACAGCTGATGTATTCTTATCATGTACTATTTTCTACAATAAATATAATTGATTGTAAATAAAAACTCACCGGAATAAAGTCTCTCCTTGGCGAGCAAAAATAGCTTCCAGCGCCAGCTCATGCACCGCATTCCCTATCTCTTTGGCTTCCTCAAAAAACTCACTACACTCATGTTTGTCTTTGAATGGCACGTATCTATCCCCTGATATGCTGCTCTTGAGGATTGCTCCCTCTGTGTATCCACCAATGAGAGTGTAAGTAGATTTGGCAGACACAATACCGCCCATCCCCATGACCTCAAAGGCCACCGATTCATCTGTATTATTTATTAGCTCGAGTGAGTCCGACATGAGATGGACATCAAGTAGGCTGCTACTGCCGATCGCCTGCATCAGATGAAAATTTACGGTTAACAATAATCTTGATTAACAAATTTCCATGCTACAGTACCGGACACATAAGGAAGTATTGGGTAGCCAAGTAAACCTCTGACAGATAATTAACTTCCATCGATTTCTCCTGAGCAGACACGCTAGGGTCCGGCATGCAAGACACTATATATCATGAGTATACCTCCTCAGAATTTACAAAAATTGTTGCGGATGCAAATACTATGGGAAACAAGGAAAGAGATGCTAAATATTCACAATATTCTTACCCTTCTCCTATCTATAATATGTCTGGTTAACTTTGATACATTAAAAGTCAAAATAGCAAAATTTTCCTCCTTTGTCCGCCCATCCTGCCATCCACCAACCCACCTCTACTTGTCATCCTTCACAATCATTTGATGTTCCTCAATCAATGGTAATTTGGTTGGGCGCAGAAATATTCGATGTGGCAGGATTGACTGGGTTTTAATTGAAGCGTACAATTTAATGGCGACATAGATGACTTGATTACATTCAGAAGTGATGCCCGGGCAGGGGCGGAGGAAGGGCTAGTACAAGTTAACCCATCCCCAATTGCTATCCTGTTTTTTTTACCATTTTGTGAAAAACATATCTGAAGGTTTGGGACATAGGTAACTTTCCTAGGCCTGTCTCCACCTTTCTGCGTGAGGCTGGATATATCGAGTGCAATGTTGATCTAAAAACCAGTAAAATTCGCCGAGGGTCGAGAACCAGGCACTGGCCTGGTGGCTGTTGCTCTGGGTGTGGAGCCAGCCGGCCCGGGTTCGAGTCCCAGCTATAGCAATACTCGAAAAATCGAGTCCCAGCTGTGGCATACTCGAATAAACCGGGAGTCTCACCTACCTAACAACGTATAGCCCGCGAGAGATCATTCCCCGGGGGTCAACATTTTTAAAATTCGCCGAGGGTCGGGTGATTAGGTGACTACTATTCTCTTTTCTCCCTTAATATCCGTTTGTTCTAGTTTTCTTTGCTCCATTTGAAGGTCTATTTGGAGTGGGTTGTATCACAATCCATTGAGAACTACCAAAATATTAGTTGAAATTTAGGAGCCTATGTTACTGAAAGCAAGTGACATTTAGCTAAACTCATCCAACGTTGGGGTATTTTAGAGTGAGACAGAGAGGGATTACAGCCACCAGTTGAGATCATATGGCTACGACACTACCCCAAATAACTCTCCCAAAGCCAACTTGGCCCGAACAAAGTTAATATTGATTTCTATATTTTGGCGCGGAGATTGTTAGCGGGATTATCCGCATTGTACAACATGATTGTCAGCGGGATTTCTATATTTTGACGGCATATCTGACAATTGGCCGATGTTATTCCCGCAAAACCTATTGCATCCATCAAGTCTCGGCAACAACATGATTGACCACTCTATTAAGCTTTGACACTAGATCAATACTGGAGATTACCAAGAGAGAAGATTATGTCTGAAGTAGCGTTTATTATTTCCTTAATTATTTGGCAATTGAATGAACAGTTCGCCATCGGATAGCAGTTTGTCAATGGCGTGCAGCATGTCCGCGTTGCGGTTGAACGAGCAGCTTGAAGTGTTGGGAAGATGTCCCTCGCACTAGGTATGGAGCTCGGATAGAGCTCTCAAGTTTTTCCAAGGCCGCCTGGGAAGCCGGGGAATGGGGATCCCCCTTCGCTAACGATGTTGAGGCATCGGGCTCCAGAGAGGGTGTGCACGCCAACGAAGCAGAGGAGTCACGCACCAGCAGCGAAGCCAATGAGGATGACATCATCGGCATGTCTACTATGAGGTTGATGTTTAGTATGTAGTTATCGGAGGTAATTTAGGTCTCATATACATGTATGTAATATGAACTTGGCAATTTTTTGTAAAGTTGGTGATTTTTTTGTAATAGGAAGGGCAACCATGTTTAATTGGAGCTCTTCTGCATGCCCTATGCCTAAATATTAGTAGTTGTTCTTAAAAAATTGAGTATGAGTGTCAACCAATATTATTATATGTTACTATATTTCTTCGGAAGTAATTCTACTAGCGGCATGAACAAAGACACGAGCGGCATCGGAGTACATGGCACACGCTTTTACATTAAAAACATGTGCCTGGAACACGAGCGGAATCTAGTAACATCTGAGACGATTAAGCATGGAAAAAACCGTATACGATGTACAATAATTGAGTTCCAAATTTTTATTTGACAGGAAAGATGCCACAATCAAGTATTTACAATCTATGAGGTTATTATAGTGATTAAAAATATTAGTTAAGAGGACATTCACACATGATTTAGTCTAGGTTATACATGGGCGAAGCTCCTTTTCACACATAATTTGTGTAGTACAAATGCATGCACCGGATCATTTTCCTTATAAATTGAGGAGTGAATCTTAAAGAACCTAAACGGCGTGAATAATAATCTTGAAATTTCATATGAATGGCAACCACATAAGTTGCACACATTTTAACTTTCTAAAATTTCAAATCACCTATCGCACATGGTTTTGCATGAGAAAATCATGTGTGATAGATGGACCCGTTAGGGCTCATCAGTCTCAACACTACCAACTTTCTTGTATAAATAAGGACCAACATGACCTCTTCCTGCCTCACTCCACTCGAGAGGCGCCGCCCCTCTTTGGGACCACTGGTCTTCGAAATACTTACCTGGTCGGTGAGGCAAAAACTAGTCAGATTTTGCATGTTCTTCTATGTTGGAATGTCGATGATCTCCCTGGCGGCTTCTTCGCCGTTCACTCGTCCTGATGCAGGACTTTGAAGGTGTAGACGATAGTGTGGGTTAAGCCGGCTCCGTCTCGCTCTCCACCATGGCCGCTACGCCTGCTCTCCAAGGTATGTACGTCGGTACCATGAAAGTTTTACTTCTATTATACTATGGATATACACTCCAAGCACACTTAGTAAGGCCATATTCATTAGAATATTGAGATCTAAGGCCGTGAGTGTACTAGTTCTAGTTTTATGCTCATTAGTTTCAGTGTCTTCGACCAGCCGGATCCATGAGTTTGCTTTCTCCAATATCTTATTGTGTTCGACCGGATCTATGTTGTAGATGCATTATTTTTTATGGACGGATTTGACCTTGTTGGTCATTGTATGTATCACCGGAAGTGTTCAATGTACTAGAATAAGTGCTATGTCTTATAAATTGGAACAGAGGAATGTGTTACTATACTTATGAATTTGTGTTAGCTTATTGAGTAGAAGTTTGTGGTTAGACTAGAATGTAAGTGTTAGGACTTGCATAATTGGGTTCTTATGTGGTTTCTTATATGTGTATAGTGATCTATTTCTACCACAACACTATGTGTGGTTGCTTGTATGGTTTTTTATGTGTCTGCTTATACGGTTTATGTGGTTTTGCTTATGTGCACAATGATGTTTTTCTGCTCCAACTTAATGTGGTTTCTTTTGTGTATAATGATCTATTTTTCTATCTTTATTAATGTTATTTCATTTTATACTTGTATAATAGTGATCTTATTTTGGTAGCGCTGCATAAGAAGGCAAGGGGGTGTGCACCGTCGTGTTATCGCTACTCATTTCTCTTATTGTACTTAACCTCCAAGTTCCCCGGTATAGTCACTAATCATTTAAATGCATATTTATATGTAAATCTATATATATATATATATATATATATATATATATATATATATATATGTGTGTGTGTGTGTGTGTGTGTTACTTTCCTCACATTAATGGTAATTATGTGCAAAAAACCTGGGCTATAAGAAAATAAGGAGGCTCACATCTCTTCCTTTGCCTTCTCCCATGGTAAAAAACAATAGGATGCAATACAACATGTGTGATGCCTTGGATAACAACAACGATTGGGTGGATCCTAAGCGGTTGCGACAAAACAAAACATACACACATAAACGAAATTAAACATTTGTGATTTGACATATAAGCATACGATTATGGCAAGATAAATCATGTGAGATGTGTAGATAATCGCACACGATTTCACATAAAGAACCGTGGGAAAACATTTAGCCATTGCACATGCTTTTTAAAAAGTTTGTGGAGGTCTGACCTATCATCCACCCTTGGGCACAGACGGTACGGGGAAACGTGTGGGATGTTTGATTTCAGCCGCGTGCGGTGGCTTGATCTGTACTAGTGAATATTTCTACAATCTTCATGTTGTGTAAGTTTAAACATAATGATTATGCTCATGATAAAAAATGTTTTCACAGAGACTAAATAGATCATTTGTAAACACCATGACTAAAACTCATCAAGTCATTATAAATGTACTACAATGAACTCACCTCGGACGTCTTGTTTCCTAGTACGCTATCTACATTTAGCTGGTTCTCACACAAGTACGTTGATCCCGTCTCATAGCCCACATTACCAATGTACATGACTGAAATTTCTTCATCATGTCAAATGACAGCCCTATCAATTGAAGGAAATGTCATTTACATGTATAGGCGGATTATTCTAGAACATGGTGAAAAGTAAATGAAATGTATCTTCCATGGAATAATTAATTTTAATGTTAGTAACTTTCCATTTTTTGACAAAAGGTTTAGAGCCATTTAAATGTGATTATGTATTTCATTTAGTATACTCAAACCGATAAAGTATCACATATATGTCCGTATGGTAGTATATATATGAGACATGGTGCAACTGTACCTTTATATATAGTATCTATATACTGTATACACCAACGTGTATTTTATACTAGCTAGTGTGCATCTAGCATAATTTAGAGTATGTAGGGATAGTTTGTGAGTATATAATACCGCATAGATAGATAATATAGTCTTTTTATGTGGTATGTCCAAATTCTTTTCCATTATATGTTTTTTCTGATATGATAATATGTTGAAAATATGCCAAAGTTATGAGCTCACTTGCAATTTTCACATGTAGTTTGCTCTGCGTATCTTTAAAATAGTGCATGAACATGCTCAATCTGATAAACTAGTATGGTTATATATGAGACCATGGTAATAGAGCAGGAAGTTACTATATATGCATCACATATTCTATTCCACCTATGCTGGTAACGAAGCAACATTCAAAAAAGGTAGAACAAGGGGGGAACTATTGATTACCTTCTTGGACCCATCAAACAGGAGAGGCGACATACATCTCCTGGAAAATGAATCTGAAGGACTTGCTCAACCCTGTCGAGAGGAAGAACTCACTTAAAAGTTCCCTTGAACGTTAGTACATGGAAAAATGATACTCCCTCCGGTTCAAATTAATTGACTTGAGTTTGTCTAGATTCGGATGTATCTAGACTTGTTTTAATACCAGATACATTCAAATCTAGGCAAATCCAAGTCAATTAATTTGAATCGGAGGAAGTAGAGGAATTAGAGAAAAAATTACCCAAACTAGGAAATCTATGTGTACGCACATATGGTACCACAATACATGAATGTACTAGTTGACACATGTTAAACAAGAAGGGTGAGAGAGGAAAATTAGCCATTTAGCCTAACTTGCCAATCCTCTGTGCCAGTAAATATCTGAATAAAGGTTTGCAGTAAGGTATGTTCGAAAATATTGGAAACTTCTTGTGTCCAGTATTTTTTCTGCATTTGTTTGATAACAAATGCATTGCAAAAATATTGACATGGTAAATACTGGTAAGTTAGGGCAACTAACTTTGGTGGTTACCTGAAATTGGCAGAGTTCCACACATGGACAACACCATTCCATGAACATGTAAATAGGATCGGGAGATTTTGAGAGGATGAAACAGAAATAACATTAGACGTGAAAGCTTTAAGGCTAATTTTTTTTAAATAATACATTTTTTTATTTATTTTCACAAATAATACGCAAAATAGAAAAATTTCAAATCTGTCGTCGTCTGATTTACGGACGAAATGTACCGTTCTGCTCAAGAGACGACCAACATGTCTTCTTTTCTTGCAAAGACGACCAGGTTGCCTTCTTTTGTTCAAAAGACGACACCGGTTTACCGTCAGGATCGCCCGGCCGTTGGTTGAACGGACGACGGCTGTCGGTTACGACAGTCGGCCTCGTCGTCTTGAACAGACGACGGCTTCGTCCCTTGAACGGACGACGAGCCCGGCTATATTAGCTTTCGCCGTGCCCATCGTCCTCGCTCTCATTTCCACCGCCTGTCTTGGCTCTTCTTCCTCTCTCGCTTGCTCGCTTTTCTCAAATTGCACCCGATTTCTAGCCTAGATTTCTATCTAAACTCGCTGCTCTAACACATTAGCAAGCTAGTAGAGTCCCGATCTACTAATGGGATAGCCCGGTGTGGTGATTTGAGGCGTTTTGGTGGAGGGATCCGTGGTGTTCTTAGCTTCTTGTTGAGCAATGGCCATGGTGGAGGCCGGTCGGGACTTGAGAAAGGTGCATGGTGGAGGTCCGATCCGCTGACTGAGGCGGTGCAGCGAGGACTTCAGACGCTTCAAGGGTAAACCCTAATTTCTTGCTTATTGCGCCATGTGTGTATGTTCATAGGTAGCGTTTGATGGGGTTTGTTAGATGCAAGATATTTGTAGAGTATTATGTGTCAATGTACTGTTTTGACTATTTTTGGTATTTTAGGTCGAAATCATGTCAAATAATGTAGTGTTTAGGTTCTTGTATGGTCCCGGTTCCGAATGAACCAAAGACGGAGTTGATTTGAGCGAGTTTAGTTTAGATTTATGGATGAAGTGCTTTAATCCCTCAAACAAGCTAAGGTTGAAGGATTGGTTATGTGTTCGCTCCTCTCCTACCCATACCATGCTTGTGCATGCTTTATGGACTAAGTCAAAAACCCTAATTTTATTTAAGGCCAATAGAAGAAAATGGGTCAAATTTGCAAGCTTGCTGCTTTAAGAGGGAGTTAACCCTAGTCTCTTAGTGTTGTGGTGAAAGAGGGGTATGATCATGACCATAGTAGTAGTCGACCGGTCATGTCAAGGTAGTTATGATCATGGCAGTAGTCGACCGGTCATGCCGGAGGGAGTTATGATCATGGCCGAGTAGCCTGACCGACATGCCGGAGGTAGTTATGATCATAGCCGAGTAGTCGGGACAAGAGGGTGGCGGCGGATATGAATCAGTCACATAGCTATGCACACAGGGGTGATGGTTATGTATCAAAGGACGGTGGTGAAGGATTAGGGAAGACATATTCAAGCAAGGCGATGAGGACGAGATATATGATGGTTTGTTGCAACATCAAATGGAAGTCAAGACTCGAAGGCAACAAAGTGATACGGTGATGATTCAAGTAGTCCGATCAAGAAGAGATCGCCAACCTATTCCTAAGATCATGGAATAATGACAACACAAAGAACAATGACGTGGAACGATGGGCATGATTCGGTGGCATTATCACGAACAACATCTCTCTGGTGCATTATATCCTAGCAAGAGACATCTGCAGAAGCAATTGTTGAGTGGTCAATGTCCATGCAACGGGTCATGAAAACGAAGGTGTCATCTCAACAATATTTGACATTGGTTTGCGAAATGGATGTCCGCAAGGTGCATGCCCATGTCCCTAGGTATGACACAAACCGGAAGGTCACCGATGTTGTGATGCACACATGCACACTTGAAAGTGTCCTTCAGACCATCGTAACCTCACGCCAACCCTCCCGGCTAGACTGCTGTACACAGAGATAGTGGAGGCAAAGCCATGGGGGTGAATGCTATCATTCACAAAGTTTCACGATTCCGCTACAATATTTCATATGGGAAGGCTTGGAGGACTAAGCAAAGGGCACCGGAGGCAAGGTTTGGTTCGTTTCGAGACGGTATGATGCGTTGTTAGGATGCTCCACATCGCAGTTAGGAATCCAGCACCTACGTGGACATCCAACACTTTACATTGCCACACAAACCTAATTTGAGGGTACTTCATCGAGTGTTCTTCTCATTTGCTATATGCATAGAAGCTTTCACCACCGTCGACCTATCATCTGTGGATGGTACATTTCTCGGCGCAAGTATAGGGGTCGATATTGATCGCCATAGGCCAAGATGGAAACAATCAAGTGGTTCCACTTGCTTTTGCTGTGGAGCGAGAACAGAGAGTTGGGTATGGTTTTCAGCAGTGAAGATAGCAATTGTGAGAGATACACCGAATGTATGCGTGCTTCATGATAGACATCCGGTATACTAAGCGCGATAAAGAAGCTCACACACTCGATGAAGTAACTCCATGGTCGGACATGCAGATTCGTGCATCGGCATCTAGGGGCCAATTTTTTCTCACAGTCAGAACAAGGCTCTTATGAACCTATTCAAGAAGCTTTGCAAGGTAACCAAGAGTGGAAGTATATCAAGTGTCGTGGCTATCTTGATGACTTCACTAAAAACATGTGACTCAATGAGAGCGGCTAGAGCAGGAAGTCGCGGCTCATGCACAAGGCGTTAGACTGCAACAACAGTGAGCAAGACCACAGAGGAAGAACCCATTGCCCTTTGTGACTTGCTGTGATTTGACCAACCCGGTACTAGGAGAAGGCCCGCGGAAGGATTAAAATTTTCAGAATGGATACAACACGAGCTCAGAGAGGTGGTCTCTGGCATGACACTCATGGTGCTAGGTTTGGCGCCATGACTACAAATCAATGAAACTTACAACTTTGTCTTGAGAGGAAGTAGGGCTCTACCATTAACAAAGAATTGTGGAGTGTATTTTCACGGGAACTCAAGTATTTCGAGACAGACTCAGATGGCTCGGATGCATATCATGAGCAACCCAAACACGAGGTATTGTTCAAAGATCATGCATTACATGGATGCCAAAATGGAGAAGGCTCGGTCCATGCATGTCATCGCCATCAATCGTGAAAGAAGGTTCGAGGTACGCCCTTCCAACCGGATTGGAACAGAGATGAGGTAAAGACACATGAGGTGAGGATAGCCAACGAAGCTCGCCAACGTGTGAGTGCACGGCAATAAACCCAAGTCGTTGCATCCGCCTTGCTCTCATGTACTAGCCGCATGCGGTGATGGGTATGGATGCGATCTCGTTTGTGTCTCCTTATTTCCTCAAGGACGCGGTGGTCAATACGCGGACAAAGTAGATGATGGGATATAGGGCATGGGAAATTTCAATAAAGTAAATCCAGGTGAAAGGGTTTACATCCCGGATCTGTCTTGATGAGGACAAGGAGGAAGGCGACAATGTGTCCGCATCCGTAATGATATGGATGAATCAAGCCGAGGCCCTACTAGGCAATGTTTTCTGTAATCAATTTGGTCATATAGACACCGGGCCACATCTTCGGATCGGTGGAGCCGCTTCCTCGTGGACGTGGCAGCCGAGGAAGAAGAGGCAGAGGAAGAAGAGGCAGAGGCAGAGGGACATAATCAATTTGTAATATGTGTGGAACTATGTCTTAAATTTGTAATATGTGTGGAACTATGTCTTAAATTTGTAATATGTGTGGAACTATGTCTTAAATTTGTAACATGTGTGGAACTATGTCTTAAATTTGTAACATGTGTGGAACTATGTCTTAAATTTGTAACATGTGTGGAACTATGTCTTAAATTTGTAATATGTGTGGAACTAATGTGCAGATGGCGGGATCTTTCTTGAATCGACATAGATAGAAAGCACCGATCAACGATCGGATGCTAACCCGGGGTCCTTGAAGCACCTAGTGACTCGCACTCCCATTTCGAATCGGTGCATACATCCCGATTGGCTTGAGGCATGTGACATTTATTTCTCTTGTTGTTGGGATATTTATGGGCCAATGTGACTAAACTGCTCGCTTTCTTCTTATGTAGATTGAAGTGGCCGGGCTCTTACCATTCGCTCGCTTGGTTGAGGCCACTAATATGGAGGTGATAGAAGGCGACTACTTGGGTTCCAGACTAGTCGCCACAAGACGACTCGCCTTTACTCACGTGCTTGGTGGATCGATGGAGGCCCGAGACTCACACTTTCCATTTTCGATGGGAGATGGCTCCTACCCTTCAGACGCCTCGTACTTTGCCGGACTTCCGTTGGTGGCGTGCCCATAGGCCCAGTGGATCCATGCAAATTGGGCCCAAGAGATGGCCCAACGATTCTTTGGCATCCGCGATGGAGCTCGCCTTTGGCCATGACAATCATGGGCCAAAATTTGGATGGTTGAGCAAGATGTGTGTGTTTCATTTATTTGTTCTATTTTGTTGGAGAAGTATCATGTACCGAAAATCGTTCTATTTGCCAATGCAGACAGAGGTTTGGGTTCCCGCCACTCCGATGATCGCCTACCAGATTACGCACCGGAGGCATACCTTATGTGGTCGCCGGAAGGTGATGTTCATCGAGAACCACGGTCGACCATTAGTGCGCGATACATCCATTTTGCTAGAGGATCGCGGAGGCGACGTGCAGAAGAATGCACACGGTGGAGTTGGGGTTCAAATGCCTTAGCACTACGCATCGAGGTATGTGCAATGCTTGCCGCTTAACCAAGGGCGTTCGCCTTGCTAGGATGCCCATTGTTGCCGCAAATGTGGTCGTGGAGAGGTTCCCTATCGGCCGTCAGATGTAAGTGTCAACCAAATAGTCGGCAACTGTGAACATGAAACAATTGTTCACCAATCGACCATTGCTCGGTAAGAGCAAATTGATTTGCCTACATTTGGCACTCATCGGACCCGTCGCAAGGTCGGTGTAATGTCTTAATAAATTGCACTTCTAGTACTACAATATGAAAGTTACTAACAACTATTTTGTCATGCATGTCGTTTCACGGAGAGCAAGTCGTTAGATGCTATCCATCGCTCAAATGAGCGATTCGACACACTAAAAGAGGATGACGTGATTTGGGAGCCGTACACCCTGCAGACACGACACGCACGATATCCTGGAGGCATATCTATTATGTGCACTAGAGATCGAGAGTACCGGCTGACTACAGCCAAGATCATCTTTGATTGCCAAGTTGAGGAGATGTCTCAACAGAGGGTCATGCGACAGCTTGGTCTTTGCCGGATGGTAGATCCTCACCGTCCGGATGTTCCCCTTCCAGATGTCGCACGCGTAAGTAAATATATGTACATAAGGAACGATCTTATACTTCATCTATGTTCTTTAATGATGGTCTAACAATTTCTAATGACAGTACTTTGAGAAGTAGCAAGACCGCCACTCAATGGCTCCAACGGGTGATTTACGCCAACGAGTGGCGTAATGCACCTACACAAGTGTGGCACGGCCCGTTTGATATGGAGCTATTCCACGGATACCACAGGTACATGTCGATGACAAGCCTACGCCCCATTCCACACGCACGACGATGAGATATACCCTAGCCACCAACACCGAGTCCGCATACCGGTAAGTACTTTATTTAGAGCACAATAAACATGAGTGCCTATAGTGCATACCTAACTATGAGAAAAATGCAGCCGACATGACGTGGGAGCTACAACCGAGGTTTCAAGACGGACGATCGCCGTCTGCTCCTCTTGCCCGTCGCCAGCAGTTTCGATCCTTTGCCCGGGTCGAGGAGAAGCCGCGGCGATCTACGGCCATCACGCGGCACCGTCCTCGCACGCCGTTCAACACCGAGAAGCACAACGCCCACGCGCCACTCGGAGGAGCGCCACCACGCCGATCCACACACGGCCACGCGTCACTCGGTGGAGGAGCGCGCCCACGCCGATCCATGGAGCACCCACCTTCTCCGCACTATGCCGGAGGATCGGACGACACGAGCATATTTCTCCACCACTCCGCGGGCCTCGCCCACAACTCTCACAAAGGGCGCCGAGAGCACCACCTCCGCATCAGTGGAGGCTCGGTGGCAGCAATCACGCTTACTTCGACCGATTCAGCAGAACCATTACTTTAACAATGGCAAGATCAGCACCGATCCCTACATGGACTTTGCTTATCGACCACAATCTCATCCCGAGGGTAAGCGTGTCCCTTCCTACTATTATTAGATGCGATGTCATTGTTCAAGACTTAATTTCTTGTACACTAGCAGAGACTCCGTTACATGGGACAAGATCGACGATCGCTATCGCCAGACACACGAGCAGGTAGACCGGTTTAGTCAAGATCAACAAGGTACTCCACCACCTATCCCCACACGTATACACGGGATCAAGGTGAAGGGTCAATCGCACCTCGCCGTGATGTGATTCCACCCCACGATATGGATGGAGTACACCGAGGCCTCCGCCACCGTCGTCGACACCGGTGATATCTACTTATGTATCACCATTTACCTATCTATGTATGAGACATCGCTCTATTATTTCATGATTTTATTCGACAAACTACTCAACATAACTTGCAACATAGTTCAACATAACTTGTGGTACATAAATAAGAGTCCTATCTATCCCTAGCATGATGCCTTTCTTTCCCTTCGATGATGCCTCGCCTTTCCCTTGGACGATCCCTCGCACTTGCTCTTCTTGGCCTGCGATTTCTTCTTCTCCGCCTCTTGTCCCACTCGGCTCTTGCTTCCAACGGGTGGCGGCATGAAGATATCATCCTCATCTTCGCTCTCTTCTATCCAGGCCCTACGTACACAACCTCTCCCGCCATGTCACTTGACTCTTCTTGGCCGCTCTTTATTCTTCTTTCTCTCTTGTCCCACTCAGCTCTTGCCTTGCTTCCAACCGGTGGCGGCATGAAGATATCATCCTCATCTTCGCTTTCTTCTATCCAGACCAAGGTGTATTAGCCACCTCCATCATGCGAGCTTCACTCTTGAAGGTGAGCTTGTCCCACCTTGCCTTGATCCCGAGAAGCTCTGCACTGATTTGGGGTCTTCGCCCACCCTCTTAGATAAAGTGACTTACCAAGTGTAACGAGAGCATCATGGTTCGATACCAACATATCCTACCGGCTGGTTTATGGCCTATCTCAGCTTGGCTATGAAGAAAAGCCCAATGGACATATCTACGTGCCGTGGAGACGTCGGTCATAGTGGAGAGGAGTGGAGGAAAATGTAGAGCAAAAGGAGAGAGGAAATGAGAGAGTAAGAGGAAGAGATGAACTGGTTAAAGGATACATCCGTTGGGTTATAGAGGCACCGAACCGAATAGGCGGGAAAAAATGGCGGAAGTCATGGCGGAAAAGAGATGGAAGTCATGCGGGAAAAAGAGGCGGAAGTCGTGGCGGGAACAAAGGGCGGGGATTATCGGTGAAAAATTTGCCGAGTAACGGAAAAATGGCGTGGAAAGCTTCGGAAATATTAAGGATGAGCGACGATTATTCGAGGCCAATGCCGTCGCCGTTCGTTCAAGGACGACGCCTCCGTCCGTCTGCTCAATTATTTGCCGTCTGCTCAACGGACGACATGATGATTTGAATTTTTTCTATTTTGCGTATTATTTGTGAAAATAAATAAAAAAATGTATTATTTAAAAAAAAATTTGAGACGGAAGGAGTATATGTATACAGGGCCGGCCCTGAGGGGGGACTAGAGGGGCGGCCGCCCCGGACCCTAAATTTTGGGGGGCCTCCATAGATATGTGGAGCATATATGGACTATAATAGATATCGGAAAAATAAATAAAAAATAGCAGTTTTGAGTTTTCTATTGATCTAGATTGGGCTCTCTACTTTGCTAGACACACACATACATTTCTGATTTGGAGTCCATCATGACAGCACGTACATAACATGCGATTAGATCAGCTATCGACCTCTTTTATCATATCGTATGAAGGCAGACCGCACGTCGGTTCCTGTCTCGACCTTGACTCGACGTTGTGCTCTCAATCCTAGGAAGGCCCGCACGCGGAAATCAGCAAGCCGTCGCCCGTAATCTGATGGTCACCTATCGCCTTGCACCTCGCCTCTTGCCTCGCCTCGCCTCGCCTTGGCTCAACGTCTGCAGTCCGACTCAATTTCGATCCGGCCTCTATAGTCTAACGTTGCCCCTATTTTTTATTCTAATTAGTAGTTCTTTATATTTTAGCGTGGTTAATTGGTTATGGCACTTGATTCCGGTGCTAAGAAAATAAAAAAGAGGAAGAAAGAACAGAAGTTGATTGGCTCACAGAGAGAATCCCTTTATAAATTTTTATAAGGTAACACGGGCACTTCAAGAAATCCAGTTAAGTTAGCACTAGTTCTTGTTGGGGAACAGAGTAATGTTGATCTAGAGGATGATATCGGTACAGAGAAGAACGATGACATCGACGTGGGTAATAACAATGTAAGTGATCATGATATCGCATTTGATTCATCTCCTACAAAATCTTTTAGTGTTGATTTGGAACCAATTAGTGTGGATATTTATGATCCGGCATCGAGAAGAAGTTTTTAGACGAGATTGATATCGATTCCATTGTCACTGAATTCACTTATAGGAATACACGAAGAAAATTTAAAGGTAATATGTAAACATTGTTATTTTTCTATAAATATTGCAAATGGATATACTTGAAGTATTTATTCTTTACCGTTTCATACGTGTATATAAAAAAAAATAGCAAGGGCCCCTAAATTTTAGTTTTGCCCCGGGCCCCTAAAATCTCAGGACCAGCCCTGTATGTATACGATGAATGTATATATATACCTTGGCAGTACAATCATCAGAGCCTGTAATCAAATATTGATGATGATCCCGTGTGAAAAATTCTAAGCAGTTCACGGTTTTCGAATGCCCAGACAAAGTATACTTTGATTCAGATTTAATCAGGGCCCATATCTGCACATAAAGCAAATAGCACTTTGTAGCAAAGGTCTAGTAGCAAAACTCTTATCTTAACAACTTTTTTAGGGCGAGAATGAGAATTCCAAACCTTAACTGTGTGCTTTGAAGCACTAGCAATGGTAATGTCTATTGGGTTAAACACGAACATGAGTTTAGCAGAGTATTCCGTCATAAATGTTTGTATGCACTCCCAGCCCCTGTTCCAGTCCCAAAGCTTTGCATTGGCACACTTAGCTGACACTGACAACATATACGACTGAGTTGGATGAACGGCCAGTGATTTGACAGACTCAGCGTTAGTATTAGCTCTGAAACTTTTGATCTTTTTCATCTTATCGTAACTGTATACATGGATGAAACCATCTTTTGTCCCAGCGACAAACCATTTCTCCCGTTCAATAAATTTAACTGAGGAGACTGTAGAGTGATAATGTTAGTATGATAAAAGAAACATCAGGTTAATAGATAAGTGAAGGATTACCTTTTTCCTTTGAGACCTTAAACGAACCCACTAGCTTCTGCCGGTAAGTAAAAAAAGGTAGTTAGTCTATGCAATAATATATTTTTCTTAGTTTAGCAATGACTAGATGGGTGCCCTCTCGTTGCTGCGGATCTCTCTCAAGTTTTGTGTTCAGCTATGTCTTTACTATAGTATTGTTATGCAACAAATATAACTCGGGCATCATAAACCTTAAGATAAGGTTGTATTCTTCTCTCCTTCGCTATCATCTTATTCATGAGGTTCGTTTCTGACTCCATAGCTACTATTAAGTATATGGACAAAATGACCACAAAAAGGTAATGTATATTAAGTAAGAAGAATATGCCTAGTTAATTAGCCGAAAACCAGAAGAAAACCATACAACAACGCAAACACCACAGGATGCCCACTCTCGCCAAAAGGCTAAAGCCACTCAAGACCCGAGAACAACAATGAACAAGATCAAATCTCCACTCCAACACTTCACCAAGACTAGATGGCCTCCCATCAATGACGGAGGAAGACGCGGTGACTGCTATGAGAGGAACACAAACGGGACATTACAATCTAGACGAAGAAAACAATGCGTAACTGACGATCAACATTTGGGCACCTCTTCGCCTATATGACACGAAGCCAACGCCCTCAACATTGAAAAACATTCGGTGTCACCACCCCGATGTCCAGTTGCTTCGTATCACACCCAGCAGACTGCCAACACAACCTTTCCGGGACCACCATGCGACACTCACGCTCTAGCTGCACAAGGCAAACCACTCACAGAGAATGGTTGTCGAACCAACATCCGGGCCGCCACCCTAGCATAAAGTGGATCCGCCTCTGCTAAGGCGCCTCGACCGAGCTGACAACCTCCCTGCACTAGTTACACAATAAGGTCTCCCAATCCACACTAGCAACTACCCCAACGCATGAAGATATTGAACACCATGGATCCCTAGGCCGTGCCTCGATGCCGAAACACCATATGGGGCCATTGCCTCAATGTCCACCGATGTAAACGCAATAGCCATGCACAACCGCCAAATCTGACTCTCCATGGCAACACCCACAAGAGAAAAGTGATGCTGACATTGTCGATGCCTGCTCCGGCTAAGCATAGCTTGGTTTTTCACCTGGAGAGCCCAATCCAAACTCATCGGAAGAAAGGGAAAAGCTCCACATCGATGTCTCCAAAGAGGGAAACGACGCTCCTAGATGCCGACATCATCTGCACCAACCCGAGGGCCAGGTAAAAGTTTTCACTTAGATTTTCTCCTCTTCGGGAGAAAGGCTCCCTGTACTGGCTTAGAACACACGAGGGATCCCATGCCATCAGAGCTAATGTCATGCCACACATCCCCGTAGTCGACCGCGAACCAAAAGGCGGCGTCCACAACAACACCTCACGCCGCAAAGAACCATGCCACACATCCACTGTGATGGCCCATTATGTTGTCGTCCTTATTCCTGGGCCACCGCCCTAGCTTCCTCTCCGCAATGATACCAGAAGGAGAAGATCAGGCCAGAGGAAGTAGCCCAACAGGAGGGAGGCCTGAAAATCTCCCGTTACACCCTGACACGAACGCTAGGAGCTAGAACTGGGAGCCCCCTTAGTCAGATCCAGTACTCATGCCTCAGCATATCAGATCGACACCCAAGACTCTAGCGCCATCACTCCTCGACCGAAGACACTATATTTCAAATACATGCACGCTGCCATGGACGACCTTTGCTGCTAGCTGAGCCACTCCTTGCACCGGAGGCATCAACCAAGCTCGATGCGCATGACAAAGTCGTTGGCCGACGTTGACCTTGTCTCGACGCCACCACCCTGCTGCCATCGTTTCCCCGAGCGGTCGAACAACCACGCTCCGCTAGGGCGCAATGCTGCCAGTGCGGATCAAGATTCGAATGTCACCGCCCTAGCGCACCCACACAAAAAAACAGACACCTGCACTTAGGAGTCCAGCGGGCTACCCGCTCCCTTCGGAAGTAGAGCGCTGCTCCCACCGTGGTAGACTAGCAACAGGGAGGTGGGCTGAAAGGTATGGAGGCTAAGGTTTCTGTCGAACCCAGGTCTTCCACACCGGGGCAACTTGGGAGCCAACGCTCACTTGATAGGTTAGTTGACCTTAGGTCTTTCCTCCCTCCCTTCACCTCTCATCTCCGGCCTTGTCGGTATTTCATGTCTATTTTTGGTGCCTCCCATGTTGCGTCCCTCCCAGGGTTGTCCCATACGGCGGGGCAGAGGGCGGTCGCCCTGGCCCCCCATGAGGTAGGGGCCCGGGCAAAAGACTTTTTGTATACTCATCGCATTCTACTTCTTCTAATGATCAGCGATATAGAATAATTCAAAAATATATAGACGGTCCATATTGTAGCCTACCATGGTCCAAGGCGGCTGGTCACATCTCTGGAGTGGTGGGACACCTTATCCCAGGAGGGGGTATCACTCAGCTCCAGTACGCCGATGACACAATGATCATGATTGAAGGCTCAACATTGGACATTGCGAACCTCAAGTTCCTCCTGCTTTGCTTCCAGGAGATGTCCGCCTCGCGATCAACTTCGACAAGAGTGAGATTATCGCACTAGGCTTCTCCAGTGACGAAGCAGAGGATAGTCGACAACTTTAATTGTCGGTACCGACCTCCCCATAACTTACCGGGATGCCACCGCGATACAGATCCCGATTAGGGACTGGACCGCTCTCGGAGTGCGCTAGGTCCGAACCCCGGTGTGGGAGATTCACTTCAAAGGCGCAAAGTCCGCCCCGACGACTCGCCGCCTAGCCTCGCCCATGTATATGATGGGCATGTATCTCCTCCCCGAGGTGCACGGGCCTTCGACAAGGAGTCGCCGAGGTTCTTCCGCAAGACCCCATGGGTCGCTGTAAATACCACATGGTCAAGTGGGTCGACATTTGCGCCCCAAGGATTTGGGGCATAGGTATTCTCGCATCCCGCCAGCTCAATAAAGCCATGATGCTTAGATGGGTCAGCGCGATCCTCCGCAACGGCGAGGCCTCTGCTCAAGCTCATTGAGGCCAAATATGCGCGCCGCCTCTCTTTCTAGGGTGCGACCGCCTCGACGGCTCCTACGGCGGTCCATCCAGAGACCAAGAACGCGATCGCTTGGGGTCTCTGTCCATTGGGAATGGGGAGGGACCATCTTCCTTTGGATTCTCGGCTCAAGGAACGCCCGCTTGCGAGTGTACCGAGCCTTTTCGCCATTTGTTCCGATCCAACGCTGTAGCCTCCGCCACTGAAGGTACATGGAACATCTCGTTCCGTACCTTCATCCGGAGGAATCAAGCATGGAGGGAACTTAGGCGAACTTCCAACCTCCTGGCGAGCCCGATAGGGTTTCTTGGACCTCACCCTCAGTTCTTCGGTTGGGTCGGCCTATCGGGCCCTCTTTGGCCGCACGGTTCTCCTCGACCAAGCCCCTGGAAGGCCCTCCCATTGAAGATAAAAATCTTTGTGTGGCAACTCCACGCTGATAGGCTCCTTCAAGTGGAGGTGACCAAGAGACAGGGCGGGGGATGGGTTATGTCCACTATGGGATCGGCAGGCACCCACATATTGTTCACCCGTCATGGCCGGCTTGTGGAACTTCACTAGAGGCTTTGGGCTGATCGCGGGCCCATGATCTTGGTGAATTCTCGACTGCACGCAAACCGGCTGGGAAGGCGCCTATTCTGGCGGTGTTTGGCGTTGGCATGGTCCCTATGGAACATTGAACAAGATGGTCATTGAAAAGATTCTCCTAGGCGAGCCTCGACTCGGTTTTCGTTTTGGCTTCTCTGCAGCCTGTACCATTGTGTAGGCAATGGACAAGGCTCTACCGACGCCACCTCCGTCACTCTTGGAGGCGGCCAGCGCCTCCCTAGGCCGGCGCCCACCCTGGCGTCCTTTTCGGACATGATGGCCCTCCCTCAGCCTTTCCTTTGTTCTTTTGGGGTCGGTTTGTCTGCGGCCCCAAAGATTCGTTGTACTTGCTTGTGACTCTTGGATGCTTGTTGTGTTGGACGGTTGCTTTATCTATAAAGCGGGGCGAAAGCCTATTTCGAGAGGTCCCCGACTCCTATTTTTCTCGAAAAAAAATCATTGTTTCTAAATATTTTTTTCTCGATGCCATGATTTCTCTGGCCTCTCCAAGTGCGCAGAACAACGTCGATCCTCGTGGACACTCCAAGTATTAAATTTTAGCATAAATATTAAATATATCTTTACTGAGTCTCGAGGAGGGAGTGTGTGTGTGTGTGGGGGGGAGCAATGGCTCCCTTGACCCTAAAAACTCCGCCACTTTAAACAAGGGTCCCTTAGTGTCGTCTTGCCCTAGGGCCCCTGAAATCCGTGGATCAGCCCTGGTCCCTCCCTGTCAACACCAACGCTGGAGTTGAGGTGAGAAAAATAGAACCATCCCAAAACTTAGATAGTAGAATATTTTATAGTATCTTGTTTCTCAGACTTCTAATTACTAGTACTTTTTATTAGCAACATAAGTAATCTTATTAATAAATGATGGACATTGCTTAAATGTTAATGCGGTGGTCTGCACTCGCGATGAATCATGAGCCGTCCCTCGGACCAATGGACTGTGCATTATGCAACATGAAACGTGTATCTTGATCAGTTGCTACAGGAACCTTGCACGGTAAGGTTTATGTATCCTTTACGTGCTACAGATTTCCCCGTAAATTAATTATAACTCCGATCTTGAACTTGTTGTAGCACAAGCAGTAAAATGGAATATGTTTAATCTCTGTAAATTATGTCCTTACATGATTGCAGTGAATCTGCGATGAAATAATGGTACAGATGCTCCGGCTTTCCTTAACATAATTTTTTCGAAACAGATGCTTAGCCCCCAATATAGTAATTAAGTAGCAGAGAGTTGCCTGATTAATTATGAAAAATTGGGTGAGAACCTAGATATGAGACCAAACTAGATACGACCACCGCCAAACATGGCACCCAGCCAGCCTATCTACCGAGACAAACACCGCACACACCAGTAAAAAGAAATGAAACCCTCAAAGCTGTCATCTTCGTCAAGGAACCTCTCAATGACTACCGAGATCCAAATCAGCCTATGCAAAACAGTTGGTCACGGCGCCAATGGAAGACAACTCCGACTTCAATGAAAGTTTCATGGGTGCTTCATGGGTGTCATCTTCGTCGGACTGGCTGCCACAACGAAGAAGCCGACAACACAACACTTGTCTCCCCACTGCATGCCTAGGCTCCACTCCAAGAACGACACCCCCATGAGGGACATGACGAGAGACCCCATAATATCGTGTGATCCAGGAACCTGGATCAGATATTTCCCAACAGAGTGAGCGAACCGGCTACCTGTAAGCATCCAACTACTAACTCAACTCAACAGGCAAGATTCAAGGAATTGTGTACGAATTTGGGGATCTGGCCCATTCCTCCCAACCACCCCCGAGCCAGTTCACGGCACTGCCGTTCTAATCATCAATTACAAGCCAAACACTCTCAGTAGCTCTCTCCTATGTTCGCCGTTGTTGTCGGGCTTCACTGGGCCCAATCTCCTGTTGCCATCCAGCCCGGTACTCGCTTCACCCGCTGTGGCCTTGAGTTGCTGGTCTTGGCTTTCTCCGCTCCAAAGTGGGCGCCGACAATCCCTTCTTGAGGACTCGCTGTCCCCAAAGCGGTGAGGAAATTGCTTCAGCAGAAAGTCCCGGTCTTCCCAAGTGGCCTCCGGCAAGAAGCCGCCCAAAGGGCAGAACCTAGGCCACCGCTCGCAAAATCTTTGGTCGCGCACTGGATCGCAACACACGCAATGGAACGCGAAGATAGAATCAGCCGAGGCAATTGTGGAGATACACGGACTGAGCCAATACACGGCTTGAGTTGGGACACGTGAAAACAGATGAATTCTCATGGCCGAAGGTTGAGCTTGTTAATCGCCCAATCCGCCCAAAGACACGGACTTAATCGAAAAACTTGAACGCCACCGATTTGGTCAAGGGCCACCGAGCTCTGGATATATGGTTGTAGCCTTAGGAAAACCTCATCTCCGACAGCGAATTCGCGCTCCGTACGATTCTTATCTGATTCGAACTTCGTACGCTGCTGCATCCGAAGGAGATGCTGACGGACCGACGCAATTATGAGTGCTCGCTCATCCAACCATGCTTGAATGTCAGGTGCCGCTATCTGATCCGACGCAGTGATGCCAAAGTACCGCGGCTGCCGCCCATACACGAGCTCAAAAGGAGACTTACCAATGGAAGAATGCCAATTTGTGTTGTACCAGAATTCGCAGAGGGAAATCCACTTCGACCAATGTGTTGGATGCGCGCTGATGAAACAGCGAAGGTAGCATTCAATGGACTGGTTAACACGCTCCGTCTAGCCATCCATTTCTGGATGGTTGCTGGTGCTCATTTTCAATTGCGTGCCAGTGGCACGGAAGACAGATTGCGAGAACTGACTAGTGAACACAAGATCGCGATCCGAGATCAAGGACTGAGGCAGATCATGCAGCTTGTCGATGTTTTCCACAAATACTTCAGCAACTTTGGCAGTAGTGTATGGGTGCTTGAGGGGTATAAAGTGGGCATATTTGGTTAACTTATCCACAACGACCAAGAGCCAAGAGGCAATCGAAATGATGAGACTGGGGAAGACCGTCGATAAAATCCATTGTGGCAACCTCCCAAGGTTGAGAAGGAATGGGCAATGGTTGTATCAGACCATGCGGATGCACCCGTTCTGGCTTGGCTTGCTGGCACACATGACAACCACAGACTGTATCACAGATCAACTATTTCATACCTGGCCACTTAAAGAGGGAATTGACACAGCGGTAAGTGACAGGAAATCCCGAGTGACCACCATGCGGACTGTCATGGAAGACTGAAAAAACCTGTAACCACAAGGATGTGTCTGGACCCACCCAAATACGCCCCCGATACTGGAGAATACCTTGACTCAGTGTGCAATGCTCGTCGGAGTTGGGAGCCACAACCAATTTCCTCAACAACTGTTGAGCAAATTCGTCTGAAAGATAGCTCGCTTGCACTGCCGACAACCAAGTAGGGTGAAGAGTGCTGACAGCCAGCAATTGCGAGTTAGTAGTAGGTTTCCTTGAGAGGGAGTCAGCAGCACCGTTGTTAATTCCTTTTTTATAAACAACCTTGTACTGGAGACCCATCATCTTGGTTAACGCCTTTTCTTTGCGCTATGTGCGTACGATACGTAGTGCGTGAGGCGACTCTTATGATCTATCTTGATCACAAATTCCCCCAATTGCAAATAAGATCTCCATTGTTGAACTGCCAATAGGATAGCCACATAATCCTTCTCGTAAACTGATAACCCACGGTTGTGAGGTCCCAAGGCACGGCTCACATAAGCAACCGGGTGCCCTTTTAGAGATAAGACTGCCCCAATGCCAACATCACAGGCGTCAGTCTCGGTCACAAAAGGTAAACTAAAGTCCGGTAGAGAGAGGACCGGAGTCGTCATGAGTGCATGCTTAACGGTCCAAACGCGCCTCAAGAGCATCACCAAATAAACAAATACGCCTTCTTCAAAGAAGGCATAATGGTTGGCTACAGCATAGTGTTTGATAAACTTGCGATAATAACCAGATAGTCCTAGAAATCCGCATAGTTCTTTCAGTGTAGTAGGTGTGGGGTAGTCTTGGATAGTTTGTATCTTGGAATCATCAGTTGCTACTCCCTTAGATGACATAACATGACCCAGATAAGCTACACGTGTTGAGCAAAAGCACACTTCGACAACTTCACTTGCCACTTGTCTTTCTACGAAATCTCCAAGATAGTGGTCAAATGCTCCAAATGTTCCAAGTAGGTTTTGTTGTAGATGAGAATGTCGTCGAAGAAAACTAAGGCACACTTCCTGAGTATAGGGGCCAAATAAGCATTCATTGCATGCTGAAATGTAGCAGGAGCGCCAGACAACCCAAACGCCATGACCTTGAATTCAAAATGGCCATTATGGGTCTGGAAGGCCGTCTTGTGCTCCTCCCCAGGGGCTAAGCGCATCTGATGGTAGCCTGCTTTCATATCCAACTTGGAAAACCACTGTGCACCACATAACTCATCCAGCAATTCATCAACGACAGGTAGTGGGTACTTGCCTTTGACTGTTAGAGAATTCAAGTGTCTGTAGTCAACAACCAAACGCTAGGTCTGAGATATCTGATCCTGCACTGTATCAAATTTCTTGACTAGGAGAACTGAAGGCACTCTGACTTTTAACAATGACACCTTGCTGCAACAGTTCCTAAATCTGCTTTTCCAATTCATCCTTGAGGTGAGGAGCAACCCTATAGGGTCGAATAGAAAAAGGTCTAGCTCCTGGGATGAGTGGTATATGGTGATCATATTGTCTCCTGGGAGGTAACCCAACTGGTGCCTAAAAACAGAGGCAAATTGGTCCAGCAACTTTTGTACCTCAGGAAGAATAGGTATGCTGCTGCCAGAGTGTTGGTCCTCCAATAGTTGCAACTCAACCATAGCATGTGTACAGAACTGTTGGTCCTCACCATGTAGAACAACTGTCTTGCCATTTAGAAGAAAGGAAATCCAGCCATGTGCCCAATGTGTTGTCATGGGGTTGTGTTTGGCTAGCCAGTCTAACCCCCACAATCCCATCATAGCTAACCACCAGAATTCTGAAGGAATTAGTAAAAACCGTATCATTAGCAGACTACTCTAGCTGAGGAAAGAATTCTAAACATTGCATGACAAATTTCATTTACTTGTACATCGACAGTTAGCTCCAATGCTTGTTTCCGACAACCCCGCCTCGCAAATCAAGGAAACAAGACAAGCTACCAGAATCCACAAGAAACAGGAGTTGTTGTCCCTGTATCTTCACTAGCAACTGCATGGATCTTGGTGTTTACATTGCATTTAATTCAAGAAGCTGAGAGCATCATTAAATGAGGATCAAGAGACGGTGGAGGTTCGGTTTCAGAATGTTCACTCTCAGAATCCCCAGATGCTTCCATATACTCGATCATTTCCTGCACAACATGCAATTGGATCGCATTCTTGCACTGATGGCCCCGGCCCCAACGTTCTCCGCAAACAAAACAGAGCCCGTTGGAACGGCGATATGCCTTCAGGTTTTGCCATTTATCCTCAGCAGATCCTCTCTGATTCCCGGCTGCTCTCTTTTCCTCAACTGTCTTCGACACCCACCTGGATGGTGGCAGAGGTGGTGGTGTCGTTGGAGAAAACCGGCGAGAGGGAACATACGACTGATGAGTGACATGTGTTGAGCTGCAATCCTCCCCTAGCTCTTCATACAACAATGCTAGAGAGTACGTTGTGTCCAGCGTTTTCGGCTGCTAAAGGGCCACCAGAATACGAACACTAGGAATCAACCCATCAAGAAATTTAGTGGTGTAATGCATAAGATCTGGGTTAGCTCATAGGCAGTAATCTGATCCATTAGCTGCGAAAACCGAGTAACATAATCCTCAACTGTGGTTTCTTGAGTGATGTGAAGCAGACGGCGTACCAGAATTTGATGTTGATTACGACAGAAACGAACCTGAACTGCAGCAACAAAATCTGACCAGACCAGCCGCTGGTTTTGCGGCAGGTACGACTCCAACCAAGTCGCCGCTGCACCCACGAACTGATCTGATGCATACGAAGCCCACATCGCCACGGGAGTACGCCAACGCTGAAAATATTCCTCGCACCGATGTTGCCACAATTTCGGGTTGGACCCGTCAAATTGCGATAGTTCAACGCACGGACCAAGACCAGAATCAATACCATGCGGAGGCCGAGCAGTGTTGGACGATGAATTAAAGATATCACGGCCGGAGTACGTACCTCCGACCGGAGGAGCCATGTGGTCAACACATGATTTCCCCCAGTTGGTGAATTCACACCAGCGCCCAATTGGGCCGGCGGTTACCCCTTCTGAATCGCGGAGTAGCGGAACAGAGGATCGCCCCGCCATGGTGCCTAATCAGATGTAGAGCTCCACCGCTTATCACCGCTCACCAGCGATGTTCGAGCTGCGTGCTCAATCTGGTCGAGCTCACCCCGATCTGACCGACCGCTTCTAGATCGGCTACCGATGGAGGACTTGATTTCCACCACCGCGACGTTGACGGAATGGAGTTGCTTGGTGGTGTCGTCGACGAACGGCTTGAAGGCATCCAACACCTTCTTGTAGTCGAGGAAGCGCTGCTCATACTCCTCCTTCGAATCAGCATGAGGAGATCGTAGAGCGCCCATGACTCCCTGACAAAGACTCCATCAACTCCTCAAGTATCGAGACAAAAATCGGGCGGTGTGGTTCGGGATCTCCAGGATAGTGGATCGAGTGGCTCTGATTACCAATTGTAAGCATCCAACTACTAACTCAACTCAACAGGCGAGATTCAAGGAATTGTGTAGGAATTTGGGGATCTGGTCCGTTCCTCCCAACCACCCTCGAGCCAGTTCACGACACTGTCGTTCTAATCATCAATTACAAGCCAAACACTCTTAGAAGCTATCGTCTCGCTTAATAGCTCTCTCCTACGTTCGCCGTTGTCGGCCCAATCTCTGTTGCTATCCAAATGACTCGCTTCACCATTGTGGTCTTGAGTTGCTGGTCTTGGCTTCCTCCCCACTGCCAGGTGGGGCAGGGACGCTGACACTACCCGAAACCATGTCCCAAGGACAACACCGCAGCTGGAACATCCCTAGCCGCTTCCAGCGAGCTAGAAGAACACGCGCCACTCCACCCTCGAGACCACTGGACATCAGGATGTAAGTGGCACTCCTGTGGGATTATGTGGGGGTAGCCGCTTTGACCGCATCTCAATTAACTAGGTTTTTGCTTAATGTGTTTCACGAATTTATGTGGTTAAATGGTGCCACGACGCCACATTATGCTATGTTGCGTCTCATTATTCCGATTGCACTCTTTGTACTGGCGCTATACACACTAGTGGAAACGAGGTCTTTTGTTGATCCCGAAAAGGGGCTTTAACACCGGTTCTTCTACGAACCGGTGTTAAAGAAATACCAATGGCCCTGCGCAAAAGTGAGTTCTTTAACACCGGTTCGTGGTCGGAACCGGTGTTAAAGGGGTATGCTGTTGAACGAAATAATGTTACACCTTTAACACCGGTTCTGCCTCGAAGGTGTTAAAGCGGGCATTTATTTCATGCATTAAAGGGGCATTTTTAATTCAAAAAATATGATATGAATTTAGAAAATTCATATCTTTTTCATTTCAACTCAGAAAAATATGAATAATATATCATAAAAATAATTTCTATCCATTAATTTAAATCATTTTATATTTACTTTACATGAAAATTTTCAAAATAATTAAAGCACTTACATATAAATTTTGATTATTCAATTCAAACAAAAATAAATTGTTAAATCCTAAAACTTTGAACATAAGAAATATTAAGCATCTAAAAAATGATTTTTATTAGATCAAATCATATTTTAATGCCGCATATTTTGTATTAACATTGGTCATAACATTGGTCATTTGACTCATGAAGCCACCCTTTTAACACCTGTGTTAAAGGGCTATAAGACACCACCCTTGACCACACACACCCCACTCTTCCATTCTTTCACATTTTGGAGCCTAGCAAGAGGTGTGAAGAGTGCTAGTTGTGTTTTTCATATGCACTAGAGGTGTTGGTGAAATGCCCGAGAGCTCAAAATAAGCTTTCTTGTTTCTCTTCCGTCTCTACGAGGTCGGAAACTATAGTTTCATGTGTCATTGATGTACTATATATATAAATGGTCATCTCCTATTATTTTTGCTTGACCGCAGTGGTGTCCCTCTCGAAAACCATCTTGCAGCCTTGTAACTTCTCTAACTAGATCAATACGCCTGAGCTAACTAATTTCACATATTAGGGAGTGCCTCATGACCGCTTAGGAGATGCGGAGGGCCTGGCTTAAGATCTCGAACCGGCAGCTGGTGTCCTCGCTCTCGAAAACCATCTTGCAGCTTGTAACTCTAACTAGATCAATACGCCTCAAAGCTAACTAATTTCACATATTAGGGTGCCTCTATGACAGCTTTCTAGGAGATGGGAGGACTGGGCTCGTCGGCATCTCCTCGAACGGCCGATGGTGTCCTCGCCTCGAAAACCATCTTGCGACTTGTAACTTCTAACTAGATCAATACGCCTCGAGCTAACTAATTTCACATATTAGGGAGTGCCTCTATGAGCTTTCTAGGAGATCTTGGGAGGCTGGGCTCTCGGCATCTCCCAAATCGGCCGCAGTGTATCCTCGCTCGAAAACCATCTTGCAGCTTGTAACTTCTAACTAGATCAATACGCCTGAGCTAACTAATTTCACATATTAGGAGTGTTTTATGACCAGTTCTAGGAGATGCCGAGGACTGGGCTCCGCCAGATCTCCTCAAATCGCCGATGGTGTCCCGCTCGAAAACCATCTTGCGACTTGTAACTCTAACTAGATCAATACGCCTCGAGCTAATTTCACATATTAGGTGTCTATGACCGCTTAGGAGATGCCGAGGAGGGCTCCGGCTCATCTCGAATCGCCGCAGCTGGTGTCCTCGCCTCAAAACCATCTTGAGATGCCTCAAAACTGGAGGATCGACTCACAAGGATGCCTATTTATAGTACAAGCGGCTCGGCATAATGTCGACACTCACATAATGTCGACACTCATCCTATTATTAGTATTGACTCATCTTTAGTCCTTGGTGTCACCAACCGACTAAACCATCTTTAGTCCTTGCAGTGACACCATCCGGGACAAGATACAAGCCGCACAACATAATGTCGACACTCACCCCACTCTGACGCAATCCCTTCAGTCGCGGTTGGTTTCTTCAACCGGCACTAAAGATGAACCCTTAGATATACTATCTCCCAAACGGTACATCTCAAACCTTTTCGTCCATCCCGGGTAAAAAGGACAAATGTCTGCCGAATCGGCAGGAAGTGGATTAAGTTTGTACTACAGGTACATGATCTATCGCCCGTGATTTTTTGAAAAAATCATTTTTAGACTCGCAATATGTGGTTTCTTCAGAGATCCAATGCAAGTTCTAACGATGCTCGTCCCCTATCTTCATGCACACCGGTTCGACCATAGTTAGAAATTCAGATAATTCAAAACGGGCATAATAAATTCAAAAAAATCCGAACAATGAAAATCCTTCGCGTGGTGTCATATTTTGTTACATAGTTGAAAGGAAAAATACCAGACTTGGTATATTGATCATGTTTCGAAAAAACCTTCACAAAATGACCTATCATGTTCGAGGTTTCATGGCTTTCGGTCCAAATGACCGATGTTATATCTCGGATCACGGCATAGTTTGTGATGTTGTGCCCATATTATGCATGTGTGTGGACATTGGTATGGAGAACAATGTTGCAGAGGAAGTTTTCCTTTTGTCGCACGGAAAAAGACCTTTTCCATTTTCCGAGAAAAAAGCGGGTCTTTGTGAAGTAACCACCAAAATGCCGCTTTAATGCTACCGTCCCATTTTCCTAAAATACTAGACCACCTTACATGGACTATATCCCAACGGTACATCTCAAACCTTTCGTCCATCCCGTAAAAGGACAACTGTCTGCGAATCGGTAGGAAGTGGGTCCGGTTGTACTACTGGTACATGATCTATCGCCGTGATTTTTGAAAAATCATTTTAGACTCGCAATATGTGGTTTCTTCAGAGATCCAATGCAAGTTCTAACGATGCTCGTCCCTATCTTCATGCACACCGGTTCGACCATAGTTAGAAATTCGTATAATTCAAAACGGGCATAATAAATTCAAAAAATCCGAACAATGAAAATCCTTCGTGGTGTCATATTTTGTTACATAGTTGAAAGGAAAAATACTGACTTGGTATATTGATCATGTTTCGAAAAACCTTCACAAAATGACCTATCATGTTCGAGGTTTCATGGCTTTCGGTCCAAATGACCGATGTTATGTCGGATCACGCATAGTTTGTGATGTTGTGTCATATTATGCATGTGTGTGGACATTGGTATGGAGAACAATGTTGCAGAGGAAGTTTTCCTTTTTGTCGCACTAAAAGACCTTTTCCATTTTCCGAGCGCAAAAACGGGTCTTTTGTGAAGTAACCACCAAAATGCCGTTTAATGCTACCGTCCCATTTTCCTAAAATACTAGACCACCTTACATGTACTATCTCCCAACGGTACATCTCAAACCTTTTCGCCCATCCCGGTAAAAAGGACAAATGTCCAGAATCGGAGGGAAGTGGGTCGGTTTGTACTACAATTACATGATCGCCCGTGATTTTTGAAAAATCATTTTAGACTCGCAATATGTGGTTTCTTTAGAGATCCAATGCAAGTTCTAACGATGCTTCCCTATCTTCATGCACACCAGTTCGACCATAGTTAGAAATTCAGATAATTCAAAGGGCATAATAAATTCAAAAATCCGAACAATGAAAATCCTTCGTGGTGTCATATTTTGTTACATAGTTGAAAGGAAAATACCACACTTGGTATATTGATCATGTTTGAAAAACCTTCACAAAATGACCTATCATGTTCGAGGTTTCATGGCTTTTCGTCCAAATGACCGATGTTATGTCGGATCACGGCATAGTTTGTGATGTTGTGCTCATATTATGCATGTGTGGATATTGGTATGGAGAACAATGTTGCAGAGGAAGTTTTCCTTTTTGTCGCCGGAAAAGACCTTTTCCATTTTCCGAAAGAAAAACGGGTCTTTGTGAAGTAACCACCAAATGCCGTTTCGTAATGCTACCGTCCCATTTTCCTAAAATACTAGACCACCTTACATGTACTATCTCCCAACCGCACATCTCAAACCTTTTCGACCATAGTTAGAAATTCAGATAATTCAAAACGGGCATAATAAATTCAAAAAAAATCCGAACAATACGCCTCGGAGCTAACTAATTTCACATATTAGGGAGTGCCTCTATGACCAGTTTCTAAGAGATGCCGGAGGATCGGGCTCAGATATCCTCGAATCGCCGCAGTGGATGGTGTCCTCCTCTCGAAAAACCATCTTGGAGATGCCTCAACCGGCCGAGGATCGACTCACAAGGATGCCTATTTATAGTACAAGCAGCTCGGCATAATGTCGACACTCACGATATAATGTCGACACTCACCCCTATTATTAGTATTGACTCATCTTTAGTCCCGGTTTGTGTCACCAACCGGGACTAAAGGTTCATCTTTAGTCCCGGTTGGTGGAACAATCCGGGACAAGGTACACGTCGCACGACATAATGTCGACATGCACTCACCCCTATTATTAGTGCTGACTCGTGTTTTGTCCCGGTTGGTGTCTCCAAGGACTAGTTGTTCATCTTTAGTCCCGGTTGAGTCTCCAACCGACTAAAGGTTCATCCCATTTTTTCCCCGCTTCATTTTCTTCCCGCCATTTTTCTTCCCGCCATTCTTCGCCATTTTTCTTCCCGCCATTTTTCTTCCCAGCTTCTTCTCCAGCTTCTTCCCGCTAGTTCACTATATATATATGTAGGGGTTGGCCTCCATTGTCATTGCACATCTCTAGACTCATATCTGCAACCTCATCACTCCCATGGCTTCCACCAGAGCACTAACCTCAGTAGGAGGCGCTTGGCTCGAACCCTCGCCTGCCATCGTGTCCCCTGCTGGATGTCGAGCGTCGAGGCGTGTTCCTCTGTCCCTCTAGGTGGCACGGGATGGCCATCACGAACCACTACTACTTCGAGCTCACGGGAGCAGGAGGAATCCTGGATGGCATCCCGACTATTTCCCTGGGAAGCCTTCGTGGATCGGCATGAGAGGCGCCGCCAGCACGAGGAGGACGGCCCACCTCCTCCTAACTTCAACGAGGCCGTCGGCTATGGTGGCGCGGTCGGACTCTCCAGAGCGTGGCCTATGACCGCCACGACTTAACCCCGTCTGCCTTACCCTCAAGTCCACTTATCGCTACCCTCAAGTCCACCACGCGTACTCTCCAGAGTTTCACTACGGCGACCCACGACGACAATGATGACAAGCCCGGCGGTACGACTACAATGGCGAGTATTACGGTGTGGCGGGAGCATGATGAATCACTCCAACATTCGAAACAAGTTCGGCCGATTGTTTAATCGCCATGTATCTTAATTTTCGCTTTTTATGTATCTTAATTTTCGTTCAGTTGATTGTTCCAAAAAGCATTTTCCATTTTCCGAAGACAAAAGCTGACGGTTTGTGAAGCAACCACCAAATGGCTAATTCAAAAAACCACCAACACATTGATAAAAAAACAATGCAAGTTGAGAGAGGCTTGGTGAGATTCAAGTGTATACAAAAGATGCGACATTTAAATATCCAATCAATTCAAAAATGTTAATACAAAAGATGCAGCATTAAAATATGATTTGATCTAATAAAAATCATTTACATGAATGGATAGATATTATTTTTCTGAAAATTATGATATATTATTCATATTTTTTTGAGTTGAAATGAAAAAGATATGAATTTTCTAAATTCATATCATATTTTTTGAATTAAAAAAGCCCCTTTAATGCATGAAATAAGTGTTTTAATTATTTTAAAAAAATTCATGTAAAGTAAATATAAAATGATTTACATGAATGGATAGATATTATTTTTCTGAAAATTATGATATATTATTTATATTTTTCTGAGTTGAAATGAAAAAGATATGAATTTTCTAAATTCATATCATATTTTTTGAATTAAAAAAGGCCCTTTAATGCATGAAATAAATGCCCCCCTTTAA
Organism: Avena longiglumis; assembly: GCA_030063025.1. Taxonomy (NCBI): domain Eukaryota; kingdom Viridiplantae; phylum Streptophyta; class Magnoliopsida; order Poales; family Poaceae; genus Avena; species Avena longiglumis. The sequence goes on along the minus strand of CP125978.1, from coordinate 495,128,759 downwards.
CACCGGTTCCAGACAGCATGTGAATTAGAAGCATGTGGAGTAAAAATAAAATAGCTTATAGCAAAGATATTATAATAGGCCACGCATAAACCCTAACTGACCACCTCGCTCTCTTCCCCGTGCAGGAGCGTCTCGCCGCCGCCGCTTCGGAGCTCATAGGCCACGCCTAAACGCCGACGCATTGGCCGCCCGGAGCCCGCTAGCACCACCGATCCGTCTGACGAGCACCGCTACCAACGAGCACCGCCAACGAGCATCGCCGACGAGACCAACGTCACCCCAGTGGCGCCACGTGTCGCCACGTATGATTCGACTCATCCCGATTAAAACTTGTTTGCTCGATAAATTGTACTACATGCATAGATTAAAACTTGTATACAAATTGGACCTCGACTCATTTGTGTATTTATTTGTGTATTTTGGTATGAATAATATGTATATTTGTGTATGAATCCAAGTCCACTTGAATGTTTACACTCTTACTCTAGATAATATTATTGTTTTAGAAACTATGGATCCACTTAGTAGAAACCTTGAAGAAGAAGAAATAATGGAGAACATTATTGATGAGGACACCTCACAATATCTCGAACTTGGAGGACATGACGGCGACATCTCAAGTACTAGTCATGGAGAAGATGAAGACCCGGTGAACGCAATTTAATGGTTACAAAGTCCCATGAGGTATATGCATAGATTAAGCCTCGGTGACTTCCACCAACAATCTTCTTCTACATGTATTAATTAACGCTTCTTTCTTCTTTTAGCCCTCCGGATCGACCAGCCAAGAACCATCTTCTTCTACGAAAAGAGCAAGCGCGAGCTGGCGGTTGAAAGATCGTGCAAAGTTCACGATCAAGCGGTCCATGTTGATGGCGGTCGATGGAGCACAAGAAGGCCGCAGACAAATTTATACGTCAGTCGGTGTTCTTGTTAGGGACCAAATCCCAATCATAATTGAAAATTGGAATAAGCCAAAGAAGGGCGGTACCTTTGTCGATGATGATCCAAAGAAACGCTTTGGAATTCGTTGTTGGTAAATTTCACCCTTCCGCCAGAGGAGGATGAAAACAACCGGTTATAAAGAAAAGGTCAAAGTGGACTCTAAAGAAGATGGTGAGGATTTCCAATCGAAGACAAAATTGAACAAATTTGTCAAGTGGCGAGACTCAAATTTCAAGACGCTTATTATGCGAAGATAAGACCTCACGGCCCGAATTTGAGACATATAAAAAAGTGCTATAGCTAAAAGAGGTCGAAACCAATACGCTTAATGCCCAAGAAGGAATATCACCAGAGGACGGGTCGGTGGCTACATATCTCAGAGGCCTAAGTGGTAGGAAGTCGAGAGGCCTGCGAGAGAGGATCACACCCAGACAGATGGGTGGGACCTACGTGCAAAGACTTGGTTCTACGGAATCGGGCATGGTTGGACCCGAAGTGATTGTGTATCTTCCCAACCATCCTTGCCAAACCCACATCGAACTCATCACGGCATACGAAACATCCGCCAGACCTTCCATCCCAGAGAGAATGACCGGCTCACACGCCATCGGTAAAAAAGAACACCTTGGACATGCACGAGGCACAGGGGGTATGACGTGGAAGTATGAGTTTGCCGATTGAGCGGCTCTTACAGATGGCGCGGCAGAAAAGAAAAAGAGCGTACAGAGCGGATGACACAGATAGAACATGCACTTGCGGCAGCGCAGTGAAGTGAATACAATGTGAGCCATCAAGCTACCGCCCATCTCGCATGAAGAGCTGCATTGAAGCCGCCCGGACTGCATCGGAAGCAAGGTGTGCTTCCACGGAGAACGCGTACCACGCTGAAATGACGGGTCCTCGATACCCGCTGATGAGATCACGGAGGCGAACACGCCGAAATGCATGTGAGATTAATGGGCTTATCCATTAAGGTGGTATCGGCTATGCCTTACCTCCCCGTAGTCGGTGGAACTTACCACCGCCGACCGACTCGGATGGCTATGCTATTGTCGGGTGGATGAGGTTGTGAAGGAATATGAGGAAGCATAGTTTGACCATGCTACGGTGAAGGGAAACTCAACTCAAATTTGCGGTGAAAACAACCATTCTTTGGAAGAAGGAACACATTGTGCTTCCAAATTGGAGGTCACTGCACCCCGCTGCCTCCGCGTCGGCCAGCCGAGCCGCTTCAACTATCTCTGTGGCAGCATCTCCCGCGTCACCATCTCTGTTGGCAGCCCATCTCCCACGTCACCATCTCCTGGCAGCCCATCTCCGTCCACCATCTCCGGTCCTTGACCATCTCCTCAACAGAAGCGGAAGAGCACCGCCACGAGGGCATCAAGCTTGCCACAAAGAAATCCAGGAAACCGTGACGCCAAAGAGTTCAAAACTACGCCCAGCCTTCCGCCAAGCCATTGCGGTTTCTGAGTGGAATCGCGACGAGGAGACCAATAGGATCTCGGGAGAACAGTCAAGAAATTCTTTGCACCTAGACGGGCGAGCAAGGAGAAAATAGATCCGGCGGTGGTGGAGAAGTTTTACAAAAATCTTTTGAAACACGAAACCCCACTTGGGACTACGAGCGCCAGATTTTGAAGGCGGATGCAAGGAGTGGGAAGACTGAAAGTAGCAATCGTGAGGCACCCTGTAATAGTTCCCATGCTCGGGAGCGGAAACCAATCATGCGCCCGCTCCAAATGTTTGACAACGGACGCCTCCGTAGATGATTACGAGGCGAGCTACAAAGAAAGGCCAATGAGATGGGGATGACTTACATTGCATACTTGAACTTCATGGGAGACAACTTGCCCAAATGCGATGTCAACCCCATACACCATGGAAGTATGGGAAGAATCTAGTCAAGAAAGAGGAGCTCAAGAATCTACCAACAAAGATGCGAAATTTGCACAAGTGGTACCTTGATTTACGCAAGACGAGAAAGAAGAATGGATCACTACATATAAGAGATCGATTTTCTTGTGCGGAGACGCGATCAACTTCAACATTCAAGACTTGCATTTTTATTCAATCGAAGGAACTCGACAAATCCGCCATCGCCTTTATTGTGTGTAAGTACTATTTCGTAATTTTATCTCAACTCATTCACTTCATTAATTGCATGTATATATATATGCTCACCATATATGTATATACTATTATGCAGGAAAAAGGTTATGGAATGCATGAAAAGAGGCCCTTTTGACATTGGGTTCGTTGACCCAAATAGAGTTCATGAAGAAGTGGTAAGAGACAAACCGGGCAAAGAGAAGATTACTTGCTAAAGTCTTTGAGACAACAAACCAAAAGAAATACTATTGCCTTACAACTTCTCGTGAGTATCATATCCTCTCTCTTGTACACATTCTGCTTCGACTTACTCGATGTTAAGTGTAATTGATGATGAGTTATGCGTAGGTTCCACTTTATTCTGCTAGTCATTCAACCCGACTCAGGAAAAGTCCTTGTCATGGACTCGTTACGAAAAGAAAAAGAGCTATGGGTAGACTTTAGAGAGATGCTCCAGAGGTAATTTCAATCATATTATCGCACTAGATCGGCAACTTTCGTGGCAATAAGTAATTAATTACTCCTTTATCCATTTTCTTTGTCGGACAGGTTTGAAAATGTTCACGTGGCCGTGGGTGAATGGTCAAGAACTAAAATTTGTAGACCAAAATGTAAGTAATACTAGCTAGCTTCCAATTCCATTATATCATGCTTTATTGATTATTATTTTGATTGAACTCTCTATTCTCGTAAAGCGCATCGTGGACACGACAATAACTTATGTGGGTACTATGTTTGCGAATTCATTCAAGACGATATAAAAGTCTGACAAGCCGCACTAGAACAACTTAGAGTAAGTAAATAAAGTCCACAACATTATTTTATTACTATCAATTGTGTTGAGTTTTATTCTTATATATATATTGACGGCCCATTCTTCATATATATTCAGATCGAGCGGACGCGGACCAACTCCTACCATTTGAACGCATACTGAGCCATTCAAGAGGAATTGGCGGGGTTCATACTTGATGAGGTCGTCACGCTTTGGAGAACTCTATAGATATCCACCAAAATGAACGATGACGATGTATGTGCCGATGACGATGTATGCGATGGCGATGTTTGTGTATAATAATAGTTGCTTAATTATTCATGTACTCGTATGTACCGATGATTTATAAGTATACCGCCCGATCGATTTCCTCGCCCCTCCCGCAAATACGCAGGACAGGTAGAAATGCTGGCAGATTTAGGCGTTTTTCGCGCCGCGGCAGAAATCTTACCGCATAGAAGAACCTTAACACCGGTTCGGTCAGACGGTATTAAAGCGGGTACTGGCGACCTATCGGCGCTACCTTTAACACCGGTTCGTATAAGAACCGGTGTTAAAGGGGCCCCCACTCTAACACCAAACCCTCAACAGCGGTTGGGGAACCGCTGTTAGAGGGCCCTCCCAACCGGAGTTAAAGGGGGGCTCTGTACTAGTGACACATTTCGTGCTCTGATGTGATTTCTGTTGAAACAAAGCCAATTAACCAGCGCACGGTAACTAACCCATACGCTCCACATGGAGAGACCATGGACTAATTACGGATTTATTACAGTAACCCGCTTATTCTACTAGCTATAATGATTTTTTTCTGACAAAAGCTATAGTGAGTTAGTGCCGAGCGAAACTTGTGACTAAGAGCATCTTCGTTCACATTCCGTCTTGTTTCCTAGTACGCTATCTACTTTTAGCTGGTGCTCACACAAGTACGTTGATCCCGTCTCACAGCCCACATTACCAATGTACATGACTGAAATTTCTTCATCATGTCGAATGACAGCCCTATCAATTGAAGGAAATGTCATTTACATGTATAGGCGGATTATTCTAGAACATGGTGAAAAGTAAATGAAATGTATCTTCCATGGAATAATTAATTTTAATGTTAGTAACTTTCCATTTTTTGACAAAAGGTTTAGAGCCATTTAAATGTGATTATGTATTTCATTTAGTATACTCAAACCGATAAAGTATCTCATATATGTCCGTATGGTAGTATATATATGAGACATGGTGCAACTGTACCTTTATATATAGTATCTATATACTGTATACACAAACGTGTATTTTATACTAGCTAGTGTGCATCTAGCATAATTTGGAGTATGTAGGGATAGTTTGTGAGTATATAATACCGCATAGATAGATAATATAGTCTTTTTATGTGGTATGTCCAAATTCTTTTCCATTATATGTTTTTTCTGATATGATAATATGTTGAAAATATGCCAAAGTTATGAGCTCACTTGCAATTTTCACATGTAGTTTGCTCTGCGTATCTTTAAAATAGTGCATGAACATGCTCGATCTGATAAACTAGTATGGTTATATATGAGACCATGGTAATAGAGCAGGAAGTTACTATATATGCAGCACATATTCTATTCCACCTATGCTGGTAACGAAGCAACATTCAAAAAAGGTAGAACAAGGGGGGAACTATTGATTACCTTCTTGGACCCATCAAACAGGAGAGGCGACATACATCTCCTGGAAAATGAATCTGAAGGACTTGCTCAACCCTGTCGAGAGGAAGAACTCACTTAAAAGTTCCCTTGAACGTTAGTACAGGGAAAAATGATACTCCCTCCGGTTCAAATTAATTGATTTGAGTTTGTCTAGATTCGGATGTATCTAGACTTGTTTTAATACCAGATACATCCAAATCTAGGCAAATCCAAGTCAATTAATTTGAATCGGAGAAAGTAGAGGAATTAGAGAAAAAATTACCCAAACTAGGAAATCTATGTGTGCGCACATATGGTACCACAATACATGAATGTACTAGTTGACACATGTTAAACTAGAAGGGTGGGAAAGGAAAATTAGCCATTTAGCCTAACTTGCCAATCCTATGTGCCAGTAAATATCTGAATAAAGGTCTGCAGTAAGGTATGTTCGAAAATATTGGAAACTTCTTGTGTCCAGTATTTTTTCTGCATTTGTTTGATAACAAATGCATTGCAAAAATATTGACATGGTAAATACTGGTAAGTTAGGGCAACTAACTTTGGTGGTTACCTGAAATTGGCAGAGTTCCACACATGGACAACACCATCCCATGAACATGTAAATAGGATCGGGAGATTTTGAGAGGATGAAACAGAAATAAAATTAGACGTGAAAGCTTCAAGTGTATGAACACACATCTTTTTCTGCATATCCCATATCTGCTTCACAAAAACAGACCATGCATCAATGAAGTAGTGTACTATTCATTTAAAATGTTACTCCCGCTCCGTCCCAAAATAAGTGACGCAATTGTTTGTACATACGCATGTATCTAGACACTAAAATACATCTAGATACAAGTGTATCTCGACAAAGTTGCGTCACATATTTTGAGGCGGAAGGAGTATATGTATACGATGAATGTATATATGTACCTTGGCAGTACAATCATCAGAGCCTGTAATCAAATATTGATGATGATCCCGTGTGAAAAATTCTAAGCAGTTCACGGTTTTCGAATGCCCAGACAAAGTATACTTTGATTCAGACGAATCAGGGGCCCATATCTGCACATAAAGCAAATAGCACTTTGTAGCAAAGGTCTAGTAGCAAAACTCTTATCTTAACAATTTTTTTAGGGCGAGAATGAGAATTCCAAACCTTAACTGTGTGCTTTGAAGCACTAGCAATGGTAATGTGTATTGGGTTAAACACGAACATGAGTTTAGCAGAGTATTCCGTCATAAATGTTTGTATGCACTCCCAGCCCCTGTTCCAGTCCCAAAGCTTTGCATTGGCACACTTAGCTGACACTGACAACATATACGACTGAGTTGGATGAATGGCCAGTGATTTGACAGACTCAGCGTTAGTATTAGCTCTGAAACTTTTGATCTTTTTCATCTTATCGTAACTGTATACATGGATGAAACCATCTTTTGTCCCAGCGACAAACCATTTCTCCCGTTCAATAAATTTAACTGAGGAGACTGTAGAGTGATAATGTTAGTATGATAAAAGAAACATCAGGTTAATAGATAAGTGAAGGATTACCTTTTTCCTTTGAGACCTTAAACGAACCCACTAGCTTCTGCCGGTAAGTAAAAAAGGTAGTTAGTCTATGCAATAATATATTTTTCTTAGTTTAGCAATGACTAGATGGGTGCCCTCTCCTTGCTGCGGATCTCTCTCAAGTTTTGTGTTCAGCTATGTCTTTACTATAGTATTGTTATGCAACAAATATAACCCGGGCATCATAAACCTTAAGATAAGGTTGTATTCTTCTCTCCTTCGCTATCATCTTATTCATGAGGTTTGTTTCTGACTCCATAGCTACTATTAAGTATATGGACAAAATGACCACAAAAAGGTAATGTACATTAAGTAAGAAGAATATGCCTAGTTAATTAGCCGAAAACCAGAAGAAAACTATACAACAACGCAAACACCACAGGATGCCCACTCTCGCCAAAAGGCTAAGCCCACTCAAGACCCGAGAACAACAATGAACAAGATCAAATCTCCACCCCAACACTTCACCAAGACTAGATGGCCTCCCATCAGTGACGGAGGAAGACGCGATGATTGCTATGAGAGGAACACAAACGGGGCGTTACAATCTAGATGAAGAAAACAATGCGTAACTGACGATCAACATTTGGGCAACCTCTTCGCCTATATGACACGAAGCCGACGCCCTCAACATTGAAAAACATTCGGTGTCACCACCCCGATGTCCAGTTGCTCCGTATCACACCCAGCAGACTGCCAACATAACCTTTCTGGGACCACCATGCGACACTCGCGCTCTAGCTGCACAAGGCAAAACACTCACAGAGAATGGTTGTTGAACCAACATCCGGGCCGCCACCCCAGCATAAAGTGGATCCGCCTCTGCTAAGGCGCCTCGACCGAGCTGACAACCTCCCTGCACTAGTTACACAAGAAGGTCTCCCAATCCACACAAGCAACTACCCCAACGCATGAAGATATTGAACACCATGGATCCCTAGGCTGTGCCTCGATGCCGAAACACCATAAGGGGCCGTTGCCTCAATGTCCACCGACGTAAACGCAATAGAGGCCATGCACAACCGCCAAATCTGACTCTCCATGGCAACGCCCACAAGACAAAAGTGATGCTGACATTGTCGATGCCTGCTCCGGCTAAGCATAGCTTAGTTTTTCACCTGGAGAGCCCAATCCAAACTCATCGGAAGAAAGGGAAAAGCTCCACATCGATATCTCCAAAGAGGGAAACGACGCTCCTAGATGCCGACATCATCTGCACCAACCCGAGGGTCAGGGAAAAGTTATCACTCGGATTTTCTCCTCTTCGGGAGAAAGGCTCCCTGTACTAGCTTAGAACACACGAGGGATCCCATGCCATCAGAGCTAATGTCATGCCACACATCCCCATAATCGACAGCGAACTAAAAGGCGGCGTCCACAACAACACCTCACGCCGCAAAGAACCATGCCACACATCCACTGTGATGGCCCATTATGTTGTCGTCCTTGTTCCTGGACCACCGCCCTAGCTTCCTCTCCGCAATGATACCAGCAAGGAGAAGATCAGGCCAGAGGAAGTAGCCCAACAGGAGGGAGGCCTGAAAATCTCCCGTTACGTCCTGACACGAACGCTAGGAGCTAGAACCGAGCCCCTTAGTCGATCCAAAGACATGCTCAAAGATATCGATCGACACCCAAGACTCTAGCGCCATCACTCCTCGACTGAAGATATTGTATTTCAAATACCCGCACGCTGCCATGGACGACCTTTGCTGCTAGCCGAGCCATTCCTTGCACCAGAGGCATCAACCAAGCTCGATGCGCATGACAAAGCCGTTGGCCGACGCTGGCCTTGTCTCGAGGCCACCACCCTGCTGCCATCGTGACCCCGAGCGGTAGAACAACCACGCTCCGCTAGTGCACAATGCCGCCGGTGCGGATCAAGATTCGAATGTTGCCGCCCTAGAGCACCCAAAAAAAAAAACAGACTCCTGCACTCAGGAGTCCAGCGGGCTACCCGCTCCCTTAGGAAGTAGAGCACTGCTCCCACCGCGGTAGACTAGCGGCAAGGAGGCGGGCTGAAAGGTATGGAGGCTAAGGTTTCTGTCAAACCCAGGTCTTCCACACCTTGGCAACTTGGGAGCCAACGCTCACTTGATAGGTTAGTTGACCTTAGGTCTTTCCTCCCTCCCTTCACCTCTCATCTCCGGCCTTGTCGGTATTTCATGTCTATTTTTGGTGCCTCCCATGTTGCGTCCCTCCCAGGGTTGTCCCATACGGCGGGGCAGAGGGCGGTCGCCCTGGCCCCCCATGAGGTAGGGGCCGGGCAAAAGACTTTTTGTATACTCATCGTATTCTACTTCTTCTAATGATCAGCGATGTAGAATAATTCAAAAATATATAGATGGTCCATATTGTAGCCTACCATGGTCCCTGACTCCTATTTTTCTCGAAAAAAAACATTGTTTCTAAATATTTTTTTCTCGATGCCATGATTTCTCTGGCCTCTCCAAGTGCGCAGAACAACGTCGATCCTCATGGACGCTCCAAGTATTCAATTTTAGCATAAATATTAAATATATCTTTACGGTGTTTTCTGGAGTACCGGGAGGGAGAGTGTGTGTGTGGGGGGGAGCAATGGCTCCCTTGACCCTAAAAACTCCGCCACTTTAAACAAGGGTCCCTTAGTGTCGTCTTGCCCTAGGGCCCCGAACTGTGGATCACTCGTCCCTCCTCACAACACCAACGCTGGAGTTGAGGTGAGAAAAATAGAACCATCCCAAAACTTAGATAGTAGAATATTTTATAGTATCTTGTTTCTCAGACTTCTAATTACTAGTACTTTTTATTAGCAACATAAGTAATCTTATTAATAAGTGATGGGCATTGCTTAAATGTTAATGCGGTGGTCTGGACTCGCGATGAATCATGAGCCGTCCCTCGGACCAATGGACTGTGCATTATGCAACATCAAACGTGTATCCTGATCAGTTGCTACAGGAACCTTGCACGGTAAGGTTTATGTATAAAAGAAGTCCACATAACACCCCTATCTATTCAATTTAGGATGCTAACCCTTCTCTATGTTTAAACATGGCCACTTAACCTAACTATCCAAAACTGCATATAACCCCTTCGAAACTAAGCGACAAAACACCCCGTCCATGTAGTACGCTCATGATCATAAAATATTTTCAGTTCTCGATCAAATCGAACTTTCTTTAGAATAAAGCAGACAAGACAAAGACAGAAGCTAGCAGCATAAGCACGATGGAAAGCCGAAGGCCAATGACCGGGAGCCCACAAAATACATAATCGACTATAGTTCAAACATTTTAAATTTAGTTGAGGCACTGATCAAGCCAAATCACACTACTTTACATTCGAGACGGCGACGATCACGGGCACTGCACTGTAGTCCAACGTGGATTAAACGAGTCCACCATGGCCAAACATGAAAATTGCCCATTGGTGTCTGGGTTATATGGTTTTGGATAGTTTGGGTTAAGTGGCCTGAAACAACATAAGGGGTTTACCCTAAACCCAATAGATAGGGGGGTTATGTGGACTTCTTTCTATAATCAGGAAACTCTCTGCTACTTAATTACTATATTGGGGGCTAAGCATCTGTTTCGAAAAAATTATGTTAAGGAAAGCCGGAGCACCTGTACCATTATTTCATCGCAGATTCACTGCAATCATGTAAGGACATAATTTACAGAGATTAAACATATTCCATTTTACTGCTTGTGCTACAACAAGTTCAAGAGGAGTTATAATTAATTTACGGGGAAATCTGTAGCACGTAAAGGATACATAAACGAAAGAAGTCCACATAACCCCCCTATCTATTGGGTTTAGGGCGCTAACCCCCCTTATGTTTAAACAGGGCCACTTAACCCCCCAAACTATCCAAAACCAGACATATAACCCCCCAGACACCAATGGCTGTTTTGGCCATGGTGGACTCTGGTTTAATCCACGTTGGACTCTGGTCTGGTGCCTGGTGATCGTCGGCCGTCTCTGAATGTAAATTAGTGTAGTTGACTGCTTGATCAGAGTGCCTCAACTAAATTTAAAATGTTTGAACTATAGTCAGATTATGTATTTTGTGGGCTCCCAGTCATTGGCCTTCTAGCTTTCCATCGTGCTTATGCCTGCTAGCTCTGTATGGTCAAGGTTGCATCGCTTATTCTAAAGAAAGTTCGTGTATCGACAACTAGTTTTAGTTCTCAAACCAGACGAACAAAGGTAGTTTGGGTTTTAAAGAGCGCCTAATTTGAAAGTCAAGTAATCGCTAGTAAAATGCGTGTTCAAAACCCGTGCTTCTTTTAGAAGGAAGAGAAATGATTTTTATGACAAGCTCGTTGTGTCACTTTTTCTCCGCTCGCACTGTTGTTCTCAACATGCACCCAGACAGAGAAATGATCAATCGCATCGTCATCCACCGTGAATCGAGATGGTCCCGAGGCGCCGCCGTGATGAAGGAGTCAGAGGAGGTGGTGAACCACATGTCAAGATGGTGGCGATCAAGGAAGACTTCAAGAAGTCCAAATTTCAAACTATGTCAGGAGACTTCCGTGAATAATAGGTTGTTAGCTTCGGCATTATCATGTACACATCTCGAATGTGCAACCGTATGACCTCAAACATTTTGGGTTTCAAGAGAGCATAGTCTATTGTTTTGCTAGTTGCTCAAAATTGTGCGACTCAAGAATGATCTATGAGTTTATATCAACCATTTTGTTCTCGATTTTCTTTCAGAACTTCAAATTTTGGCACAAAATCGCCCAAGATGAAGTGATGAACAATCTCATTTAGGTGGACCGACTTGATTGACAGAGATGAGTCAAAATCACATACCGCTCATCCCGCTAGCTAGTATCCCGAATGTGAAATTGACTATTTGATCGTGATAAAATATTTTATGATCATGAATGTAAGGCTAGCTACTACACGGAGTTAGTTTCCAGGTCGCTATAGAGCACCGTCTGACCCACACGTCTGTCTCTCACGCCTCCAACTTTTCCTAGCGAGAGTGCGGAGCGCCAGCAACTGCTTAAACCTACGATCACGAGGCACCAAAGTCCAACGTGGCTTAAACCAGAGTCCACCATGGCCAAAACAGCTCCAAAAAACAGCCATTAGCGTCTGAGGGGGTTATATGCCTGGTTTTGGATAGTTAGGGGGATTAAGTGGCCATGTTTAAACATAGGGGGGTTAGCATCCTAAATTGAATAGATAGGGGGGTTATGTGGACTTATTTCTATGAAAAATTGGGTGAGAACCTAGATATGAGACCAAACTAGATACGACCACCGCCAAACGTGGCACCCAACCAGCCTATCTACCCAGCCAGCCTATCTACCGAGACAAACACCGCACACACCACTAAAAAGAAATGAAACCCTCAAAGCTGTCATCTTTGTCAAGGAACCTCTCAATGACTACTGAGATCCAAATCAGCCTATGCAAAACAGTTGGTCACGGCGCCAATGGAAGACAACTCCGACTTCAATGAAAGTTTCATGGGAGCTTCATGGGTGTCATCTTCGTCGGACTGGCTGCCACAACGAAGAAGCCGACAACACAACACTTGTCTCCCCACTGCATGCCTAGGCTCCACTCCAAGAACGACACCCCCATGAGGGACATGACGAGAGACCCCATAATATCGTGTGATCCAGGAACCTGGATCAGATATTTCCCAACAGAGTGAGCGAACAGACTACCTGTAAGCATCCAACTACTAACTCAACTCAACAGGCAAGATTCAAGGAATTGGGTAGGAATTTGGGGATCTGGCCCGTTCCTCCCAACCACCCCCGAGCCAGTTCACGGCACTGCCGTTCTAATCATCAATTACAAGCCAAACACTCTCAGAAGCTATCGTCTCGCTTAATAGCTCTCTCCTACGTTCGCCGTTGTTGTCGGGCTTCACTGGGCCCAATCTCCTGTTGCCATCCAGCCCGGTACTCGCTTCACCCGCTGTGGTCTTGAGTTGCTCGTCTTGGCTTCCTCCCCGTTGCCAGGTGGGGCAGGGACGCTGACAATCCCCCCTTCTTGAGGACCTGCTTGTCCCCAAGCAGGCGCGTGAGGAAATTGCTGCAGCAGAAAGTCTCGGTCCTCCCAAGTGGCCTCCGAAGCCGGCGAGCCGCTCCAGTGCACGAGAACCTAGGCCACCGTTCGCAACCCATGCTGGCGCACCCTGGACTGCAACACACGCAATGGAATGCGGAAGATAGAATCAGGCTGAGGCAATTGTGGAGATACCTGGGGACCTGAGCCAATACACGGCTTGAGTTGGGACACGTGAAAAACAGGATGAATTCTACTGGTGGCTGGAAGGTTGAGCTTGTAAGCAACTGGCCCAATCCGCTCCAGCACACGGAACGGACCGAAAAACTTGAACGCCAGCTTCTGATTTGGCCGGCGGGCCACCGAGCTCTGGATATATGGCTGTAGCCTTAGGAAAACCTCATCTCCGATAAATAATTCGGCCCGCATTTATTCTTATTCGATTCGAACTTCAGACGCCGCAGATCCAAGGAGATGACGGACCGACGCAATTATGAGTGCTCGCTCGTCCAACCATGCTTGAATGTCAGGTGGCGCTATCTGATCCCACGCAGTGATGCCAAAGTACCGCGGCTGCCGCCCATATAGGAGCTCAAAAGGAGACTTACCAATCGAAGAATGCCAATTTGTGTTGTACCGCACCGCAGAGAAATCCACTCGACCAATGTGTTGTTGGCTACCGATGAAACAACAAGGTAGCATTCAATGGACTGGTTAACACGCTCCATCTGGCCGTCTGTTTCTAGATGGTTGCTGGTGCTCATTTTCAATTGCGTGCCAGTGGCACGGAAGACAGATTGCGAGAACTGACTAGTGACCACAGGATCGCGATCCGAGATCAAGGACAGAGGCAGATCATGCAGCTTGTCGATGTTTTCCACAAATACTTCAGCAACTTTGGCAGTAGTGTATGGGTGCTTGAGGGGTATAAAGTGGGCATATTTGGTTAACATATCCACAACGACCAAGATCCAAGAGGCAATCAAAATTATGAGACTGGGGAAGACCGTCAATAAAATCCATTGTGGCAACCTCCCAAGGTTGAGAAGGAATGGGCAATGGTTGTATCAGACCATGCGGATGCACCCGTTCTGGCTTGGCTTGCTGGTCAGTTATTTCATACCTGGCCACATAAAGAGGGAATTGACACGGCGGTAAGTGACAGGAAATCTCGAGTGACCACCATGTGGACTGTCATGGAAGACTGAAACAATCTGTAACCGCAAGGATGTGTCTGGACCCACCCAAATACGCCCCCGATACCGGAGAATACCTTGACTCAGTGTGTAATGCTCGTCAGAGTTGGGAGCCACAACCAATTTCCTCAACAACTGCTGAGCAAATTCGTCTGAAAGATAGATCGCTTGCACTGCCGACAACCAAGTAGGGTGAAGAGTGCTGACAGCCAGCTATTGCGAGTTAGTAGTAGGTTTCCTTGAGAGGGAGTCAGCAGCCCCGTTGTTAATTCCTTTTTTATAAACAACCTTGTACTGGAGACCCATCATCTTGATTAACGCCTTTTGCTGCCAGTCTATGTGCAGACGCTGGTCTGTGAGGTGCGTCAGACTCTTATGATCTATCTTGATCACGAATTCCCCCAATTGCAAATAAGAGCTCCATTGTTGAACTGCCAATAGGATAGCCAGATACTCCTTCTCGTAAACTGATAACCCACGGTTGTGAGGTCCCAAGGCACGGCTCACATAAGCAACCGGGTGCCCTTTCAGAGATAAGACTGCCCCAATACCAACATCACAGGCGTCAGCCTCGATCACAAAAGGTAAACTAAAGTCCGGTAGAGAGAGGACCGGAGTCGTCATGAGTGCATGCTTAACGGTCTGAAACGCTGTCTCAGTAGCATCAGTCCAAATAAACAGCGCGCCCTTCTTCAGCAAGGCAGACAATGGTTGGCTACATCATAGTGTTTGATAAACTTGCGATAATAACCAGATAGTCCCAGAAATCCTCATAGTTCTTTCAGTGTAGTAGGTGTGGGGTAGTCTTGGATAGTTTGTATCTTGGAATCATCAGTTGCTACTCCCTTAGATGAGATAACATGACCCAGATAAGCTACACGTGTTGAGCAAAAGCACACTTCGACAACTTCACTTGCCACTTGTCTTTCTACGAAATCTCCAAGACAGTGGTCAAATGCTCCAAATGTTCCAAGTAGGTTTTGTTGTAGATGAGAATGTCGTCGAAGAAAACCAAGGCACACTTCCTGAGTATAGGGGCCAAAGAAGCATTCATTGCATGCTGAAATGTAGCAGGAGCGCCAGACAACCCAAACGCCATGACCTTGAATACAAAATGGCCATTATGGGTCTGGAAGGCCGTCTTGTGCTCCTCCCAGGGGCTAAGCGAATCTGATGGTAGCCTGCTTTCAGATCCAACTTGTAAAACCACTGTGCACCACACAACTCGTCCAGCAATTCATCAACGACAGGTAGTGGGTACTTGCCTTTGACTGTCAGAGCATTCAAGTGTCTGTAGTCAACAACCAAATGCCAGGTCTGAGATATCTGATCCTGCATTGTATCAAATTTCTTGACTAGGAGGACTGAAGGCACTCTGACTTTTAACAACGACACCTTGCTGCAACAGTTCCTAATCTGCTTTTCCAATTCATCCTTGAGGTGAGGAGCAATCCTATAGGGTCGAATAGAAAAAGGTATAGCTCCTGGGATGACGGGTATATGGTGATCATATTGTCTCCTGGGAGGTAACCCAACTGGTGCCTGAAAAAAAGAGGCAAATTGGTCCAGCAACTTCTGTACCTCAGGAAGAACAGGTATGCTGTTGCCAGAGTGTTGGTCCTCCAATAGTTGCAACTCAACCATAGCATGTGTACAGAATTGTTGGTCCTCACCATGTAGAACAACTGTCTTGCCATTTAGAAGAAAGGAAATCCAACCTCGCCCAATGTGTCACAATGGTTTGGCTAGCCAGTCTAACCCCCACAATCCCATCATAGCTAACCACCAGAATTCTGAAGGAATTAGTAAAAACCGTATCATTAGCAGACTACTCCTGCCGAGGAAAGAATTCTGAACATTGCATGACAGCCCCCCAGCTACTTGTACACTGACAGGTTGCTCCAATGCTTGTTTCCCTGACAACTGACTGGCCCTCTGCAAATCAAGGAAACAAGACAAGCTACCAGAATCCACAAGAAACAGGAGTTGTTGTCCCTGTATCTTCACTAGCAACTGCATGGATCTTGGTGTCGACACAGACGAATTCAAGGCAGCAGCTAAGAGCATCATTAAATGAGGATCAAGAGACGGTGGAGGTTCAGTTTCAGAATGTTCACTCTCAGAATCCCCAGATGCTTGCATATACTCGATCATTTCCTGCACAACATGCAATTGGATCGCATTCTTGCACTGATGGTCCCGGCCCCAACGTTCTCCACAAACAAAACAGAGCCCCTTGGAACGGCGATATGCCTTCAAGTTTTGCCATTTATCCTCAGCAGATCCTCTCGATTCTCACGCCTTCTTTTCCTCAATCGTTTTGACACACACCCACCGGATGGTGGCGCAGGTGGTGTCGTTGGAGAAAACCGGCGAGAGGGAACATACGACTGATGAGTGACAGGTGTTGAGTTGCAATCCTCCCCTAGCTCTTCATACAGCAATGCTAGAGAGTACATTGTGTCCAGCGTTTTCGGCTGCTAAAGGGCCACCAGAATACGAACACTAGGAATCAACCCATCAAGAAATTTAGTGGTGTAATGCACAAGATCTATGTTAGCTCATAGGCCGTAATCTGATCCATTAGCTGCGAAAACCGAGTAACATAATCCTCAACCATGGTTTCTTGAGTGATGTGAAGGCCATGCACTGCAATTTGATGTTGATTACGACGTAAACGAACTCGAATCGGCAAAGAACAAAATCGACTGCATCAAATTACCGGCCTGGTTTTGTGGCAGGTACAACTCCAACCAAGTCGCCGCTGCACCCACAAACTAATCTGATGCATACGAAGCCCACATCGCCACGGGAGTACGCCAACGCTGAAAATATTCCTCGCACCGATGTTGCCACAATTTCGGGTTGGACCCGTCAAATTGCGGTAGTTCGACTTGCGGACCATGACCAGAATCAATACCATGCGGAGGCCGAGCAGTGCTGGACGATGAATTAAAGAGATCACGGCCGTAGTACGTAACTCCGACCGGAGGAGCCATGTGGTCAACACATGATTTCCCTTAGTTGGTGAATTCACACCAGCGCCCAATTGGGCCGGCGGTTACCCCTTTCTGAATCGCGGAGTAGCAGAACAGAGGATCGCCCCGCCATGGCGCCGGAATCAGGCAGGGTAGGAGCTCCACGGCTGCCATCAGCTGCGTGATGTTCGAGCTGAGCGCGTGCCTGACGGAGTCGAGCTCACCCCCGATCTGCGACCTGACCGCCTCTAGATCGGCGCTCACGGAGGACTTGATTTCCACCACCGCGACGTTGACGGAACAGAGCTGCTTGGTGGTGTCGTCGACGAACGGCTTGAAGGCATCCAACACCTTCTTGTAGTCGAGGAAGCGCTGCTCATACTCCTCCTTCGAATCAGCATGAGGAGATCGTAGAGCGCCCATGACTCCGGTGACAAAGACTCCATCAACTCCGAGTGACGGCGAGACAAAAATCGGGTGGGGTATCGGTGGTTCGGGATCTCCAGGATAGTGGATCGAGTGGCTCTGATTACCAATTGTAAGCATCCAACTACTAACTCAACTCAACAGGCGAGATTCAAGGAATTGAATTGTGTAGGAATTTGGGGATCTGGCCCGTTCCTCCCAACCACCCTCGAGCCAGTTCACGACACTGCCGTTCTAATCATCAATTACAAGCCAAACACTCTCAGAAGCTATCGTCTCGCTTAATAGCTCTCTCCTACGTTCGCCGTTGTTGTCGGGCTTCACTGGGCCCAATCTCCTGTTGCCATCCAGCCCGGTACTCGCTTCACCCGCTGTGGTCTTGAGTTGCTGGTCTTGGCTTCCTCCCTGCTGCCAGGTGGGGCAGGGACGCTGACACTACCCGAAACCATGTCCCAAGGACAACACCGCAGCTGGAACATCCCTAGCCGCTTCTAGCGAGCAAGAAGAACACGCGCCACTCCACGCTCGAGACCACCGGACATCAGGATGTAAGTGGCACTCCTGTGGGATTATGTGGGGGTAGCCGCTTTGACCGCATCTCAATTAACTGGGTTTTTGCTTAATGTGTTTCACGACTTTATGTGGTTAAATGGTGCCACGACGCCACATTATGCTATGTTGCGTCTCATTATTCCGATTGCACTCTTTGTACTGGCGCTATACACATTTCGTGCTCTGATGTGATTTCTGTTGAAACAAAGCCAATTAACCAGCGCATGGTAACTAACCCATACGCTCCACATGGAGAGACCATGGACTAATTACGGATTTATTACAGTAACCCGCTTATTCTACTAGCTATAATGATTTTTTTCTGACAAAAGCTATAGTGAGTTAGTGCCGAGCGAAACTTGTGACTAAGAGCATCTTCGTTCACATTCCCGGCGGGGCCTTCCTAGGCCGATATTTTCATCCGGACGACGAAAATTCACCCACTCACGTTATCAGGCACCCAGTTTCGCCAAATTTGACCCAAATTACATCTAGGATTCCTAGGCCGACCCGGGGCGGCGGGGTCGCTAACGCCAACAAACGGAATCGACGGAAAGAAAATCAGATCGGGCGGCCCCGTCTGCCGTTCGAGACCGCCATCCTCATCCCGTGACGGACCACCAGGGAACGACCGCATGTCCACTCGCCCACACGTCGCCGTAATGGCGGGAATCCGCCCGCCCACCTTTCTGTCGTTTTTTCGCGGTCGGCGTAAACGGGATCGCTGGATGTCGCTGCCACTTACATCCTGAACCGGACCACAAGCGCGCTGCCTGAACCGTCGCTAAGTCAAGCATAGAAAGCGGATCAACAGGAGGTCGTTGTGCCTCATCTGGGCAGTCTTGCTGCATCATCGCCATGCAAAGCTGGTAAAATGATCCCGCAGAGGGGCTTTGCCTAGCAACGCCCCTCTATCTACGGAGATGGGAGGTGGTTGGCCATGTGGGATAGGGTTTGGGCCGCCCTAGTGTTGCTCGTAGTTGCATAGGGTGTATAAATTCGTTCCTTATTTCATATATCTTCTACTGTTATAAAGTGTCACTAGTGATGATGGGGACATAGCATCATCGCGGAGGCGCTTGCAAGGTACACAGTGGAGTCTAGTGCTCGAATAAGATCCTTATGTTGGGTCAGGAGGTAATAGAAATGGTGTATTCTTCAGACCTCACATCTAGTAGTGCATATACCATCTCAAGCCTCGAGGGCTACAGATAGCTACAGAGAACAGAAGGAAGAAGGGAAAAATAGCATTGATTGGAAGCCATAGTGCAGAGCCGGAGGGAGGTGCCTCCGGAGTCACATCGTGTGACACAATAATATTACGGCATCTTCATCGGGCTAACCCATCCGGTCCGAGCGTGTTCGAACTTGTCCGCGCGGGCGGGCCGACCCATCCGGACAAACGCGTCCTGCTTGAACCATCCATGCATCTAATCTAGGACTCGGTTGCGTCGGCCAGAGCGCGCGCGCACAGCGTGGGTGTCCTGCCCGCGCGTGCCACTAGCCCACCCGTCAGCCACCGCGGCCCGTGGAATTGATTCAGACGCGGCCAGCGGCACCGATTCAGACGCAACCGCGATAGCGATTCAGAGGCGCCGCTGGCGATGATCGCGGGCGCCATCAATGGCGACGAGCAAGACGCCGACCCACCGGTGACGCCTGCTCGGCGTCGGCATTGATGCGGCGAAGGATGTCGCGTGTTAGTGGGCGAAGGGGCTATTTAACCCCGTCTGTGCCGCCCTCCTCATCTCTCGCCATCGCGAACCCTAGCCGTCGCCACCAATAACGATGAAGACGTTGTCTTGGCTGAAGAAGGGGAGGAGTAAGCACGACCATGAGGCGTCTAGCTCTAGCAGCCAACGCCTCGGCCGCCTTCCTCCGGCACATCCTCGCCGCCTCCGCCATGGAGGGGCGCCACACGTGGCAAGATTTCCGCATCGCGAGCGCGAGCGCCGCCAGAGGAGGCCGAGGCATCGTGCACAACGACGTGTCCTTCCACCGATCGCACCTCAACCGGATCGTGTCTTGCGCGCCTGCGCCTGCGGCAAAGGGTGGAGGAGGAGATCCGCCATCGATCGAGCCTCTGCCCAACGGTGGGAGGCTGGCTACCAATCCGAGGCGTACTTGGAACAGTTCCTCGAGTGGGAGCATAAGGTGTGGCGCGCCACCACAATCCACCGTGATCTGATGCCGGGGGAGGTCTACCCAGTCCCCGACATCGACTCGGATGACGAGGGCGCCGTCAACCACTCCGACGCCAAGCTAGACAACGAAGACGGCAACGACGAGGGGGAGGACAACATCGTCGTCAAGGTGAGACGCGGACGACGCCACATAACTCGCCTCGAGTACCACGAGGTCTTGCGCCTATTACGAGGATGCGCCGAAGGTGCCATTGCGGCCGGTGAGGAAAGCCAGCTGGTTTGGCTGAGGGCCGACCACCACCGCATGGTGGCGCATTTAACGGCCCGATCCTCCACCGCCGCTTTGCCGGTTACGCCCGATCGCGCCAGCTGGGATGGAGGCGCCTCCCGCACGGTTGGGCGTCGTGGCGGGCGATAACCGCACGCCGCTTCCCGCTTCCAGCGCCCAACCTCCTCGACGCCGAGTACATCGACCTCGACCGTAGATGGATTTGCCATGGCGCGTGAAGATCGGTAGCTAGGGCTAGGAGTAGTTTAATTTCTGTTTTTCTCTATTTTGAATGTAAATTCAGTACGAACTTTGCCTGTTTTTAGCGCGAACTGTTTGTGTTTGAATTTGCAAAAAAGAAACGCACCAGATTTAACAAATGGGTCGCGTTAGGCGCCGACCGAACATGCCTGGACCTCTCCCTATCGACGGTAAGGCCACCCAAGATGTAAACGAATCGTTTGGGTCGACCGGATCACTACTAGGAAAATAGCTATATGTAATTCACACATCCGTGACGCACGTACTAGTGGTGCCCTACGGGTAAAATAGGCGTGGTGCACTGTCCACAGGTGTCCTATGGCTAACTGTCATAAGCGTGACGCACATGGGGGTGGTGCGCCACGGCTATGTGTGGCTCGCAGTGGTCATGACCACATACCAGAAGCGCACAGGTCGTGGTGTGAAACTTAGTCTTAGCGCACTCGACCAAAGGCCTTACGGGCATGTGTGTTCATGGCAGTAGCTGGGTCAAGTTAGCCGTAGGGCACCCTGCCCTAGTGCCCTATGGCTAGGTGGCCTGCACCAACTCCCCCCCCCCCTCCGGATCGCCTTTTTAGCCTTCTAAAAAATAAAAGAAGTGAAAAACACTTCAAAAAATAAAATCATTTCACATGTAGGTAGGTAATGTGGTCTAGTTTCTAGGAAAATTAACAAACAAGAATTTTGACTTTTTCTGCAAAAAAAAGTCATGCCATGGTAAAACGGCCGTAACTTTTGCATATAATGTCGAAAAAAACGTTTAATATACCAAAATGACGAGAACGAGATTTCGCATCCGCTTGCAACCACCTCTGGTCGTTTAGCAATTTTTTAGATTTTCAAAATTCGAAAAACCATTTTTCCTACAGAAAAAAATAGAGGGCAACTTACCCGTAGTGCACCACCACATAGTGTGCCACGAGTAAGTGGGCAGGATTCGAAATTCTAATCACCACACCGCCCACCTAGACACAATCATAAAAATAAATTGGCCACTTATGCCTTAGACACAATCGCCTAACTAACGAAGTCGGTGACCTTGTAAACAGATCTATGATCATATGGTGAGTTATAGCAGGAGTAGGGATTCTGCAACGAAGGAGATCCGAACCTACATACATCATATGTCAATCTTGCTCCCGGATTCTCTTACATCATCTTGCCATACTCTATTATTCATTAGCCACCCCCGACGCCTAGTGTCATGAAGAAACCACGACAATTTCCCACTAACACGCACTCAAAAGGGTATAAAATATATTTACCAATGAAATTAAGTATTTGTTTCTCTATTATTATCAAGTATATATACATGACATATTTAGTTATGGGTTAGTCTATTAAATAGAATAGAGGATGCACTTACACTTGGTTGTGTCTCATAGCTCCAAATGCGAATGCGTCCACCATATTGTCCTGTTATTATCCTGTACCAACATATTTATGTAAATAAAAATGTCTAAATCGTATAAGGAAGCACTCGTAGGAAATGAACGAAGCAATTATATAACTGTTCGATAGGAAGTGCATTCACCATTCCTTGGTCGGGAGTATGTCCAAGCAACGTAGCTTCTTGCAAGGTATATCCATATGTAATATCTAAGCAACAAGGTTGTGATTAAATTTGAAAATAATCTACCTAGAAAATTTACTGCACAGACACTAAAAGTTAAACACGTGTGCACAAGGAACAAGAATACCTTGATTCCAGACCGGATTATTGTTATGCAAATGATGATCATGCCAACACAAACACATCATATTTGTCATATGAATACAATGAGCAATTATTTATTTTTCAAATCATGCAAGAGAACATATTAATGCCCCTTTTTCAGAAACATTTTGATTTACTTTTGCGAGTCCTCCTGTTTGAACTGAAGTACTTGATATGTTTTAGAATACAACACCTGGTTAATTAGACCCATGAAAAAATATGGTACCACAAAGGTAAGAGAACATTTCCTTATCATTTTCCACCTTTCATCAAGAGTAACAAAGGAAAAAAAAGTAACAATAATTGATGGAAGAGTTCTATTGTGCAATTCTATCCGTATCTGTGAAAAAAATAAACAAATAACACTAACATACCAATATAAGGTTTTTTATCACTTATTGCATGATTTGAATTTGTGTAAAGAGGCGGATATTTTGGGCCATCTTTGAATTGCATGAATAAAAATATGATGACGGGTAAAAACCCATGATATGTACACTGCTTAGTGTGACCAATGTATATACATCTTTTTCTGACCAACTTACCTCAGACGTTATTATCCCTCGTCGCCTGGTACAAACAGCTTGTAGTGTCACCACATGTCCTATCCGCCCCATCTCCTTGTTTTTCTCAAAATTTTCATCTTGCTCATATTCTCTGGATGACCAGTTGTACTCATTGCCTAATATAACACTCTCCAGGATCAACTCCAAGTATTTATTTTCTAGTAGCTTCTCCTGCTTACGTGTTGCCACAACAAGAGTGTAAGGAGACCTCGGCGGCACAACGCCGAATAGTGGCAGCCTCAAGAAGGACACCTGACTCCCGTTATTTTCTTTGAGCCGAAAATGCACATGCTCATCTGTGTTATTTGTTAGTTGCAGTGAGCACCCTATAGACTTATTTGGCTCGAATGGAAATCGGAGAATAAACGGCTTGACGTCAAGTAGCTCACTTGAGCCTGGGTTCACCTGCAGGAGTAAAGAACCTGTGTTGTTATTTGTTAACATCTCATTGTTTTCTACTTGAGTCGTTTCCCTTCATCTGGGCATGCTTGACTAAAGAGGTAGCTGACCAATCATCGGTGGCATTCAATATCACGATCCAAAAATTGCTCCGTATATATGAAGACTTTAATTAGCTGGCTAGGCATATCGATGTTTTAACAAGATGATATTTCACATGACATAATACGCATATTTATAATATTCTGGGCATGTCGTCATTAACTTCAGCATGAAAACCAGAGGCTTTTTCCTTTTAATATCATCAAACTGGATTGACAAATACTCTTTGTCCCTATTGCATGGCTAGTCTTACCTGATTCTTGTGTATAATCGTAAAATAATTGTTTGGGTTTATTCTCATATTACACTGGACATAGTACAGCCTTAGTTGTCCCTTCTCGCTGCACAGAGACACGTTGTGTGACGCCTATAGCTAGATTTCTCCAACAAACATTCTTCGATGATATTACATTATGTCAATAAAAGTTGACATAATTCAATTTTAATCTAGGATTAAAAAATATTAGTTCATTGAATTCAAACACATAAAGGAACTAATAACCATTAACAGTGAAAATATAATTCTTAATTTCAAAGAAAGAATTTGCAGTTTAAAATATGCATAAGGATCATATCCTGAAACATTGTCTAATAAATGTTACATAAACCCGTTCAAAAAAATGATACATGATAAAGAATTGTAGTTTGAAAAAAATTAGATCTGCTAATGAAGTACAACAGGACATTGTACATGGTGAATCCATTTCTACTAAAGTAATAAAAAAGTTTATATCAAACATCCCACAAATAAAATTTCTGATAACTGCTTAGCCAAAAAATGCTCTAGATAGAGGTTGTCCAGTTGTGTGTTCACTCTCATGTAGTCTAACCTTTAGCTCGGAAATTATGGATGATAGCATAAATATACGAGCTATGAAGTATTTAACATATATACCTGACTACTTAACGTTTCATTCAGCCGAGTGACAATATGATGTATGCTAAGTGGTCGCTTGTCCGGGTTGGGGTCAATGCACTCAATCCCTATCTCTGCGCATACTCGAATTTGTTCAAAACACGTGTCTCCTTCTGATTTGTCCAACCTATTACTCCAACTTTCAAGTACCTATAAAATTTAAACCGTTACTTACAACTCATAAAACTATGATTAAATACATTCATATAGGTACAAAAGCATGTATGTATAAATAGCACATGCGAACTCCACACTGAATGACATGTAACAGCACTGGCTCCAACATCAAACTACAAATAATCATAAAAATTATATCGACCTATAGTTTATAGTCCAATTTAGCACCATGTAAAGTCAATGGATGAGTTTAAATATTTGTCCTGGGATGATATGATTTCCATCAAACTTGATAGGCTCATTTGATCACCCAATAACAAAGGATTTTAGTAATTATTATAATGAAGAAAAAATAAAAGTGCGTGTCTCTGCAAAAAATTGCAAGGAAGTTGAACCTCACTCCCATGATTAAAACTTTTGGATGATTATTACTTCATTCGTTGATTATTTTTGCAAAATAATCCGATAAATTTAGGATGGATGACAAGTCGTTCAAAACAGTTCTATATAGTGCGACATAATAAGTTGGCCATTTATCTGCATAGTATACTTCGTATGTTATTTGATACACCTTTAGCTTCAGTTGCAAACTGAAAAGGTTAAGCAAAGTACAAAGCAAACTGAATAAAATAGCAAGGTGCAAGGAAGAGCTACAACATGAAATGAGCTTTTATGAAACATAGAGTTGTTCTTTCCTTACATTCAGTTTTATGTAATTAGTGCTTGTATTTCATCATATTTAATTATTTGTAGGTTTATTATAGGAAATTTTACACTAGTGTATAAAATAGCTATTGCAAAACAAATTCTAAGCTAGTTGTAATGATAGGTTTCGTTAATAAAATTTTGGGTCTAATCAATTTTATACCAAAGCAACATCTCTAATCAAGAAAGGCATAGTAATAATAATACATTCCTTCGTGCAAATTAAAACTTACATTCCTGAATAATATTGTGGATGTTTACTTTAAGGACTGAATTAATATTTGCTACAAAATTTTAGTTTTATCTTGATACGCATGGAACATCTCGTTTTTTTAATATGGATGTAAGTGGGTCACCATTGTGGTACTCTCTACCTATTTAGTTCAAAATTCAACTAAGTTTTCCAATGACATCAGCATTTTGAAAAAGTTAGTTTAGTTTTTTTGAACTAAAGAGAATAAAGGGTATCCTAATGGTGACCCACTTGCATCTCTATTTTTCATTATTTTCTAGAAAATTCTTGCATTAGAATAGACCTTGTTTTGTAAACTAATGCCAAACAACATGTACTCCCTCTGTCTAGAAATAAGTGACTTGAATTTGTCTAGATTCGCATGTATCTAGACGTGTTTAAGTATATAGATACATGTGAATCTAGAAACATGCAAAACACTTGTTTTCGGACCGAGGGAGTACAAAATAATGAATGATACTGGACCATGTTAAAGTGTAAAAAAAATATTTTAATATGGAGTACATCAAATTTTTATCTTAGAACCGTGATACAAAAAGTCCTTACAGTCTCGACAACTTGATATCCCTTCTTTCCGGTCAATATCTTGATGAGTATAACACCAAGACTATACAAGTCAAACTTGTGTGTGATTTCATTACTAGTGAATTCCGGAGCCAAATATCCACTGCATGAAAAAAATATAGTCAAAAATTCTTTTTAATAGGATGAATGGCCATAATGGATGTTGTCTCAAATTGTAAGGAAACTATGCTGCCATCAATGATTTTTCAGAGAAATTGCAACATGAATCACACTGAACGATAAGTGTTAGCTTTCTAGAAGCTTAGGTATCTTACAGCGTTCCACCCACTTTTGTAGCAACAAACCGGCTCTTATCTTCCTCAAAGATTCTTGATAGACCAAAGTCGGAGATTTTTGGTATCATATTCGCATCTAGCAATATGTTCGCGGGTTTTAGATCTAAGTGGAAAATATTTTTTTGGTGAAGATAACTTAACCCCTAGCAAACCCCTTTTATAATTTTATACCGCTTGCTCCAGTCAAGACCACTAGACGCATCTGCAAAAAAAGAGATGAAAATGAGGGGTTTGTATATCAGACTTTCAGGCACCTGGCATCCTCAATTTATGGATCACAGAAAGTATATGAACAGATAAGTAATCTCTACTGGAGGCATGGGGTGCCTGGATAAACGATCTCCATTAGTTCAGGTTATTTCTAACTCCCCACATTCCCACAGAAAACATCTAGAAATTTAATATCAATTTGGAACATGAAAAAACTCTCGTATTGAACCTCATGGTCCAAAAATCCGGAAACGTCAGATCTATCTTCAGCAGCCGAGTACCATGGTGTTGCAATAGTTATGCTCTAGATATACACCAAACTAAAATTTCAAAATGATATTCCCATCTGCTTTGAATTTGCGCATTCGAAGTCATTGCATATTCAGTTGTGCTATTGACTAAACGAGGGTAGAATAATACACCATAAACGGAACAAAATCTGTGGAAACTATTCCCTCCATTTTAAAATTTAAGATGTTTTAGCCTTTTTCTGAAACACATGTATGTATTTAAACGTCTTTTATTGTGTAGGTACATGTGTAGATACATATTTTTCAAAAAAAGGGTACAATATATTGTTATTTGGATAGGAGGGAGCAGAAAAATGTTACCTCTGATATACTCGTCGAGACTTCCTTTAGGCAGATAATGAAAGCAGAGCAACCTCTGTTGCACATCTGCCATGACAATCTGTCCATTGAAATCTGCTGCACTCCCTTGCGTGTCTGCACAGTGTCCGAGAAATCTCACTATGTTGGTGTGCTTCACCTTGAGCAAGCATCCGAGGGCAGACGCCGTCAGATCAAGGATTACATCCGCCAGGAGGTGCCGGATATTGTCGGCTTTCAAGAGACTATACGCCAAGACTTCTCCATTTCCGAAGGGAAGCCCTCACCACGCAAGTTCTCCAGTTACGCTTCCTGCCGTCAAGTTATTCGGGTATCCTCTTGGGGCCAAGGAGGATACCTTTGTGATAGATGACATGGATCGGGGATTTCTTCGTGAGCATGGCCCTCACCCATAGGCAATCCCACTTCAGCCGAGGTGATTATTGTCTATGGCCCCTGGACCATCGGAGGTCCCTGCGTTCGCTTGAGCTCAAGTCGAAGGTGGAACGGATCGATATCCCGTGGTGATAGCCGGTGACTTCAACTGATCCGCCGGTCCACGACAAGAGCTCGCAAACGTGGACCTCCTAGGATGCATATGTTTAATGATCGATCACGATCTCGACCATGAGATTGTGCGGGCGCGAGATATACGTGGACAAACAAGCTCCACCAATCCGTGCGCCCTCGACCGTGTGTTTGTCTCCGCCGAGGGAGGTGGCTCCTCCGTGCCCCAAGGCGGTAACTAGGATTGGGTCCGACCACACCCCACTTTTCTCGTCCCGGTGGTCGGCCCGATTGAACCGCTTCCACTTTGAGTCCTTACAGCTCTGAGCGGGGCTTTGTGGAGGCGGTCCGGCCGAGATGGCTAGTCAAGGCCGCTTCGACCCCGTGTTTATCTTGTCGATATCCGCACCATTGTGCTAAGATGGCGCCAATTCATGAGGGGTTGGGGCTAACTTGGGGCGGACCTTCGTGCTCGAAGGCGTCGATTTTGGGGAGATTCAAGCTTTGGATCGGAGGTCGACCTTCACTCCTCCGAGGAGTGGTCCCATAGATACTCCGAGACCTCCATTATGGAGATCTACAAGGAGGAGGCGCTCAAGGCCAGCTGCTTGAAACCGACGGTCCATGAGTCGAACACGGCCTACTTTCATGCCGTGGCTAACGGTAGGAAGCGGAAGTGTTCGATCCTCGCCTAATGGCGAGGACTGTTGAATCCCCACAGCCCTTTCCGCCATATTTATTCGTCTACTGGGACCTCTTCTCGGCCCCACCCTTGGTCTCACTGGCCTGCCTTCGGGTCGCTACCGGTCTCCTGTGCAGAGAATGAGGACCTCACCCGCCTGCTTTCCTGGGAGGAGGTGGCGACGGCCACAAGTCCATGAAGACTAGCTCGGCCCCGGCCGGATGGGTTACCCGTGGGCTTCTTCCAGACCTTCCGCCTTGTCACGGTGATTCTTCGATGTTCCAGAATTCTATGGGGACCGGTGATGTCCCGCGAACCTCGGCGTTATTTCTCTTATCCCCAAAGTGGTCAGCCACGGACATCCGCCACTTCCGCCTGACATCGTGATCAACGTCATCCAGTCTGCTCGCCAAGGTTTGTGCCTCCGTCTCGCCCGGTTGAGCGACTTACCCACCCTCTCCGCCTTCTTGAAGGGACGCCTCATTCATGACGACGCCCGGCCTTCCATGAAATTATTCATGAAGTCAAGACAAACGTCAACGAGGGTCTTTCTCGTTGGACTTCCGTAAGGCCTATGATCGCTTGGATGGGCCTTCTTGAGGATGGTCCGAGAGGAGGGTTTCGACGTCCGTGTGATCCGTGGATCATGCGATTCGTGATGAGTGGGCGTATCGGCGATCAACATCAATGGAGAGATTGGACCGTTCTTTCGCCTTCCCGGGGTTAGGCAGGATCCTATCTCCCCTTCGCTCAACGCTGCTGACGCCCGGCAGATTTTAGATAGGGCCGGTAGCCACATTTCGGGGTGGGCCATATCGATGCAAGGCGGTGGAATTTCCCACCTCGAAGACGATGACACCACGATCATGGTTCGTGGCTCTACCTGGACATTATTAACCTAAAGTTCCTGCTGCTGTGCTTCGAATCTTTGTCTGGGCTGTCGATTAACTTCAACAAGAGCGAGGTGATGGTTCTTGGTTACTCCGACGAAGAGCGTCAAAGGATTGCGGATAATTTGATTTGCAAGTCGGATTTCCCTATTACCTATCTCGGGAATCCCCATCCGGAGACTAGAGTTCGATCAGGACTTGGCCCTTGGTTTCGAGGGTACGCCACACGAACGGGCGAGCACGCCTTATACCAAGGGAGCAAGTCCATCTTGATTAATTCATGTCTCGAGTTCCGCCATGTACCAGATGGCCTATACCTTCACGAGGGGACCCATGCCGATTTTGCCAAGGAGTTGTCTAGGTTCTTTTGGGCCGCCAGATGGCCATCGAAATATCATATGGTCAAATGGGTCGATGTTTGCGCCCAAATGCTTTGGGGCTTAGGGATCCTTGAGTCTAGGCGCTTTAATGTGCTGATTTTGAAGTGGGTTTGCGCATCCTTAGGGACGATGGACGACTACTTGCAGACTTATCAAGGCCAAGTACCTCCGGTCGCCTCTCCCGGCCCGTGAACGGCGGGAGGGGTCCCGCCTGGAGAGCCATCCAGAGATCAAGCACTTCATTGGCTCGGGCGTTTCCTTTGTGGCGGGAACGGCGGTTCGCTCGACCTGTGGCTACTACCTATCCAGGTTGTCAGATGCACGGGCTTTTCGCCATTTCCGCTTCCCAGAGCACGGTGGAGGCCTTTGACGAGGGTCGCTGAACATCCTGCTCGGCGTTACCTCACCATGGACGGCCGAGGACTCTTGCGCAGGGCCCTCCCTGACCTTAAGCGCCTTGCGATGTAGCATCGTGGCGGCTCCACCGTCCGGGATTTCTCCGTGGGCTCGACTCCGGGCCTGTTCAGGCCCGAGCTCACTGGACCTCACGTGGAAGGCCCCTTCCGCTTAGTATTAGGATCTTCGTTTGGCGGTTGCCGGGATGAGCTCGCTGGGGTCGGCTGCGCCACGGCACGGCCTATGTCCCTATGTGGGACTTCGAGACTTGTGCCCATATTTTGTTCTCACGCTTTCGGCGCACTTTGGTCCTTCGTCCAGAGGCGCTGGGACTGCGTGGTGCGCAGAGCTCGGGAGTTCTGCAAACCCAGCGAACAGGCCGAGGCGCCGCCTCTTGGCTCGTATTAAGGGCATCTCTGGACCTTGTGGAATGTGCGTAACAAGATGGTGATCGAGAAGATCTTCCTCCTGCAGGATCGACCAAGTTTTCTCCTTTCTTGGCTTCCTTCAGAAATGGTCTCCCAGTGCGGCGTGAACAGGACGGTCACCTTCGACGACACTCTTGGACCTTGAGGGCAGCGGCCTCCTCGGCCCGCCTCGTCGACTTCGTGGCTTGAGGGCCCCGATCTTGTAGTCGTACCGTTTTGTTTTATGTTTGGGCTTTGCTGTGCTGTGGCCCCAGCTGTCCGACCTTCCTCTTTTTTTTTCTTGTTTGGCCTCGGCCTGCTTGGATGCTTGTTCGAACCTTGGTTGTGGATGTTGCTTTATTTATAAAGCGGGGCGAAAGCCTATTTCGAGAGAGAGAGCATTCAACCTCTGGTTGGAATTCCTTCCCGTGCATATAACAATGGGATAGCCTCTTCACAGCGACAGTCAGCCCATTATTAAGCGTTCCCTGCAGGGAGAGTCACAAGGTGCATTGTCAGCGTCAACGCCAATGCTTGGAGGACCTTCATCGATCTGCATCCAACCCAAAACATTGACTCTCTAACCCAATCAAGACCAAATCAATACATAGAAATTTTGAGCCAAACCAAAGGGTCGAAAAACAGTCCTAACGCCAAAATCTGGCTGCAATCTTGAGACGGTAAAACTGATAAAGATGGAGAATGAACAGATGTGGAAATAACTCAGAACTGGCCCGAGCGGCGTTGGCTGCGTCGCTGCAGCCAGCCGCACAGCACCGGTGACGCCCGAATGTTCCGAGCTCCTGGCATAGGCGGCCAACCCCATGTCCCCATCGCGTTCTCCATGGTTGTGCACTTGATGATTTGCGCACAGGCTCCGCTGCCGTTAACGCCTCGGCCAGCTCGACGGAGATCCAGGGGCGGAAGGGCCGAGGGATCCCGTGGCGGACGAGGACGCAACTGTGGCGGCAGAGATCGGGAAGGAGATGGCCGTCGATTTGGGGGGACTAACACTACATCCACGGGCTCACCTACGGTTTGAACCCGTGAGAAACGAATTCATTCGAGCCCAAAGTGCAAACCAAACAGCCCATTTCGCTAAAACCAGACGATGACCAAGCCCATTTATCAGCTCAGCTGGGTTTCGTGGGAGGAGATGACGAAACCGAAATTTACGAGGGGGCTGGGATTTAGGGACATTGAATTATTTAACCTAGCCCTCTTGGTTCGGCAGGGGTGGAGGATTCTGCAAAACCCCGACACTTTGAGCGCTCGTGTGTTCAAGGCAGTATATTTCCCAGGCTCGAGTTTTTTGGATGCAGAGTTGGGGACTCACCCATCTCAAGTCTGGCGCGCTATTATGGAACGGAAGGCTGTTCTAGCACAAGGCCTGATTCGGCGAATTGGGACGGGGGATGAGACCCACCCGTGGAATAATAATTGGCTATCGCGGGAGGGGGCACTGAGACCGTATGCGTGCAAAGAGGCTCCTAATCCGCCTCATCGAGTGTCTCAGCTGATAATTCAAGCAACACGGGAGTGGGATGTGCACAAACTTAACACTTTATTTTTACCCATGGATGTGCAGGCCATTCAAGCAATACCGATCAGCACTAGGGTCCAACCTGACTTTTGGGCTTGGCACCATGAGAAGAGTGGTATATTCATGATGAGATCGGCGTATCGGATGATTGTTGCTATATATTAAGGCAACGAGAGAAGCTTGGCTTGATGGGTCGGGGGCAAACTCTGACCACATGGGATTACAAAAGAGCTGGACTAAACTGTGGAATGTTCAGGTACCGGCAAAGTTGAGGGTCTTCCTGTGGCGTTTGGCGAAGCATTCTTTACCTACTGCTGATACGCTACAACGGAGAAACATGGCTCCGATGAGCACCTGTGCAATTTGCGGAGCGGAGGATTCATGGAAGCATTCTTTAATTGATTGTACGATGGCCAGATGTGTCTGGGCCCTTGCTGATGAGGAGTTGACCGAGCATGTTAGCCAGACACAGGAACCGCTAGCGCGTAACTGGTTGTTCGGAATGATTGATATCCTACCTGATGATCAGTTGATTCGGGTGTGCGTCACTGCGTGGGCAATTTGGCACGCAAGACGAAAGGTAATACGTGAGGGGATTTTTCAGAGCCCGCTCAGCACGCATTCCTTTGTTGATAGCTTCATAGCTGAGCTAGGGAAGTTTGCTAAACCGGCACGGATGGGGAGGGCGCCTCCACAGCGCCACCCTAAGTGGATCCCTCCTATCGGGGATTTAGCTAAACTAAATGTGGATGCATCTGTTTCAAGGAACAAGGAGACATGGGTGGTCGATGTGGTTGCTCGGTCGGCAACAGGTGAATATCTGGGAGCTTCGGCCATGGTCTATAAGGGCATTGCAGACCCTGAGATTCTAGAGGCGATGGCGGTCAGGGAAGGATTGAATCTGGCAACTGATCTCCTCCTCCAAGAAATCTGTATTGCGAGTGATTGTCTCAATGTGGTCAAGGCACTCCAGGAGAAGAACCTGGGAAGGTATAGCAATGTGCTGCATGAAATAACGATGATGGCGGGCAGCCTCTCCAAGGTGTCTTTTGTGCACGAGAACAGAGCTTCAAACTCTAAACCTCATGATCTGGCAAGGTTTGTGATCGGCTTCCCTCAGGGGCGCCATTCTTGGTTTGTTAATCCGCCTAAAGGCGTTTGTATTCCACGACTTATGAATTTTGAATAAAGAGGCAGGATGATTCTAAAAAAAAAAAGAAAAAAGCTCAGCTGCTAGTATTAAAATTCTACTCGTCTGTCTCGAAATTGATGTCAAAGATTTATCAAAAATTGAATGTATCTATAGACTAAATAGTGTCTAGATTCCTTTAATTTCAGTAAATCCGTGACATTTATTTTGGGACGAAGAGAGTAGTAAAATCTTACGAGTTGCGTCGTAATGTATTACCTTGTAGACCACCGCGAACCCTCCTCTACCAATCTCCTGATCAGGAGAGAAACCATTTGTGATATCCTCCAAAAATGATAGTGGCAGGGCCTTGGGCTCTGAGGTTTCATCTAGTAGCGCGCTCTCCAGGTCATTTCGGCTGCTACTAACTTGCCGACCCATAATGAAAGTCTGAAACAAGAGCAAAGCTAGCGCATTACGAGCTTACAACCGAAGTAAGTGCCCCTACTACTCAAGTAATCATAAAAAGGATAATTACAGGTGAGAGATCACTCTGCTACTTTGCAAAATAGTATGAAATCATTTGTCATTATAAGAAGAAGAAGATTCGGTGAATTCTAGAGGTAGGGATCGATCATGCGAGAAAAAAAAAGAGCATTTGCTGCAGCAAGCACCAAACTTAAACTACAGGGCTGGTTCTCTTTCTTACCTAGAGAAGATGTGCCTAGTCTGCTTGGCAAATCGAGTTTCAGATCTTGCCGGCGGAGTCAGGCGAGTTTCGATCAAGAGGAGAGGCGAGGGGAGGTGGAAGGGATGTTGTATGAATATGATCCTGCAGCATCCTGCAGTAAACAGCGAGCGCGGACGCTGGACGGAACATTTAACAATAATTCAGTTGACCCTATAGACATGTGGATGCATGTGTCATGCAGGCATCCTATAGACCACCAGGCATCTCTCAGAGTTTTCACTAAAGTATAAGAAAGAATACACCATCTTTCTCTATTTCGTAGCACTGAAGACTTTGACAAAGTCTGCAGCTATGGGAAAGGACAAATGAAAATACAATTATGTCTTTTTTCTTCAATCAAATGGCCTGATTCCCTGTAGTAGTATAAACCCGAGAGCAACGACTCTTATTTTTTAGGCGACCCGGATGCAACGACTGAGATGCCCATCTATCACCGTCATCTGCCAATTCTTATTGAGATGCACGGTGCCACTTGGGCCTTCGGTTGGGGATTAATTAGTACTACAGTAGTTGTTTGTAAATCTGATTGCCGAGCGTGTTTGCCTCTGTCCTGACAAACGCCGCGCAGTATTATACTACGAACCTGCAAGTGGCATGGCATCAAAGTGAATGTAACATCAAGAAGCAACGCTTCATATTCTGTTGCTCGAAAAAATAACAGTTGGGAGCAAAACGATCCGACATATGAAATCGTCCCGGTTAAACCATTGCAATCGTCCCGGTTAAACCTAAGGTACCAAGCGTTGCCGGTGACTTTAGTCCCACCTCGCTAGCGGGAGGAGGCCACGACCAGCTTATAAGGGTGAGTTTCTCTCCTCCCTTCAGTCCGGCCTTTTGGGATGGAGTGGGTTCTTCGCTGAATGTTGGGCCGTGTGCGCGGCCGTGGGCTAGGAAACGTCCAAACGCAACACGAGTGTGTGGAGCTGGGCCCGAGACGCTGACA
Source organism: Avena longiglumis (assembly GCA_030063025.1). Classification (NCBI taxonomy): domain Eukaryota; kingdom Viridiplantae; phylum Streptophyta; class Magnoliopsida; order Poales; family Poaceae; genus Avena; species Avena longiglumis. Next base: position 495,093,763 of record CP125978.1, on the reverse strand, counting down.
ATTGGTATCAGAGCCAGCACCGCCATGCCCGCCTGGGGGGCTTCCTAGGGGGATGAGGTGTTAGGTACCAGGCGTTGCCGGTGACTTTAGTCCCACCTCGCTAGCGGGAGGAGGACACGACCGGCTTATAAGGGTGAGTTTCTTTCCTCCCTTCAGTCCGGACTTTTGGGATGGAGCGGGTTCTCCGCTGAATGTTGGGCCATGTGCGCGGCCGTGGCCAGAAAACGTCCAAACACAACACGAGTGTGTGGAGCTGGGCCCGGGACGCTGACACATCCCTAATAGCCATTAACAGAACAATCACATCCTCGAGGCAACTGTCAACTTTTTTCTTTGGCAACTGTCAGCTTTGATAAGACACGACATATTGAAGTTGTGTATATTGGCATACATTCACATAGCTTATGCAATAATCCAATACCGACTTGTATTTTTTTTTCAGAAGAAGCACAACAGTTATGTCCCTATGCCTTTCTTGACTTGTGAACACTCTCCAGACAACCATGGCCGCCAGAGTTTGCACAAGTTCGTACAAACATAACAAATGCATACTATGTGGCTCAATTGATCCTAGATCATCCCAACTTTGCCCAAGTGTGTACATGTTGTCCGAAAGGAGAAACCCACAGCCGAGTTGTCCGGTGTCCCTCTCACAGTGCATGGATCTCCCCTTCAATCTTGAGATACTTTGGGAGTGCCACACTCGACCTAACGAATTTGCAAGGTTTACAATCCACGTCAAGCACCTTCTTCCGTCTACTTGAGGGACATCAAAATACATACATACAGATACTCTAAGCCTGGATACTCTCAACATCTAGCGTTGACATGCTTCTTTGTTATCCCCCAATATCTCATATCGACTGCATATAAGTTTTGGCACCTACGACAACTGCTCTGCCTAGCCATCTCACCAATTTAAAGAAGTCTTTGCATTGTTCTTCCTCCGTTTTAAAATATAAGATGTTTTAGCTTTGTGAAGCAAATGTATCTAAACTACTTTTAGTATGTAGGTTCACTCGTGTTTGGAGTCTACACACTAAAGATGTCTAGATACAATTTCTTCATAAACCTAAAATATCTTATATTTTGAAACGGAGGGAATACTATCAGCTCATCAAAATTTGCGGTGCAGTCATCCATGTGTGATGTACACTCACATCTGGTTCATGATAGTGTGGCTGAACATCCCAAATTTGTTCAAGTCTGCATATGTTGTGCAAACCTAAATATGAGTTGTTCATCTCCTCATGGTGCACGGCCCGCCCCTTCAAATTCTGAGATACTAAGAGTGTGTTTGGTTCTGAAATTTGAAGAAACGGAATGGGTCTATTCCGTACTTAGCACTCATTCCTGTGTTCGGTTGGACAGACGAGATAGAACCAACTAGTTCTTCAGAATGAAATATTCTCCTTAGATGCGGAATCACCTCGTCCGACCGAATCGGCCGGACCCGGGAGAACGGCTCGCTAACAGGAAAATTAATTAGACCCTCTCTCTTGCTAGTCACGTGCGCGGGCGACGCACTTGCGGACCTGCCGGCGCTGCAAAGCAGGCCCGGCAGCGGCGGCCAAGCACGCACGGGTAGCGGGCGATGGCGAGCGGCCAAGCACACGCGGGCGACGGTCGCAGCAAAGCACACGCGAGATTGACGAACACACGCACGCACACCCTACCCCTATGAGCACCTCCGAAAAACTGAGCCGGCGGGTCTTGAGATTGACGAAGTCACCGCAGGCGTCTCGCTATCGACGGAAACGTCGCCTTTCACTGAAAGAATTTTCTGCCTTTATGAGATACCAAAACGTCGAACCTGGGGTTTGAACTCTGATAGGCTGCGGATACCACTGTCCTCCTAACCATCCAACCACGGGTTGGTTCTCATATGGTTCATAATTTTGTTCCTTGGCGATCCATCTTTTTTTATGGAGGAGGCATAACATGTGTGCCGTTTTTTATGGAGGAGGCATAACATGATTCATAATGTTTTTATGGAGTAATTGACTCTTTGTCACTATTAATTATGATTTGAAGAGAGGATTAAGTTTAGACTCAAATCAATAAAATATTTAGCGGTGTTTGTTTCTACGTTCTGTTTTCCGATTTCACAAACCGAACAAAAAAAGAACCATTCCGTACCTCGATTTTTTCTGAACCGAACATGGGATTGAAACCGTCTGTCAAGCTGTCACACAGTTTTTGAGAGACAGAGCATAGCGAGGCTAGCCATTGGTAGCGGCAATGATACAGTCGGATGCCCTCGGAGCAGGTGAAATTTCTCGTAGAAGTTTTTTTTATTTCTGAGAAACCTACGTCGTGCTCAAAGGATGGCCAGAACCATTTCTTAAAAAAAAGGACAAAGTCCTGTAGAAATACAAACAAGAATAAAAAATCTGAATACACAGAAAAACTGGAAAGAGAAACAAAGTGAAGAAATTGCAGCCAGAACATGGAGAAAGCTATGAGTTTAGAAGAAAAGTAGCAAAGACAAACGTAAATACTCCTTCCATTTCAAATTATAAGATATTTTAGATTTATAAAATAAATATATCTAAACTTTTTTTAGTATGTAAGTTTACTTAAAATTAAAATAAATTTATACATTAAAACAAGTTTAGATATTATTTTTTAAATCTAAAACATCTTATATTTTAAAATGGCGTGAGAATCCCACACAACAAGAACACCACGACTCCACGAGCCACCCCATCCCGACGCATTTGAGTTTGTGTCCGAGCCGGCTCACGACCACGAGGCGCTCAACGCCGGACGACGCGGATGCAAAGGAGTACAAATCACTATAAACAGTAATGCTACACTTACAGAAGTTTTTTATGGAATAGACTAGGCCTTGTTAATTTGGATAAAGAGTTTGGGAAATTCTATTTTTAGAACGGTCTAAGATTTGCAAAATCTGGCGGACTCGCTGTATGCACGCGTATACATAGGTGACTGGTGTAGTAAACATAAAAAGACAAAAGTTAAGCACATGCATGTCAGCGCACACGCGTGGAGCCCAGGCGGAAAGACAAAATGAATCAGAGTCAGGATCAAATCGAAAATTCAAAATGTTTTGTAGGTCAAACCGTTCGTTTGATTTAGGATCCGTTTTCGCCGTTGGACTAGTCGCGACGAGATCTTCAAAACTAGATCTCATATTGATATGTTTTGATAAAAAAATTCGGACCAGAAAGTTACCCACATCTAACACGTAAATTATCCATATCATAGTATATATGTTATCCACCCCGTGATATATAAGTTATCCACCATATAAATGGGTTGGGTAGAGACGCTATCACATTTTTTATGTGGATAACTTTTGTATTTTTTTCTACTGGTTAGTTTAATTGCGACGTGGTAACACATCGACGATGAAAAAGTCTCGATACCTTAACACAATTTTGAGACTTCGTCACCCGTACACCGAGCCGTTAAACTAGTGGTTGCGTTTTACATTTGTTCACCACGACTTAGAATGATGGATGGGTGGGGCATAAGATCCTATTTATTATATCGTATGCAAAAGAAGATTAAATTCAAATTCTGGATAACTTGTACTTATGTTTCTGAATAACTGCATTTTATCTAGTGATAACTTGTATTTATGTTTCTGGATAACTTCTGCTTTTAAGCAAGGATAACTGTAGTTTTAGCTAGTGAATAACTTCTACTCATATGTATGGATAACTTTCTGCATATAAGCATAAATAACTATAGTTTTAGCTATTGGATAAGTTATGCTTGTAAGCATGTATAACTGTAGTTTTAGCTAATGAATAACTTATGTATATAAGCATGGATAACTTTCTGCATTTAAGCATATATAACTGTAGTTTTAGCTGGTGGATAACTTCTGTATATAAGCATGAATAACTTTCTGCATGTAAGCATATATAACTGTAGTTTTAGCTAGTAGATAACTTTTGCATATAAGCATGAATAACTTTCTGCATGTAAGCATGGATAATTGTAGTTTTAGATAGTGGATAACTTATGCATATAAGCTTGGGTAACTGCAGTTTTAGCTAGTGGTTGCATATAAGTATGGATAACTTATGTTTTAGCTTGTTGATAACTTTTGCATGTAAGCATGGATAACTTCTTTTTAAATACTGTTGGATAAGTTGATTGCATATAATCATCATACATTCATTCATAACTTGTACGATAGTATTTGTGTGTGAAACATCAGCATGCTCTTCTTCTATTTCTTGATCTGGTTCCACATTTAGGTCGATATCCGTGGTTTCAGAGCTGTTCAACCAAAATATTCACCATGTTAGATTTTAGAATGAAGCAATAAATAGGATATCATTTCTCTTTAGTTGTTATTAGTTGTCTTAAATTAGTTTTTTACAATAAAGAAATCAACATATACTGTCATTGAAGCTTAGGATCATTGATTTCTTATAGTTTGAACAAGATTGGACATATCTCAGATGCAAAATTGAGGAGTTGTTATAGATGCGGGAAATCTATGTAATTCTCATAACGGTTGCGGGATACTTTTCATGCATTCATGCAAAATAGTCTCCACACCATGGTTATAGGATGGATAACTTGTATACTATGACATGGATAAATCAGGTATTATGGGTGGATAATTTTTGGTCAAAAAAAAGTTGTTAGAACATACTAATATGAGATCTGGTTTCGAAGATCTCGTCGCGACTAGTCCAACGGTGAAAACGGATCCTATATCGGATAGACGGATCAACCTACAAAACATTTTAAATTTTGAATTTTTATATTAACTTCTGCTAACATCACGATTATCCTGTCCTGTAACCTAATTACTCCAAGCCTTGTCCATGCACGTTATGGGCCACACTCCCTAATGGATTATATGGATTATAACTGCACAACATGTGAAGAGGATGCTCGCTTCGGTCAGAACACCAAATCGCGTGCGTAGCTGTTGAAATCGGAATCATCCGCCAGATTTTGCTATCCATAGACCTCCCGCCAGGTAGTCGCGTCCAAGAGTTTTTATAGAACTGGTTTCCTCTAACCATGATTTTCGGTGTAACTAACCAAAATCATGTTTGGATGGGTTGAGAAAATCGTGGATGAGTAAAACCGCGTTTCCGTAACACCCAAAATCCGCGTTTTGTAAAAAAACACTCCGAGACGTTTTTATCAAAACGCATCTTAGTTAAACTTGATTTCTAGGGGTAGCGACCTGTGCGGCCACGACGAGTCGTGCAACCTCATCGGAGCGATCCCGGGAGGCCTCTGCAGAATCGAACGCTCACGCCCATGAACCTGCAGGAGAAGTCCCTGTCCGAGGCGATACCGTCGGACATCGGCGCCATGGCCAGCCTCGAGGTGCTCGATCGTGGCGAGCGCTGAGCTCCTGAACCTGAAGACCCCGATCTCATGAATACCCGCATCTCCGAGCGCGTCCAGCGCACTCGCCATGATCTCATCTCCGAGGTCGGCAGGCTGCCACAGGTCAACATCCTGGTGCTCTTCGACGACAATTACACCGGCAGCGTCCGGGTCGACTTGTGCGGCTGCGCGAGGAGTCATCTTCTAGCTTCCAGCACCCTTGCCCTCGACCAACAGCTTCACTAGAGAGATACCAGCAGGCAGGCTGTTTCGGTGCCGCAAGCTGACGGAGCTCGACCTTCGCCAACAATAGACTCTCTGGCGAGCTGCCACCCGAGCTCTTCAACCTCACAGAATTCCATCCCTCACTTCATATCACAAACAACCCACCGGCGTCCGGCGGCTTCCCCGACTACATCTGCAACCTCGGGAACCTCGAGGTGTTGTACCTGTAAGAGAACCAGTTCGCCGGCGAGATACCGGAGAACATCTGGGACTGCCTGAGCTTGTAGAATTCTGCAGGAACCAGCTGAACATATTGGCGTCCATCGTCTTGTACCCCAGATTGATTTGTATCAGAGTCCAAAGTTCCAAACAAGGATGGGTACAAACGTGTTGTAGAATTTTGGTGACCCAAATATGATTTTATGTAAACTTGTTCCTAACGAAAAAATGGTAAAACCCGTTTTTCTAATAATCCTCTAAAAACTTGTTTTCTCAAAACTAATCACTAAAACTCGCTATCCAAACACTCAGTTGGCTCGTTTAAACACTCAGTTGGCTCGTGTGTAAACGGTTGCTCCGAGAGTTCAGTCCACGAGGAACATCAGAACGCCACGTCTGTCCGTAAGGAAATTTCCGTAACAAAGAGTCCGTAGACATAACATTATTGCACTGTAAATAGCACCTCAGCTTTTTTTTTGCAATGTATATTTTGTAAGAACCCGTTTGATGCAGTTTCACCATGAAAATAATAACACCAGCTGATATTATTTCCTATGCTACAGAAATTCACGAATTCTGGATAACCTTATTATCCTACACTGCATCTGCTGAACTTTTTGTGTGCTACTGTAACTCAACACAGAGCAAATACCAGCGCATGCGTGGCATGCCACCGCGCCACCCTTCCAAGTAGTCTACATCTAGCAGTGCCACGCTTGTTTGTTTCTCGCCAATATCTCAATACTCCTCATCGGCTCCATATCAGACCTATAACAACTATAGTCTATGATCATGCATACCACGGCCTAACTAAGCAATTTATACTGAAAGAAGATGGCTCTGGCTAGTTCATCTAATTTTGCATTCTTGTCATGCATATGTTCATGTGCAATCACATGTAGTTTATGATATATTGTACAGTCATAAAACCCTTGATGGATTTTACCTTCATTATAGACCTGCATATAAGCTTGATCATAATTTAGATGTTATAGAAGAACTTGTAAAATTCAACTTAAGTTGTGTTAGCGAAATAATCATTGCTTCAAAACACAATGCTCAACTCTGACCTAAAAATGTCGGTTTGCACGCCAAAAGAGCTCGGTGGCCTAGGGGTGAAAAATTTACGGCTGATGAATCATGCCCTGCGCATGAGGTGGAGACTGGAGATGGATGGCCATGACAGATCAAGAGAAGCCGTGACAGGGTTTAGAGTTCTCCATTGCAAAGGAAGCAGAAGATATGTGCAAATCATGCACTAAGTGCGAGTTGGGAGATGGGAAAAGACTCGGCTTCTGGAAGGATAACGGGGTGACTAATTCTAGCATTGTGTGGAGCTAGCGCCAAATCTCATTCAGTTTGTCAAAAAGTCTGACCTAAAAAATGTCGGTTGCAGAAGCCCTGGAGAATCACAAATAGGTTGCTACCATATCTGGCTCCCTGTCAATCCCGTCGATAGCTGAATTCACAGACTTATGAGAAACAATCAGAGGGCAAGAACTCCATCAGACAGAGGAACCAGAAACGGCAGTGCATCTGACGTTGCTTGTGGTTAGAGTGGAACAGTAGAGTTTTCGAGTGGTCGGCGAGCATGCCTGTGCTAGTTTGTCGTAAGATTATCGAGGAATTCGACCAGTGGAAGAGAGATAAGCTCTGCGGATCATTTGGAAATATAGAATAAGGTGTGTTGTGGACTTGTGCCTGATCGCCTGTTATCAGAGATACTACTAACTCTTGTAATCTGGTTGCTCTCTTTACCTTAATACAAAAGACCAACGAAAATAATAGTGCGCTATTTCGGCATTATAGTGCCGCTATAGTGTTTTTTGGGAGTCAGACGCTACGTTAGACGCTACGTTATGCATAAAATGCTCGCTATGACGCTAATCGTGTTTTAGCGGCGCTAAACACACTATACATTATACCGTTATAGCGACGCTACAAAATCTTGAAATTATCGGCAGTCCCGCACGACTCAACAAACCTAGCTAAACCAACTCTCAATCCCACGTCGCATCCCATTTCCCACCACGCGACGATGGTGGCGCTGCAGGCTCCTCCAGCTCCGACCGGCCGGCCGCCTCCATCGGGCACATCCCTGACCAAAAGGAGTGCAACTAGCAACACTGCGTCCAAGGATCTCCCACAACAGCAATCGACACCATGCTTAGCTTCATCCCCACCGATTCTCCACTTCTCCTCCATCTTGGAGAGTACTGAAAGTCTTGGAACATGCACGATGTCTGCCTCGCCCCAAAGAAGTTAGCTTCATCCCACCGATTCTAAATAAGTAGTTTATCCTATGTTGATGGTTGGATGCCTTGTTGGCTGTTGATGTGACTGTCTGAAAAATATGTCCTTCATTTTGAATTTTCCAATCATTTTAATCTGTACTCCGTTATTTAGTCACCATTTGGTCATCATTGGTTAATTGGCTATATATGCATTACTTTGGACAATTTTTAGCTACTGAAATCTTTAGTATACAGACCATACCTATCAAAAAAATTATTTTTTTGGAAAACGCTATTTTGAAAAATAGCATATGCTATTAGGTGAACTTGGAACGTGCTGTTATATAAGCAAAGTACGCATGAAATTTGTTCCCAATTCTTATCAGTTTGCCATTCCATCAGAAGTTCAGAATTCTAATTTTGATGGTTACGGGCCACTAGGCCTGCTGCATACTGGTGGCGGCTCCATGGCGCTCCGTGACCTGGCCCAAACTCCTTCATCACCTCCTCTTGCACCTTCCCTGCATGTTCCCAAGTGGGTCATCTGTAGTGGCCGTTTCCTTGGCCTTCTGCTGAGTCTCATTCACCTCCTCTTCTTCTTGCTTTGAAAAGGAGAGTCCGGGCCTGCCGCTCTGGAAACCATGTTCGATCTTCCCATGTTCGATCTTCCAATGGAAACTCAGAAGTCCTAAAAACTTAGGGGTTGTTTGGTTGCCAGCCACATTTTGCCAAGCCAAACTTTGGCTAGCCAAACTTTAATTGGCATGTATTTGGTTTGTGCCACACTTTGACTTACTATATGTTATTATCCCTATCGTCCATTTGTCATAGAGTCATTATTTTTGCCAAAATTTGGCTTCAAAATTTGCAGCCACACTTTTTATGATTGCCACACTTTTATAGATTGCCACACTTTAGCCTGGCAAAATGTGTCTGAGAACCAAACAAGCCCTTAGCAAAATTCAAGACGTGCTATATTATATAGACTATAGTGAACCTGCAAGTATTAAAAAAATGTCCATTAAGAAGCAATTCTTCACCCACCATTGCTGGGAAAAATGAAGAAGTTGACAGCGAAACAATCAGACGTATGTAATCATCCCGATTAGACCGCTGCGCTGCAGCAAGAACATATTGCTGGAGATTGCAAGTGGGACAATATTAAGATACCCTCTGCCATTTTTAGTTCAACAAAATAAACTGACTTTTGCAATGACATAATTTAAAAAAGTTGGTTTATTGTTTTGAACTAAATAGGTTAAAAAGTATCCTAATTATGACCCATTACATCACTACATGTTACATGCTCTCCATGACCCGGCGGTTACCAGCGTCATGCCTTTGCTATGGTCGCATCAAACTGGACTCGGTCACATGCCCCGTTCCGATCAGACGGAATAGAAGAGGAAGAATCAAACTCGGATTCGGTACATGTAGCAGCATATGGCTTCACGCATCAATCTCGCCAAATCATGTTGATTTTTTAACATTTAAAAGAATCAAAAGCCTTGAACATGTGATTTTTTGTGACAGGTCTCATTCAATTTGCTGCAAAATAAAACACAAATATGGCAATCATTCTACAAGATTGGTCATTAAATCATTCGAACAAATAAGAACACGCAAAGAAGCATGCATCACATCTTTAGTTGAGTTGTGGCTTAATTGATCTCACAATGTCTAAATTTTGCCCAAAGATATGTAAATTTGCCCAAGCGGATGCATGTTTTAGAGCCGAAGAGCCCCAATGTCAAGATGATTGTGTAATCCTTCTCGTAGTGCTTAGTCCTCTCCTTCCATCTTGAGATCAAAAGCAATGTCCTCGCTTGTCATTCTTACGGTGCTCAGCCTTCTAGCTTGACATTCTTCTACAATGCCAAACTCAATAGTTATTCACTAGTAGTCGCATGATTTTTTGTTTTGCCCCAATACCTCATCAACTGCATATTAGTTTTGACTCCTATAACAACAATGAAGATGGAAAAACGAAGAGAACTACAAATGGCTCCTCCTAGCGCCCTAGCCGTCTCAGCATATATTGAAATCAGATGAGGCATTTCCATTTTACTATCAGGTCATCCGATTTTGCACAGCAGTCATGCATGTGTTGCACACAGTTTTTTTTTCGAGAATTGTGTTGCACACAGTTTTTGTTTTCGAGAATTCTGTTGCACACAGTTCTTTTCTTTTTTTGGGAGGAAGCATGACATGCATGTTCCTGCATTTCCGTGAGTTCTGCCTGACCACATCAACTCCATACTAGTTTTGCCTGACCGCCTCACCAATATATATTGAAAGTACTGGCCAGTTCATCCAAAGAAGATGCTTTTGGGTTATACTCCTTCCGTCCGGAAATAAATGACTTAGACTTGTCTAGATTTATATGTTTTTAACATTTATACATTAAAACGCGTATAGATATATATGTGAATTTAGACAAATCCAAGTTACTTATTTCCGGATAGATGGAGTGCTAGCCGGTTCATCCAATTTTGCGTTGCCGTCATGTATCTGTTGATGTGCTCACTGGTGGAAACAGCCCTATAGGTCCCGGTTGGTAAGGGGCTTTAGTCCCGGTTGCTCAACCGGGACGGAGCAATCGGGATTAAAGCTCCAACCTTTAGTCCCGGTTGCCCCACCAACCGGGACTAAAGGTTGCACACGTGGCAGCGGCAGAGGGCGAGGGGGGTGGAGCATTAGTCCCGGTTCGTAACCGCGGCAGAGAATTCATTTTGGCACATTTTGTTGTCGCGGCAGCATTTTCGCTACTTTTTGTGCCGCGGCAGAGAATTCATTAGGGTTGTTTTATTGTTTATTTAGTGATTTGCACTTATCAATGAAGGAACCTTATATTACATCATGATGACAATATTATATTCAATACACGGATCGAGTTCATGCACTACATACAAAAGTTGCTATTGGATGCTACCGGCCAATTTCTTGAAAGTTGCTATTTTTACAATTCCTATTGTCTATACACAGCCGAGTAGTATTCCCCTTTTGGGTCTAGGACTTCTGCATCCAAGAATCCCGCCAATTCCTCCTGAATTGCTCGTACGCGATCCTTTGGCAGAAGACCGTCCCATAGACGTTCGATCTGATTTTAAAAAGAAGTCAGCATATATGAATGAAACTAAACACAATTTGATTGTAATTAAAAACTATAGAAATTGTTTACGTACGTGGAGTTGCTCTAAATTTCTGCCCTTCTCATCGCACGTCTGCCGGATGAACCCGCATACATAGTATCCACATAGATTGTTACCTGGTCCCTGCGTCAGGCACTTTACGAGAACAGAGTTCAATCAAAATAATAATCAAGCATGATAATAACTGTATCAAAACTAGAATCAAAGAGATGCGCGGATATAGCTAGTGGTGCTTACATCTAGTGGTTGAAATGTAAGCTCCTCTTTCCAAACAATCCTAGCCTTGTTGGTGAACCGTTTCCAAGCGCTGCCCGGCGTAGAAAATGAATAAAATAAGTTATTAAGTACTTGATATCATAAAATTCACGAACGTTGCCGATATAGTGTCGTAATAATTAGAATTACCGCTGGAGAAGTATCTGCATGTCCTTCCACGTCTCAAGGGGTTTATGTTTCGAGTCCATGACTAGTATACGCCCTTTGTCAAGTTGAATGATTAACAGAATATAGTGGAAGCTGCAAATGCATAACTAATCAATTATATACTTAACATCGAGTAAGCGAAATAGAAAGTGTATACAAGACAATAACACTCACTCGAAGTTGTAAGGAAATAGTATTTCCCTTTTGGTTTCTTGAACCCTTAACGCGTGTACTATATTATCCTCCGTATCATGGGGGCTTATTTTGAGATTAGCTTCATGAACCCAATATAGGTCAATGAAGCCAATGTCATAGATTTGTCCTCTGCTGCATTCGAGAATCTTCATTCTGCATATTACAGTATGATTATATACATGCAATAAACAAAATAATATAGATGGAGACTAAATTAATTACAGAATTAGTACTTACAGACAATAGGCACTGATGATCGATTTGTCCAAGGCGTCTTGATTGAATAATTGAAATAGTTCATCAAATTCAATGGATATCATGTCATCCTTTTCTTTCCCATGATGCTTTTTTGTAACCCTCAGCACTATCCAGTTAGCCCCGGCCCTTGTGGCATGCATGTACCAGTTATGCAATCTTCGCATTTTTGTTGGAAGATTGTTTACCTCCTCAGGTTTGACGAGAGGTTTGCCGTACTGGTATCTGTATGCTACTTCACTCACGGGGAAGAACTCTAACTGGGATAAGTACTGGGCAATACTCATACCTTGAGCAGCGGCAGCTTCTCCGTATTGTGCAACTACCTCTGGATCATACTGCTCTTCGGCCCCATATTTGCTCGACCCCACATTGGTTTGAGAAATCACCTTGAGAGGGGCGCAAGTCTGTTTTGCTTGTTCTCCGAGCTGGGCAACAGATTTCTCGCTTGCATCAGTACTGCTCTTCGAGGCTTTTTGTGCCGCATGTGACTTGAGAATAGAACGCTCATAGTCTGATGACAGCTTTGGCTCGGGTTGATGAAGATTCTTTAGCATTTTCAACACTTTGGCTTTTTCTTCTTTGGTGCTGGGGAACTCTGGCTCTTTCGGCCGCCTCAGCTTAGCGAAAAACGCTGTCGTTTCCGCATCAACGATCGCCGCAGTCTCCTCTTCATTACAGTCATAAGCTCTCTTGGGAGGAACCTTTGGTATTTTTGGAAGAGGCTCTTGTTTACGTTTCGGCGATCGCTTACAACGAGGCACAATAGCGGTACGCTTACGCTTTTGACCCTTAGGCGCCGGTGATGGCTCCCGCGGCGATGGCTGCGCCGGAGATTGGTGAGGCGACGGAGCCGGGTGAGGCGACGAAGACGCATGGCCGGCGGCGACCTCGGAGACGGGTGAGGCGGCAAAGATGGCCTCGCGTGTGATTTGAAGCACGATACATTCCTTCGGCCATAGAATGGTGGCGTTTTGCGTCTCCCAAAGATCACATCCCCTTCACTGCAGGTAGTGAAGATCCAAAACTTCAAAGGTGGGCATGATTTCATCCACGCCGACAACAGCAGTATCCCTCGGAACGGACGACAGTGGTAAGTTGGTGTGGGTCCAATTGGTAAGGCATAGCCGACCGCCACCTTCATTGATATGTTCACAACTTTGACATGTAGCTCGCAGTGTGTCATCTCTATGATATCATCCACTGGGTAGCCAACAGGAGCCATCGTCGGTGCATCATCGTCATCGCCATTGTCATCACCCGGGACCTCGGTGGAAACCACACTGCTTTTTCGATTATTCGATAGGCCGGTAGCATCGAATGCAGTGTGCTGCTGAGATGGGCCGGTAGTACTTTGCTCTTTAAGTGCGTTAATTTCATCTTGTTGTTGCTTTAATCGTTCTTCAATTAAACGCATTCGCTCCTTCTGACTATTTGCTTCAACTTCCACCCTGTCCTTTCTCCTCTGACGGCTTCTATCAGGATATTTCTTCCTCTCTTTAGGAAACTCAGTCCTCCATGGTTGGGAGCCTCTTGTGCCTCGTGTTCGTCCATCATGTTCCTTATTTCCAAGGGCGAGTGTGAGCTCATCATTCTCTCTATCGGGAATGAAGGCCCCATCTTTAACAGCATTCTTGCTTTTCGATCCTCTCGATTGGCAAGGGTCTTCTTTATGTCGTATGTTATATATACACCTCCTTCCGAGTCCAACGTGCCCCATGCCCGTAAAATCAATTCCTTGCACGTTCTACCCAATCGCATCTGCAGGGGTGATCTTTTATCACGCAGTTCCTGCTCAAGTTTCTCCCACTTAGGAATGCCAGCCCTGTAGCCACCTTGCCCCATAGTATGGTGATACTTCTTGTTAGCAGCATTCAGCTTATTCGTTTCAGACATTTTCTTAGCTTTTTCTGATTTCTTGTATTCCACAAACTCAGCCCAGAATGGTTTTATCTTCTCAAACTGAATATTCTTGAAATCAGGAGTCTTGTTTTTCACGACATATTCAAGGTGCAATCTTTTCTTCCAGTTGGTGAAACACTGGGCCATCTTCTTCAAAGCCCACTCCCTGACCTTAGCCTCCATGGCTCTCCCATGTTGTAAGGCGTCCTCAACTGGATCCTCCGTATTTGGATCCAGCTCTATCTTCGGTAGTTTGAAATTAACCATGAGCCTCTTCCATAGTAAATCTTTGGCGTGGTTAGGGACAAATAAACATGTTCCCTCTTCATCTGCATTAGCAGGCCTATTCCAATTTCTAATGGTGATCGGGATTAAGTCCCTAACGATTACTCGGCATTGTGCCACAAATTTGGTTGCGACAACTTCGGGAGCTGTCGGTTTGCCGTCTTCAGCGACATCTTTGATCCTGAACCTCTCATGGTCTTGCAACTTTTTGGTTGGGCCTCGTCTGCTCTCCCTCAACATCACCAGGGTCATCTCGTCTGATCTTATACCGCAACGCGTTGCATACCGGGCATTTATCTAAATTCTCATACTCCTTACCGCGGTAGAGGATGCAGTCATTAATGCATGCATGTATCTTTTGCACATCTAATCCCAGAGGACAGAGAGTCTTCTTTGCTTCGTAGGTACTCTCGGGAAATTCGTTATGTTTTGGAAACTTCGGCTTCATTATTTTCAGCATCTTTTCAAATGAGGAGTCAGTTAGACCACACTCTGCCTTCCATCGCACAATTCTAGTGTGGTATCGAGCTTTGTGCTGCCATCTTCACAATTTGGGTACAACAATTTCTTGTGATCTTCTAACATGCCCTCTAACTTCAACTTCTCATTTTCTGTTTCAAAGTCTCGCTTTGCATCAGAAATGACCTAACAAGTTCATCAGCCGGCTCATCTGATGCCCGTTCTTCACCTCTTTCCTCTCCATTGTCTTCCATTGCAGTATCACTGTATTCAGGAAACATATGATGATAGTTGTTATCATCATCTTCTTCTTCACCATCTTCCATCATAACCCCTCTTTCCCCGTGCTTGGTCCAGCAATTATAGTTGGGCATGAAACCTTTCATAATCAGGTGGCCGCGAATGATTTTCGAGGAAGAGTACTCCTTGTTGTTCCGACATTGAACACATGGACAACGTATAAATCCATTCTCTTTGTTTGCCGTAGCCACGTCGATAAATTTATCCACGCCTTTGATATACCCGGCCACGCTACCGTCACCGTACATCCATTCCCGACCGCTCATCCGCATCATATAAGTAAGTTTATCAAAACAGACATCATAAATAGTGAAATAATCAATTCACACCGACACATGAATTGTATCAATGACCTAGAAAAGATAAGATTGCTAACCTCGATCGAGGGAAATAAAGAGGAGAAAGCTCAAGTGCGTCTGGACACCTTCTATATTTTTGTTCTATGAGAAATTCAACGGAATTATTCACTCAAACATTTCAATAAACACCTTCAATGCATGCATGAGAAAAAATAGCACCCCTCACACCTTCCACCATTCAAAAACAGAGTGGAGGCAGAGGGATGCATTTATAGAGGCGGTCTTTAGTCGGTTGGATCCAAAGAACGGGACTAAAGCGCCACGCCACGTGGTGGCCAAATCTTTAGTCGGTTGGTGGCTCCAACCGACGTATCCCTACCAACCGGGACGATGTCCCTGCGTCCGCTCCAACCGGGACGTCTGCGTAAAGATTGGTCCCCGGCGCAACCGGGACTAATACTCTGAGGGGTCGCGAACGGATAACCCTTTTTTCTCTAGTGGCTTTGGTTGTATTGTTGACTGGCATATGAGCTTGCTGCTAATCTAGATGTTCTACAAAAACACTTTTGCTTCAAAACCCAATGCTCAACTCTAGCAGACTCGATGCGCAACACTAGCGCTGAATGCAGCTCAACTAGACGCGAGGTATTTAATATCGGGTCAGCAGTTCATTCAGTCACATGTAACAACGGAAAAAAAGAGAAGGTGTCATTGCAACGCGTTACGATCAGGGTATTCGTTACCGGTCCGGAAACCTAGTTACGTCCAGTAACTGGATATTCCGATCACCTTCGGCAGACTGGTTTACCAGGAAAAAGTCCTGATTTTTAAAATTTTAACAAAGTTCATCTGTAAATTGCCACATCACAACCTTGAAAAAATTGCCACATCAGATAATTTTAATTTTTAAATTCGTGTGATTACCGGTCTGAATTTCTAGTAACCGCTGTAATCGGAAATCCTGACCCATCTACGGAATTTTGGTTTTTTTTTTTGTCCGGAACAAAGACCTTAGTTGTGATACAAGCAAGCAAGCAAGCAAGCAATTTGTTCCTAGTTTTTATCAGGTTACAGTGGTTGCAACTGCATGAAAAGATTACAAGTCCATGTCTGATAGACTAAGGCTCTGCATACTGGTGGCGTCTTCGTGGCGCTACATGACTCGGTGCATGGCCAGCGCCGCTGCTTCCCTCGATATAGCGTCCTGCTCGCCATGATGGCCGCACACACCTTCATCCTGAGTCACCACGCTCTTCTCTCTTCGAAAAAGAGCCCGCGGCCTCAGGCTGCAGGTGGGACTGACTTCGCGCCTCCGCATATGTCCGCACAGTCTCACATAATTTAAGTGGGTGTCTCACGGGAGTCCACGAAACTTATGCGGGTGTCCATTATCCCACGTATGCCTACACATATCCGCAAATATGTTATTATAATTGTTGCTTGTATAATGTTTATAAAAATATTTTAGTATTAACATTTAGCACTTCAATGTATTAATTATTTTTTCTATTTTCTGAGTGACTCGCCATTCTTTCTACTAGACATAATATTTGCTTGATTGGGAAATTTCTACTCCATTCGATCCAAATTAATGTTCTCATATTTGGCTAGATTCAGTTGTATCTAACAGTAAATATGACTAGATATATTTAAATCTAGATAAATATGAAAATATTAATTTGGATCGAAATAACTTTTTTGATGTTCGATCGATTGTGGGCTTCCTACGAAAACCCACAATTTTTTCTTATTTACCTGCGGGTGTCCCGCGTAGCCTTTTATGTGGGCTTGGTAGTGGGCTCCGTGGGTAGCCCACTCCCACATGCACCCTGACCGCAGCCACTACACTAGTTGTGACGGCTGAAGTGGGACTAGCAGGAGCTTTGCTAGCCGTTGTCAAACTATGTTGTGGTCCGCGGCGTGGTGTTGCTCCGGAGTGTGACCTCGATCGAGGTTATGTATCATGGGCATGACGAGCGGCCCCATGGGGCTTGACATGGCGTCGTTGGGATGCCGGCGCTCACAAGGAACTTCATGGCCTGAAGTTTTTACTGTTAGGTGAGTGGGCGGTAGGTCTTGGCGGTGTAGTGCGCGGAGGTCCTCCCTAAGTGTACTTATAGAGTTTGTTTAAATTAAATTTTATTAAATTTGACCTAGCTTTTAGATAAATATATTAATATATATATTATATATATAATTATTATATTATAAAAGTAGATTTGAAAACAAATATAGTGGTATCAATTTAGTGTCATAAATATTGCTACACTTTTTAATAAAGTTAGTCAAAATTTATTAAGTTTTGTTAGAACTAGACACTTCTCGGTAGATACACTATGGGGTTGGATCTAGGAGATCTGAGAGAGAGAGAGGCATAGGGAAGAAGGACACACCCTTTCGGGGGCAAAGAAAATCTAAACCCATCCCCAAAGAGAAAGATCCCCGCATGCGAATGCTAAGTCAGATCCCTCCCCAGATCCAAAAGGAAACTTCAAAAAAAAAAAGGAGGAGAGGCAGACCCACACCGGCCGCCGTCGTGCGCCGGCAAAGGGCGCCACCGCTGCGCCGTTTGACGGAAGTGCGCCCACCCACGGGTGGACGCACCGCCGCCAAAAGGGGCAATGAGGCGCCATGTTTTTCGGCCAAGATCAACAGAGGGAGGGGCTCGCCGGAGCGCGGCCACCTCACCTCGCACATGCACGGGGGAAGAAGAGAAAGGGGCTGCGATGGGGGAGAAGGAGGGGACCGTCGCCGGCACAGTCGCCGGACGGACGGCCGCCTCCAACCCCCCCAACGCCGCCAACAAAGATCTCACCGCCGGTCCCGCCGCTCGCGAGTTCGTGGGGCAGAGGGAGGGGCGCGCCTAGCGGCCACCTCGCCTCGCCTCGCCCTCACACGCAGGCAGCCGCCACAAACCAGCCAGAGGGAGGGGCTCGCCGGAGGGCGGCCGCCTCGCCTCGGCTTAGCGTGGGCTGCGCCCGGAGCGAGAGGAGGGCTCGCCATGGCGCCGCCTCGCCAAGAACGCGGGACGCGCCGCCGTACGGGGCATGGGGAGGGTGAGGGGCCGAGCCGCCTCGGCGCTCCACAGCCGCCGCATGAGGTACTGCGTGACGCGCGCCCGCCACGTGATGGGACGCGCCGCCGGGTGCACGCGAGGCGAGTGAGGACGCGGGTGGGCCAGGCGAGTGAGGTGAGTGGGGGCTAGGGTTTTCGGGGTCGCGCGTGCGCTTTATTCGGCCGATCGCCCGGCGACCGTTAGATCAAAACCCTAGGGCGCGAACGGCCGAGATCAAGCGGGCAGGCAGCGCATGATCCTGTGGCGGGCAGCGCCGCGACGCCAGGCAGCAGCGCAGTTGAGCCACGCCCGGCACGCTCTGGGTTCTGCGTGGGCAGCGTCGCCGGGTGGCTGGCGGCCGCAGCGCCGGTGGCGCGCATGGCGCCAGCTGGCCGGGCTGGCCACCAAGTTGGCCCAGTAGGGCGGCTTTAATAGTTTTTCTGTTATTTATTTTACAGAATTGGTTTTAACAGTTTTTTGCTTAGTTTTTTAAGCAAATTTCAAATGGTTTTCTCTAGTCACTTTATTTTGTGAATATTTGGCTAGAGAATGAAATAAGGGCAGAACTTTTTCTGCAAAGCATGAGTTTTATGAAAGTCATTATTTTAATGTTTCCGCTGCAAATAGATGGTTTAAATTGCACCAAATGCAATAAAAGTTGATTAAATCTTGATATAAAGATGTGATTAAAGTGATTATGACTCATGCTATTAATTGACCAACGTTATTAATAATCATGACCATAATCTTTTCCAATTTAGTATAAAAGGTGCATTTAAATTTATTTACGCCAACGGTGATGTAATTTTAAATAGCGAAAACGATTGCATGCTTAATTTATACCAACGTTGAATTAACGATACAATTGTTTTACTTGGTGATCTCACATCTTTTGTGATTTTCAGAGGTCTCAACCTCATGGCATGTCTCAAGGACGCCCGCTCCTCGGGGGACAATTACTCGAATGGAGGAAGAAAGTTGACTTGGCGTTCAGATGCGCCGAGGTGGATTGGGTGGTTGACACCAAGCAACAGTCAAGCCCGCTGACCCGGTCGAGGCGGTGAGGAAAGTCTTGACTTTGAGAGAGAAGGAAGAGGGACCATGCTCCATTGAGTGGCTTACTCTATCGATAACCAGAAATGGGTGAACGCCAACAAAAAGTGTCTGGCGTTCGTAAAGAACACAATTGAGAATGCTATCGTGGGCTCAATTGGAGAGTGTGCTACCGTGGGCGAGTATCTCGCCAAGATAAAGAGCCGATTCATGGCTCTTCAAAGATATATCGACCAATTGTTAAAGCAGCCGTTACCGAAAAGTATCTGGAGGACCCCACGGATCGAGAGCACATCTTGAGGATGTCGAACATATGCAAAGCTCAAGCCAATGGACGAGGACCTCGAGTTAAAGCCACTTGGTGCATCTTGTGATGGCCTCACTTCCACAGCCCTTTGAAAACTTGTCATAAACTATAATATGTCCCCGAAAAGTGGGACATAGAAAAGACCATTGGGATGTGCTCCGGGAAGAAGAAAGGCTGAAAGCCCTTCACGGCTTCTCCGAACTTCGTGAAGGACAACAGAAGAGAGGCTTCACAGAGGCAACCATGGTGGCTCACCCTCCAAGCCCCATGGCAAGGGTCCCATGCACCGACCAAGGCACCAGTCCACACACACTGGAGAAGGATCGTGCCATCATCGCAAGAAACCGGCACTACAAGAAAGACGCCGATTTGGCTAAAGTACATCATGGCCAAAAATGGTAAAGATATTGTTTCTTTTGTTAATGAATCTTTGTATGAAAAGTTTACTAGATCCACTTGGTGGATTGATTCTCGAGCAACTGCTCACGTTGCCAACTCTTTCTGAGGGTTCCATTCGACAAGGACCACGCCAAGAAGAGAAAGACACATTGAAGTGGCGAATGGAATAGAGGCGAAGTGGAGGCCATTGGTGACGTCCCTCGAGGCTGGTGATGGCTCTTTGCTTTCTTTGAAAGATGTGCTTTTCGTTCCTTCATTACATAGGAATTTAATAAGTGTTTCTGTTTGGATAAAGACTCTTCGAATGTTATTTTGGTAATGGCAAGTGTGCCATCCGGTTGAAAGACAAATGTGTGGGTGTCGCTACATTATTTGATAAGTTATATTTGTTATCCTGCATGAGAAAGTTTTTTACGTGTGATGTGAATGGAAAAGTTCCTTGTCGAACAAAGAACAAAAGAAAAGAAAGTGAACTCTTGACTCCTCGAGACTATGGCACTGCAGACTAGGCCATATTTCGAGGGAAGAATTGAAAACCTCGTTAAAATGACATTCTTCCTCCGTTAGAGTTCTCCGACATAGAACAATGCATAGATTGCATTAAAGGAAAGTATGTCAAACAGATTAAAAAGGGTGCAAACCGAAGCATAGCTACACTAGAAATAATCCACACGGATATTTGTGGACCGTTTCCGATGAAAAGTGTGGATGGCTATGATTCATTCATAACATTCACGGATGACTACTCCCGGTATGGTTATATTTATCCAATCAAAGAAAGATCAGCGTTGGATAAATTTAAAATTTTCAAAGTCAAGTAGAAAATCAGCACGATAAAAGAATCAAAATAGTTCGGTCCGATCGTGGGGAGTACTACGGTCGGCATACTCCATATGGTCAAGTACCAGGACCCTTTGCACGGTTCACGCAAGAAAATGGAATAGTCGCCAAGATTCAATGCAGGCGAACCTCAAAAACTAGGCTGAAAGGCGCAACCGTACCCTTATGGATATGGTGCGCAGCATGATGAGCTATTCCACCCTCCCATTGGGATTGTGGATGGAGGCGCTTAAAACCGCCATTCATATTCTCAACAGTACCAAGTAAGTCGGTGCCCAAAACACCGTCTGAATTGTGACAGTGCAGTCCCTCTCGCACCACTTGAGGGTCTGGGGGAGCCCAGCTGAGGCAAAAGTTTTCAATCCAAACATTGCAAAGTTAGACCCCAAAACAGTATCTTGCCATTTTATTGGCTATCCAGATAAGTCCAAAGGCTATCGCTTCTACTGTCCCGACAGATACACAAAGTTTGTAGAAACAAGACATGCAGTCTTCTTGGAGGACGAATTGATGAGGGGGAGCACGGTAGCTAGGAAAATAGATCTTGAGGAGAAGAGGGTGCATGCACCTAATCCGATGATTCAGGAGCCATTTTTCTCGCTACTGTTGCCACCATCTACAACCCCGAGGTTGTGGTGCGGCACTGTTGTGACTCCACACGTGACAACAATGGGCGAAAGTTCGAACACATCCATCGAGCCACCAACCCACCTTGAGCACGAAAGGGAGCCGAACATCCACCAACGATAAATGTGCGAACCCTGTGCAAGAAATGAGCAAGAGTCGATGAACTCGACGGTCTAAAGAGAACGAAGACCAGCCATTTCCAAAGACATCTACAAAGTTTACAATGTCGTTCATATGGAGGCGATCCTACCTCATATGAAGAAGCCATGAGTAGCCCTCACTCACCAAGTGGGTGGAGGCAATGGAAGACGAAATGAAGTCGATGAGTTCCAACAATGTTTGGGACTTAGAGGAAATTCCCAAAGGATCCAAAACAGTAGGATGCAAGTGGGTCTACAAAACAAAGTATGACTCAATGGGAATGTAGAAAAGTACAAAGCTAGACTCGTGGCAAAAGGCTTTACGCAAAGAGAAGGTGTAGATTACAATGAGACTTTTCTCCGGTCTCATGTAAGGACTCCTTCGTAATCATCATGGCACTAGTTGCACATTTTGATTTAGAGTTACATCAAATGGATGTCAAGACGGCATTTTTAAATGGAGATTTAGAAGAGAATGTTTACATGAAACAACCCAAGGGTTTTTCATGGAGGGAAGGAACATATGGGATGCCGCCTAAAGAAATCCATTTATGGGTTAAAGCAAGCCTCTAGGCGTGGTATTTAAAGTTTAATGATACCATTAAACGCTTTGGATTCAAAGAAAATGTTGAGGACAATTGCATTTATGCAAAGTTCAAAAGTGGGAAATATATTTTCCTAATTCTATATGTGGATGACATTCTGCTTGCTAGCAATGATGTTGGTCTACTACTAGAAACAAAGAAATTCTTGTCATCAAACTTTGACATGAAAGACCTTGGTGAAGCATCTTATGTTTTGGGCATAGAAATTCACCGAGATGAAGGATGGAGTGTTAGGACTGCCGCAGAAGCGTATTGTGAAAAGATTTTAAAGAAATACAATATGCATGCGAGTAATTCAACACCTGCTCCCATAGTCAAGGGCGAGTTTTGGGAAATCCCAATGTCCAAAGAATCAATATGAGATCGATCAAATGAAGTCGACCATATGCTTGGTATTGGAAGTTTACGGTATGCACAAGTGTGCACTCATACGACTTAGCATTTATCACCGGGGTACTCGGTAGATATCAAGAGAATCCAGGCATAGAACCTTTGGAAGATGGTAAAGAAAGCTTTGCGCTATGTGCAAGGCACAAAAGGCCTCATGCTAACATACGTAAGATCCGATTCCCTAGAGATAAAAGGGTATTCAGATGCAGATTTTATGGAGATAAAGGCGACCGAAAGTCCACGACGGTATGTCTTTACTCTCGCAGGTGCTATTTCGTGGAGAAGCGCCAAGCGATCGATAGTTGCATCATCTACGATGTATGCAGAATTCATAGCATGTTATGAGGCCATGGGACAGGCGTTATGGTTAAAAATTCTTACCCGACTTGAAAGTGGTTGATCGCATCGAAGCCACTAAAGATGTATCTTGTGACAACGAGCCCAGATTCTATGCTCACAACAACAAGTCGAGTAATGCTTCAAAGTCTATAGATATAAAGTATTATGTTGTGAAGGACAAAGTCCAGGATCAAACTATAAGTCTCGAGCATATAAGGACAAAGGATATTCTTGCGGATCCGCTAACGAAAGGCTTACCACCCAATGTGTTCAAGGAGCACATAGCCGGCATGGGTTTAATGGCAAGCCTATGATCCCTGGACTATAGAGGCCCAAAAGTAACATAATTTGTTTCGGAACATGAAGGCATATAGTAGCTGTCAGATTCTATCGGCAATTGAGCTGAGACGATGAAACATGCTCTATGTGTCATTCTGTGATGAAATAAGTAAAGAACAAGGTTAAAAGTAAAGTCGAGATCTAGGGGGAGAATGTTGGATAGATCTCTCCCACGTTCGGGCCCAACGGCCCGAACGGAGTCCCTCACGCGCCCTAATCGGGGGCGCCCAACCCTATCCATGGTTGTGGGCCCCATGCCGCCATGCGTATATAAATAGGTGGGGGGCGGACGCTGCAGACGAGGTTCACCGTGCGCAGCCCCCACAAACATACCCACCGATTAGGGTTCGCACTAGGCCGACGGAAGCTCCGCCACCCGCTCCGCCTCATCCTCCCACGCTCACGGCCGACCTTTACCCATGGCCAACGACGGTGGATCCAGCTCCGCTCGCTCCGGAATCCCCTCGGTTCACCTTGTCAAGCGTAGCGGGTAGTCTCTCTCTCTCTCAGATCTCCTAGATCCAACCCCATAGTGTATCTACCGAGAAGTGTCTAGTTCTAACAAGTTTGACTTAATACAATGTTAAAAGTACACTTATTTGCAGATAGTCCTCAAGCACCTCCCATGATAGGGCATCATGCCCTACGTCCACCACCAGTCGTAAGGCGTCGCGCCCACCACCGTTTCTTAACAAAACGTGTAAGAAAACATGTTCCTTGATTTTTTTTCTCAAATCTTTTGGCGACATGGCCAAGTGGGAGGCAGGGAATTTGTCCGTGGATCAAATTTAGGTGTCTGTATAGAGGGGACTTGGATTAGGTATGTACCAATTTCAGTGAGGCCTTGTTCGGTCGATCCCACCCCCACGGGATCGAGGTCGAAACCCCGTGGATCGGCCGGGGATTTCAACCCGCCCACGCTCTCTGATGCGTTCGGTTACACACGCCATGGGTTGTATCCCCGTCTAATCCCTTCCAAACCCCGCCTTTCCACCTAGGAAAAAACAATCGTCTCCCTCCCTATGGAATCTATCCCGAATTGGTGCGGTGAAAGTCAATCATAGCGCCCCCCACCTTTCGTCACGCGATTGGGAGGTGACAACGTCGGCGGGCAGCAGGGACGGAGGGATCAACGTCAGCAGAAGTAATAGGAGGAGATGAAGGCCGTTGCAAGCCCCCACCTTACTCCATCCGTGTCGGTGTTAGTCAGAGGCATCTCCAGGTAAAGTGGAGCTACAGCGGCGCGAGCTTGACGGCGACCTATAGGGGCTACGGTGCGAGCTCGGCGGCCACTAAAACAACCCATCACGTGCGTCCCCCTCCTATCCAAAGGCGTCCTTCTGTGAGGTAAATCAACTCCTCTTCCTTCACCTCTCATCTCCCCTAAACTATGATTTTTTATGGTTCTTGGTTGGTCTTGCTCTTGTTCTTTGATGTGAGGGTTGAACAGAATGTATACAATGCTTTTGATTCGCTTGCAGATTAAAGATTGATGGTTTCTCTTCTCCCTGTTGATATTTTGGTATTCTAATTAATACAATTTTGATTGGTCAATTTCAGAAATGTTGATGAGGAAAAATGGAATAACAATGACAAAAATTAGTGCCAATAATTATTAATTTAAGATTTGCAGTGCTAAATTACTATAGCCTTGCAAAGCCTGCCCAATTGTGGTCACTTTGTTGCAAAACTTGGTGTACATGATGAGAAAAGTTCTCAGAGAAGTGCATCTCTTAATACAAACAATTTTTCTAATGCAAATGAGCCAATCAAATATAACTAGGTACAAGTAGTACATCACTCCAAAGATCTTAGATTTGTTGGATGGTAAAAACTGAGCAGGGATATCCTCTGCGTCCAACTTGTTCTTAGTTCAGATGGTCTGGTTAACTTGTTCTTTGTTTTTAGTTGATGGTAGGATCTTATGTTGTTGGATCTAGTTGCCGCTGCCATGGATTCACAACATTATACTCAAGAACAAGAACAGCTAAATGAAATCACAGCATTATGACATATTCTGTACATATATTACGACAAGAACAGCTAGATGAAATCACAACTAGTTTATACTCAAGCATGTCTTGTCTATATTTCTGGACATATTCTTGACATCCCAAATAGCTTACTGCTATTTCTCTGAAAAGATAGATCAACATACCATGCTTGAGTTCAAAAATTGACAGTACCACTTGTACTTGTACCATCAGGTCAACAATTCCTCTTCTCTCCTTTGTTAATTCACTAAACGTGTACTTGTACTAGCATGTCAACAATGACAGTACCACTTGTTCTTCTAATTCACTAATTACTGGATTTCATAATATTGGAGTAATGCTTATACTTTGTTATGGATTAGAGATACCACCCTTCCTTTTATTCAGAGATACCTGGACTACGGTCATCTATATTCTGCCTTCACTTTTGAAAGTTTATTACCACCCAAACATGAAATGCATCTTAGTTACATCTAAGATAGTATTTCTGCCAGTAATTGGCTAGCTACTTTTGAATTAGTTATATTAGTGCTAGCATCAATTGGGTACAGTACTGCTTCTTAGTGACTAGTTATAATGTCTAGCCTACTTGCTTGACTATATTTCTTATCACCTAACTATGATTGCCTTCATCTAGTGGATACACGGTCAGGGAAACAAACCTACAGAGGATGGTTTACACTAAAATTTATACTGAACAATTGGTTCTAGCACTGATCCTTGTTCTAGCACTTCAAATTATCTTCTAGCAATTGAGTTGACATACATGTTTGATGTAACTGATCTTTAAGAAAATGCAAGCATGTCTGTTTGTTGCATTTTGTAAGTTTTTCAATGCCCTCCGTGTAAGTTTTTTAATGCTCTCCGTGTTGGCTAATAAAAGCTAAAGAAGCTCATGAATGGACTTCTATGTATGCAGGAAAACCATTTATCCTATATCATGAAAGGAAAGAGCCAATTCACAAACTGCACATCCTAAAGTTATATCAGGTATGTCATACTTTCGGATGCAACTTTGCACCGTGATGAGCTTGGTCAGGTAAGAATTACTACAGGTCACCGCATTTAGGCAGTCGAAGGATGACCGGCTGTAGTAGAAGTATGATCAGACAAAGATACATATGCATTATGGCTATGTGGTTCATTTTAGACATGAACATCATGCTACCAGTATTAGCAAAGGAACCATGACTATGTGGTTCAGTTTCAGCTGCCAATTCAAGCGCCAATTTAGACAGTAATAACTGTAAATGGCTATCTGGATTGCAGGTACGGAAGTTCTTGCCGAGGCAAAGGCGTGTCCAGGGAGGGCGCCGGCGACGTCCCAAACCACGACGTGGAGGGGCGCGAACAGCGCGGTCGAAGGTGGCGGAGTGGGTGTCGAAGAACAGGAGGCCAAAGCTCGACGGCTGACGGTGGCCGTGCTCGATGATGGAGGCGCCCTCAGGGCCGAGCTCAATAAGGTCGCCCACGAGGCCGGCCTGGGCAGGGGAATGGGAAGCGGCCGGCTGGCCGGCAAACAGTAATCCGGGCCGGAGGAAGTACATTTTTAGTGTTGAATAATATATATCATTTCCTGACATTATATTTGCCAAATTGCTTGATGGGCAAGGGTGACAACACTTAAATTTTAGTGTACAAAACTTACAAACTAGTAATACGTGTTCATTCTGTAAATATTTTAGCTAATCTGACTTGAAGCTAATGGAATTCTCCTCCGAGCCATGCCAACCACGTGGTGTAACCGAACGAGATAGGATCAAAGACATGAAGTGTGTAAGGAGTGGAAGGGATTAGGGCGATGGTCCGGGATCACCAAAAACCTAAGCGGATTAGTTCCCTGCAGGGGTTATACTTCCCTAAAAACCGAACATAGCCTGAAAGGATTTAAATTAGGTAGGTATATCTCAAAAAAGTACAGTATATGATTGGCTTGAGGAACGTCTCGAGATTCAGGCAGATGATATAACTAGTAATCGCTTCCTCCCAATGTCAACCTATTCTCTCTATTGTTTAGGAGAAATTACACTTACTTGTTTTTGAGTACAACTCGCAACCGGTTGCTATGACATTTTACTACCACCCTATTGACACCACCTTGTTCCATTTTTATCATGAACCTAATGCCTGGTGGCTACTTGGTCTATACACAGACGAGCTGCAACGCGTGAGGGGTGTCCTACCCTGTTCGCACTCGCAGGTAGCAAGATTTTGCGGCGCCACAATCAATTGTTTTCCAGTAACAAATTTGCAGCGACTAGCATCTCTTCAGGGATCTCGAAGTACAAACATCCAAGTAGTCTTGACATCTAGTAGTGCCACGCTTGTTTGTTTTTCGCCAATATCACAGTATTCCTCATCGGCTCAATATCAGTTTTCAAACCTATGACAACGATGGCAAATGGATACCTCGGCCTAACACATCAATTTATACTGAAAGAAAATGGTCCTGTCCGGTTCATCCAATTTGCATTGTTGTCATGCATATAAGAGCATCTCTAACAGCCGCCCTAAAATAGAGCATGGGCCATGAATAACTACCAATTGCGGCAGTTTGGGGGGAAAAGCATCTCCAACAGCGGCCTCATCCGGTTTTGGCGCCGCTCTCCCCCAGCTCCTCTTACCGCTGCCGCCTCCATCCACCCTGATAGGGGATGCGCGTGGCCAGCACTAGTGGGGCACTGCTGGCCGTGGTGCAGGGAGGGCGCATCGCCGGCCATGCTACAAGAAAGGGGCGGGGCAAGGGCGTCATTTGTGGTGAAGGAGAGGGGCGAGGGCGGGGTCGCTGGCCATGGTGCAAGAGAGGGGCCACGGTAGGCGGAGGCAGCTGCCACAAATTTGACTGAAGATTCTTTGCGATAACAGATATTAGCTAATGATTGACCAAAATTGCTAAGATTTGACCGAAAATTGTCTTTGTGAATTATTTGGTGTGACATTGGAAAAATTTTAACTAAAATTTGGCTCCTAGCAAGTTCTCAAGGCTCGGCCTGCGGCGACCGTCTGATCCGTTCACGGTCTTCGGATTTTAGGATAGCCGTAGCCAATGCTGCAAAATGGGGCACCTAGTAAAGCGACAGCCGTTTTGCTGCCCAAATCTGAAAAACTACTGCCGCATTTCCAAAATCTGCTGCCCTATTTTGTGACAGCTGTTAGAGATGCTTTAAGTTCATGTGCATTTACATGTAGTCTATGATATTGTACACTTGCTAAACCGCTGATGGATATGACCATGCTGCTATTATAGATGTTCTAGAGGAACTTGTAGAATACACCATAAGTTGTGTCAAAATAACCATTGCTTCAGAACACAATGCTCAACTCTAGCAGACCCAATGCACAACACAACAGTAACTCAACTAGATACAAGGTACTCAGCCAAAACCATGATCCAGTAGCACCAAGTTTTCAACAGTTATTCGTCAGATCAGCAGTTCATTCGGTCACAAGCAGCATCAAAACAAACGTAAAAATAAAATCAGGTGTACTTGCAACGTGCTGTTAAACAAGCAAAAGCAAGCAATCATGCAATTTGTTCCCAAATTCATCTCAGTTTGCCATTCCATCAAAAGTTCAGAATTCCATGTCCGGTGGTCGCGGAGCACTAGGCCTGCTGCATACCGGTGGCGTCGCCATGGCGCTCCATGACCCGGCGCATGGCCAGCGCCGCCGCCTCACTCGCCCGCAGCGTCCCGCTGGCCATGATGGCCGCGAACTCCTTCATCACCTCCTCCTGCACCTTCCCCCTCATGTTCCCGAGCGGGTCAGCGGCAGTGGCCTTGGCTTTCTGCTGGGTCTCCTTCTCCGCCTTCTTCTCTTCTTCTTGCTTGGTGGGAGAGTCTGGGACTGCCGCTCTAGAAACTGGAGCTGTAGTAGTAGTACTTGCAGTAGCTTTGCTGGCCACCGCCGCCGCCGCCGCCGGGGGCGTGACGGAGACGGAGGCGGGCGTGGGCACGAACTGCGTGGTCTGCGGCGCGGTGTTGTTCCGGAGCGTGGCCTCGAGGTTCTGGATCATGGGCATGATGAGCGGGCCCATGGGGCTGGACATGACCTCGTTGGGGAGGCTGAGGATGTAGTCGGGGATGGCGGCGCCGACGAGGAACTGCGCCACCTCGTTGCTGAAGTTGTTGCAGTTGTGGCTCATGAGGCGGTAGGTCTCGGCGGTGTAGCGCGGCGCGATGTCGCGGAGGTAGTCCTCGAAGACCTCCCTGGGGAGGTGCGTGACGCCGAGGTCCACGACCCGCACGGGGCGGCCGTACTGCGTCGCGCCCGCCGCCGTGGACTGGATCCCGCCCCCGAAGAAGTACTCGTTGCCGTACACCACCACGCCCGTGTGCCTGAGGAGGAGAAGATCCAAATCCAATCCAGGGACGCGTCAGACCGGGTCAAAATCGAATCGGTTGGGGGAGGGAGAGGGAGAGAGGGGGGGATTACTGACCAGATGGCCTCGATGGGCTTGCCGAGGAAGGAGGTGGAGAGCTGGCGCGCGAGGCCGTTGCTGAGGTCGTACACGTTGAGCGACACCTTGTGACCCTCCTGCCATTGTCGAGCGGCGTCAGATCCCGACCAGACTCGATCGACGACTGCGACCAAACGGCGTACGGAACAAAGAATGAATCGAGAGAGGGGGAGCGAACGGATTCATACCTCTGCCATTATTCTCGCGCAGAAATCGCACTGACCAGTGGTCGAATCTGGAGGAGGAGGAGGAGGAAGACGACGCCGGAGAGGAACAGGAGAGAGTAACGGAACGCGCGCGGATCTGGGAGGACGAGCGAGCGACCAGAGGCGGAAATACGGAGCGACAAGAGGCGCGAGCGAGAGATAAATAAATAATAGTGAAAAACAGGCGAGAATTATTTAAATTAAATTAAACCGGAGAAATTAGTGACGGAAGCTTCTGGACCCGTTCCGTTTCGGAGCCGTGCGGTCGCTCCGGGCCGTCGGATCGGGCACGTGGGCGACGTGGCCGCTGATGGCGTAGGGGGTGCGGGGAGGAAGGGGCCGGCTTTCACTGAAGATTCCGAGCGTGTCGCGACGGGACGGGGATCTTCTCGAAGGAGGGGTCGGTTCGCTGACCGGGTCCGGCTCGAGGTGGAGTCCGACGCGTGGTTGGTCGGGCAGCGGTTGCGTGCGTTGCGTTCGGGTCCGTCCGTCAGGGTCAGGCGTGACGGCTCGAGACTCTTCGCGGTTTTTGTTGGAGACGGTGACCACGGAAACGTGCGAGGAGAATTACGTGTGACGTGAGATGATGATGCCTCACCAGATTTGTTTCCCAAGTAATTCGAAGAGGAATAAACAAGTCTGGTCAAATGATCACGGATATGTGGTGAGATATATAAATAAAATGTTTATTAGTATATTTTCTGTTTTCTAATCAATACTTCGTAGTAGCATACAGTATATGGTAAAGATATATAGACTATCTCCAGCAATTACAAAATAAAGTTAAAAAAAACTAATAAAACACCGAGGTTTTCAAACTCTTCTCGTCGTCAAACGAAATGCTGAAGATCACATATTGTAGACAAAGTCATCGAATATAGATCAAAAAAGATGACTGCCAAAATTCCAATCTAATCTTTCAAAACACTAATTTTACTGAAAACTTCATCCATAAATCGAGTTCCTCGCCCCTCCTAATACCGGCAAAGCCGGCCGAAGAAGGGGGAACCGATCTATGGAGGAGGGGAGGAGAGGCGGCGGCTGAAGGTTTTCCGTATGTCTGCGCACCACAACAAGTTGCTTCGCTAGTACATTTTCTGTTTAGTCTCTGTCGGTTTCCAACTCCTCTACTTCTTAGGGCATGTATAGTGGTATCCAGTCAGCCGTCAGTAAGAGAGACCATCTAGTAGGAAAATAAATTATGTGGAGGAGCGAGGAAATGAGAAATTGCTGAGTCCGTCTATTGAGGTATTTTTTGTCAAATTTGTCCAAATATGGAAACTTTAACCGAATCTGACCCCTGGGGTCGGCGTCATATAAAATGACGCCAAAGATGTGCAAATCGGTGTCAAGACAAAGCAGCGAGGGTTCAGTCTCATGAGGTTGACGCCATGTGATATGGCGCCGAATGGCGCCGACCTCCCGAGGCTATCTCTCGGCTGCTTCGTCTTGGCGCCGTTTAAAATGGCACCGACACAAGGGATCAGATTCCGAATTAGTTTCAGGGAGAAATCAGATTCGGTTAAAGTTTCGCAAAAGTTTCGTCGTTTAGAAAGCAAGGTGAAAGATGCGCACAACGGAGATTCCGGTGTCGGCTGAGACTTGCAGAGGGCGAGTAGAGGCAACTCGCATACTTGATGGATCGATTAATCAAGTCGTCTTTCGATGGAAGCATGCAAATAATTGGGATCGGTTTGTTCATGCTCTTTGTTTCTTTCCTTTTTTTCCTTCCTTTCATTCTTGCCGCCGGCGTATAGCTGTAGCCGCCGCCGTTGCGTGAACCAAGTTCGGCCTTCGTCTATGCTTGCAGGACCTCACTCTATATGCATCACTAGCTTGGTTGTTTTCTAGTTTGGAATCATCTGTTTTGGCGAATTTCGTAAGCTGAATTAGCTCTATGCTATGGCTAAATCTTTACGACAAAAACGACATCCCAAAGTATTTGCTGTCTTTAGGGCTAGCTACAGGTGACACGGACATGTGTTACAGGCCACCGTCTGACCACTGTACATACCCTTACATGCACTTGGTGATGTGATGCCTTTGCGCTCTTAATTACCACGGAGCTAGGAAAAGTCGGTTATATATATATATGTACCTTGTACTAACTTCTTTTGCAGCGCATTTTTCATAGATGAGCCAGAGCAACAAAACATAATAATTACAATCATGAGATATATAGTGCCATAGTGGTAATGTGTTGGTAGCATAAATTTCCATCTTGGTGCACATTCAAGGTTTGGACACGAGATGGACAACAAGAATTAGCATCCAACATCTACGACCTCAAACCAGTGATCTTGCACTATACATGTACAGACATAGGCGACTTGGCCTCGGACAGGACCCTCATCGCCTTTGGTTCCCATTCGATTTTGACTTCCCTTTACTTGGCTGCTACAGTCTCGGTTGTTTCACTCGAAAATGCTTGCACGGCGTCCTGCTATTGGTTGTCATGTTTCTATCTTGGCCTCGCGCATCTCAGGTTATAGAGCACAAGTGATCTTCATGTTCATGAATGAAAAGCTTGTTTGTTCTTCCCCAATACCTCACCATGTTGCATATTGCCTTTGTCGACCATGGCAACTATCAACTTCCATAACATAAACAACTAGCAATGGCGCAAGAGCAACATGTATAACAAAAACGTTTCGTGGCCTCACCAATTTATATTGAAACTTGACACTATGTGTGAAGCACTAGGTATATCATCCAATCTGGTCCACGCAGTCATGCATATATTGACGTATATTCACACACTATTTGTGATATTGTTTCGTACCAAACTAACGTTCTCAAGGAGGATATCACTAGATATATCTGAATCACTATTTGGCCTCACCAATTTATATTGAAAGATGACACTAGATCTGAATCACTAGCTATATCATCCAATTTGGCCCATGCGGTCATACAAATATTGATGTATATTCACACATTGTTGGTGATATTATATTTCATACCAAAAACTTGTGTTTTCCGGGAGGAAACAGGACATGATTTTTTGCACTCTAGAAACTTTCCATTAGTCAGCTATGCAATGTAAGTAGTAACTAAAGCCTACCTCATTCGAAAGGTAGCAACACCATTTGGAATATAATTCCTATTCATTGTCATTTTTCTAGTGCCATACCTCATTGTAGCCTCATGATTATACTATTGAATGGAATTTATGATGTTTCTAACTTCATGTACTCACCATGCAACTTTGGTGCTAAAAATTTCTTGTTGTTTGTTCGGGGAACTTAACCTCACTTGGAAGTATTGGTCGTATCTATGCAACCTTTTGAATGTACCCTCCTTTTAAAATAATAATAATATGTACATAGTATTCTAGAGTCAAATTGTTGGATCGTTATTTACTCTGCTGCATCACCACCGGGATTGTACGTGGTTGAACGAATTTCTAGCTAATGTTTAGTCCCGGTTGATTTTCCTCATCTACTTCTGATAGCATCTCCACCGGCGCCCCAAAGCATCCCCAAAGACTTTAGGGGATGCTAGGCAAAAAAAAATGCCGCACGACGAGGCCTTCCAAAGACCACCGACAGTACAAGACACCCTAAATTATTGTCCGATGCCCCTGCTCCACCGCCGGAACACGGGGGTTCTAGTGGGAGTGCCGGCAGCACCAGCAAGTGAACTCCACGTAGCCATAGGTTTGTGTCGTCGGTCATGGAATCTCAGAGATCTAAAAGTGTGACTAGGCATGTGTCCACATGGCATAAATGTGTCGCTACTAAATAGTCCAAAATTTTAAGTGCTCCTCGAGAAACATAAAGTAAACATGGCCTGAAAGTGAAAGATCGGAGGTTTGCATCGATGGACATAAAAATGTTTTCCTTTTCTGTTTTCTTTTAAAGTAATTTTCAAATATTTTTAAAGAGAAAAATATGCATGAAATAGATATTTAATTTGAGGTAAAATAGAGGGATAATTTTAGGAACAAATGGTTTAACAAAAAATAATTTGGTACCAAAAGATGCAATGCATGATGTCATGATGATTCAAAAAAACATCTAAATTATAATATATGGAACTTTCGGGACATTACACTAGGCCTCAGTCCTTATCATGTGAGTACTAGTCACACATGATTACTTCAACAATCATAAACATTGTATTGAAATACTTGAAAGATGCATAGAAAATAGTCTTACAACGTCATTAACCGTGAAGAAATCAAGATTACAAGTATTGGACTATGACTATCGAGGGAATGTATGTGGATATGGTGGTGGTGGTGATGGCGATGTGGATTGTGG
This sequence comes from Avena longiglumis, assembly GCA_030063025.1. Taxonomy (NCBI): domain Eukaryota; kingdom Viridiplantae; phylum Streptophyta; class Magnoliopsida; order Poales; family Poaceae; genus Avena; species Avena longiglumis. Next base: position 495,059,463 of record CP125978.1, on the reverse strand, counting down.
AATGATGAAGGTGCGGTGATTGAATGGGGTTCTCTCTTCTCCGGTGGCTTTTCCATCTCCTCATATAATGCATCATACACGATTAGGTGTTTGGAGGCTTTCGTTATGAATATGCTGGCGTCACTTCACAAATGTTGGTCGGTTCAATGATCCCAGACGTTGACACCTAGTATGGATGAACAGTGCAGTTAGGGAGGTCGTACTAGTGCTCGTTAAAGCTCAAGAAGGTTGTCTTCACGACCGCTTTGACATGGGAGAATTGCCAGGTCGTAATTCCTCCTTTATTTCATCATTAATACGTCCATTTTTACAAAAAAAGTAAATAACCAAAGAATTTGCACATTTATGCTATAATTAGTGATTAATGGCATGTCTAGAGGGATAATCTCATCAAATCCATCGGCAATATTCGGTTTAAACGAGAATAAAATGAGTTGATTTTCCATCCATAGGTAGATGCCAAAAAACTTGTGTGGCTAACACTTGGCTAGACACAAAGGATGGCGATGGAGAACCTCTACCGATGGCTTTCGTCATGGCCTCTGTCAGAAGAGGTGAGCATGTAAGTGCCTACTTCCATAAATGAGCCGATGCATTGGCCCTGGCAATATGGTCGCCATGGACCGCACCAGAATCGCTTGTTTGTTCTTCCCAAATATCTCACATGATTGCATATTGGTTTTGTCAACCGTACCAACTATCAACTTTCATTGGAAAAACAACTAACAACATCTTAAGAGCAACATGTAGAACATAATGTATGGCCTCACCATTTATAATGAGAGATGGCAATATCCTTGAACCACTATCTAGATCATCCAATTTGTCCCTATGGTCATACATGTATTGATGTGCATCCACACATCGTTGGTGATATTGCTTATTACCAAACCATTATTTTTGTGGAGGAAACATGACATGAGTGCTTACTAGTAAAGAACGCCTACTTCATTCAAAAAGTAGCAACACCCGTGGAATATCATTCTTATTCATTGTCATTTTTCTAGTGTCAAGTACCGCATGATAAGATCATGCTAATACTTTTGAACGAAGCTTATGTTGCTCCTAACTTCCTATAGACAACATGCAACTTTGATCTTGAACTTCCTTAACTTGTCTCTGCTCGGGCAACTTAAGGATGCCGGACACCGGAAAATGGCTTTGGCACTCGAGCTCTATGGAGGACATTATTTAAAAAATTCAAAAACTTGATTTCAAAGTTTAGAAAATATAAAAAAGTACATAGATGTAGTAAAATATGTATACACTACAAGTGTGCAAAATTCTAGTCTAAAAGGCTCAGAAAAAACGATAAATTGGACAATTTTTGGAAGATTCAAAAGTTCACACTTCTAGATCTGCATTTTTGACTTTTTTTTATAGGATGGAATATTTGGTATTTTTTTATTGAAATTTTACACATGGATAGAATAAATCATTGACTACAGCCTGGTATTTTTTATGAACTTTTTGAAGAACCAATTTTTTTTAAGATCTCGAAAAAGTCCTCTATGGAGCTCGGGAACCAAAACAATGCACTTTGGCGGACACTGACTTTTGTAGATCCCAAGGAGGAAGGGGGTGATCACGGCCACCGGCACCGAAACAAGTCCACATTGGGGTGCAGTACATCGGCTACACAGAAGACGGAGCTCTGACAACATTTAAGTACTTTGTTGATAGATAATTATAAACCAGTAATGTGATAAAAAGGATAACTGAACAAATCCCATGATTCAAGGATCGCAAGAGCTTTGGTACCTTCGGACACGAGGCATTTCTGGGTTTTTTAATTCATTCTAGTTGTTTATTCACTTACGAAATATACAACAGTTAGACCTTGTTTACTCCTAGGGTATTTCTACCCCTTAGTGGTTTGGGGATGGGAGGGGATTTGGTGAATCCCTCCCTTTCACCCAATCCTCTTGTTTCCCCTTATTTCCCTGTATTTCCCAGTCCCCTCTGTTTACTTTGATTTTTGGGGATGGGAGGGGATTGTGATGTATTGAGCTAGATAATAAAAACTGGAACTTTACTTCCACATGGATATAGTCATTCAAGTAAAAAAATCCAACCTTTGCACTAAATATATGATTGTCTATCGCACAACCAGTTCGCAACAAAATATAATGTTTAATTTTGCACAGCGATACAAAGAAACACCGAAACATCAGCTTTGATATTCCTAGAAGAAGAATATTTTGGTTGAGTATCTATTTTTCATGCTCCTGTCAAATGCCAGTTTTAGAAACATCAAGTTGGCAAGAGTAATATATGATGGCATCATTTCCGGCTCCTACCACATGATTTCATCAACATCAACCTATTATAGAAGGTAACAGATGCAAGTTAGGCCATGTTTACTTCATGAACAAATAAGAGATATGTACTACATGAACAGATCAGAGACATGTACAATATAAACAGAAAAGATAAATACACTACTCAGAGACACGAGTATGATCGGAGCATGTACAAAACGAACAGATAAGAGACATGTACCTACAATTCACAAGTGGGAATCAGATCCAAAGACACAATGAACATTATAGGCAACAAGTTAATATTAAGACATTGCATATCACTATTTATTAGGATATAAGGTTTACACACACGAGTCAACAAATTCTACAGGACCAGTACGCCTTAACCTAGCTAGCACATAACATCATCCTCTCAATTCTCACGGCTAGTAGCAACACAACAACATGATCAAGACTAGCAATTACTCAAGACAATTTATCACAACATAACCAAAGCATTCTGCTACCTAGCAATGTGCATTGTTGCATATTAACATTAGATTATCCCAACATGTGTGTTGTATCATCGCATATAACTAACAGAACTCCTAGTGCATATATGATTGAAATCTTGTTAATTCAGAACATGCATGTTGTACCAACGTGTATAACTAAGAACATTGTGTCTTCATCCAGTGGTTCTAATCCATGCACATAAACCATTCGCCTCAAGCAATCGGTTGCACACACTCACCTCGACGCCAATATGGTTGTTGGTCCACGCTGGGGTAGAATTTGTTGTAGAAGGATTTTGACCTCGATTCTGCAATGTTGTAGATCGGTAGGCATGGAGCCGGTCGTCCCTGTACTGCTACTTGCCGCACGTACCTGCAGAGAGAAGGAAAATGTGAGGGCGACAGAGATGAAGAGCTAGTGATTTGTTTCTATTAAATATAGCTATTTTATAACTCAACCTGAAAACCTAACAATATTGGCATCATACCCGATTGAACCATCCCACCCATATAGAGGTGACCTAATCTGAGTCCGTCTAACAATGTATATACGTTCTCTAATAGAAAGACCAGCATGGTTATTCCTTGTAACTAACAAACCTAAGGGGGGTCAGAACAGTCCATCGTATTCACATTAAGCAAGATCTATGCACTTTATGTAGAGTCACTGGATGCAAGTGAATAAAAAATATTGCATTGGATGTATAATTTGGTATTTTGAGGGAGAAGTTGTCAGCTACCTCCTACATTCTCTACATCACATTCAGTTCATAAGTCTTCAGATTTCAAAAAAGAAGTCTGCAATAAAGTATGATACACCTACCTCTGCTTTAGCTAAAGATTAAGCAATACAATCTTAATTTCTTCAGATTCCATGAGGCTCTGTGGTCCGCCAGCGAGCTTGGCCAGATTCATTAGATCTTGGGCATGTCGCCGGGGGTGTTGGGTGGAAGGGGCTGCGGTGGCGGATCCGATGCGTGAGGAGCAGATGATTTCAATGCGATGTGCTCTAGGGAAAAATTGTTTTCTTGAATAAGCATTGGCACTAATCAAGTTGACTTAATAGAAAAAATATCTAGACTTAATAGGACAAATACCTAGTGTTGGCTAGTGTACAACGACATACAGATATTTGAATTAAGTGCTTAATGTCCTGATCATTACTACTGGAGGTTATTGCAGGAGCGCTCACCAGCTCAGGAAACATTGTCGCTGCTCCAGAGCTTCTGGATGTCGTCAAATAGCTTCCTCCTGGATCCAATGGTGCCAATTCCAATGTCCTTGAGGTCCTACAGGGTGAGCAGCGGGAGCACCTCTTCGTCCACCTCGTGGATCTGGAACACCGGCGTAAAGAAACAGAGCCCGTCTCATACTAGGAAGCAAGCACTATCCGGGGAGGACGGCACGGAGCTCGACTCGCCGGAAAGGACAGAGAGATACGGGGTTGGCGATCTTGGTGCTGCAGGCCGCTGCCGGTGCGACGTCCATGGCGGCCGTCGGTGACGGCCACAACTAATCTCTACTATCTAAAAAGAACTTTGTGGTTCCGTTTTATGCCACTACGTTGCTCCCTTCGTCCCACTTTGTCCGACACTCCACGGGCAGTTTTCTCCTCTCCGCAAATCCGATCCCCGCTAATCACGTCTCCACCCTCCGCTGATCACGTATCAATTCTCAACAGCATGGATCAAGCGTCCGAAACAAACAAGCCATAGAGGCCACCACCATAGACCCCTCTCTCTCGAAATCGCCTCAACTCACCATCCCCGCCTCCGTCCGACGTCCCCGCTTCTCCCCCTGCCCGCCACCTTCACGCGTCCCAAGCACCACCTCCGCCATATGCCGTCCAGGATGCATCAAGTGCCACCACCTCCAAGGATTTGAATCCAGCGCCTGCCCAACCTCATCCCAGACTTGCGCGACTCCCGTCTCGGCATCAACCTTGCCATTGCCGCTGACCACCTCGCGTCCCCGGACACCGCGCGTCCATTCGATATATGCCCGCGCGTCCGTGCCTGGCCCCGCCCGCAACCTCTCCATGGCCTCACGCACCGTAGCTCCGCCAGCCATTGCGGTGCCTCGCCTCGATCCTCGCCTCCGCAGACGCTTCCGCCTTCCTGCACGCCTTCTTCGCCAAGAACCACGGGCCCCGCCGCTTCACTGCCGTGCATGCTCGCAGGTTGAATGAAGGTGGAAGATGAGTTCCTCTTTCCTTTCTCTTCTTGAATTTTGGTTGGACACGATTCTGAAATTTTGGTTGCACTCACAAATAATTGTGAACAAGACTGTGGGATGGACAGATCGCATAAACGATAGTCTTCCAGTATGTGCAGCGGGTAGCCTTCAAATTCAGAAATTCCTTACTTTAAATCCCTGTAGTAAACTAAGACATTATACAATACTTGATTTGAACTGTGTTTTCTTCCACGATTTAAAATACTTTGCCATTTATAATTAGAGAGATGTACATTGGTTGATTCGCAATCTGACATTTTTGCGTTCCATCCGTCTTATGTATTCATGGACACCATCCTTTCACAATTTCATTCTTTAAAAGTTGGAATTGTGTGACAATTCATACCAGGCCATGTTTCATTGGTGGAACTATTCAGGTATATATATAATGTGTTACATGACAGTGATCGTATGATTACGAATGAGGTATTTTTCTCACTTTTCCTCAATGTGAAGTTGCTCCATCCTATTATATTATCATTGATCGTGTGTTCGGGGGAGCTTCGATGTCATTAGCTTTCGATTTTGGCTTTCTAGGGGCAGAAGAAGGGTACTAGCTCAGACCGGTTTCCTACAATATACTGTCCTGTATGACATTATTGTGCAATTATTTTTCATTACCATGTATTGATTGTGATGATTTGAACTGTTAAAAGAAAGGGGAATGAGCCTAACAGTGCGTAATGAGATCAGAAGAACCTCACATGTATATCTGTGGATTGCAGGGCCTAATTATTGTATTTGAGCAGGCGTCTAGCGCCATGAAAGCATGGAGCAGAACTCTTCGGTGATGCTTTAGGATGCAAATACTCACCCGACATCGCCGTCTAGCCCGCCAGACTGCTAAAGGAGGCAAGGAAGATCGCAAGTGATGGAGATGTGAGGAGAAGGTTAGAGCGTCCATCGACGGATCATGGACTGTCTTGAAGAGCCTTCAATCAAGGAGAATAAATAGTCAGGTGTACAAGTTTGTGCATTTCTCTTAGTTTATATGCTCAAGAAAATGTTTAGATTCGAATCAGATGCTTATTTGATGTCCTCGCTAGCATGCACTTAATACTTCTGGAATATATAGAGATTGCAATTCTGCTTGAACTACTCATTGTAGATGTTAGTTCTGGCCCACAACCATTTTGGATGTCAAATATCCTCGTCAGAGTAACAACTAAACCAATCATTTAGTACAATGTCATCCCCATGATTGGTTATTTGGTGCATATGATTCCACTAAATTTGCACCTACAACCATTGCAGATTACTGTGATATCCTGATGTGCGAACCTAATTTTTATCTTAGGTGTCTCCCTGGCCAGAAGTCCGCCGGTCACCGCTTACGGTATGTTTTTGGCTGAGGAAAGAAGTTAGTTGCATCTTCAACGGTTTGTGAAATATTGGTGCAAACACAATCTAATTGTGTGATGGTTTACTTGTGTAGTTTTCACTGTCTGTAGAATTTAATTTGAAAAATTCTCTGATGATCTATATGGTTTTTTCCCGTTCACATGGGTTGATTAGAGTGTAGATATGACCAGGCCTACATTTTTCTAAAATCCAATCTTATTTCTTATGTTTCAGATGAAAATATTCATTTTTTTTATCAAATGTTTGCGTGAAGTACAGCTTCAGATCTACTAGCAGAGATAGGCATCGTTTTCAAATTTTGACAGCAAAGTTTATTACCGCAAGGGAGTGAAGAAGAAACTAAGCAATTGAAGAATGGAGCTGGCAATAGCAGTCTGACGGACAGGGAGGTTCTGTTTCTGCTAGAAGAAGCATCCGCAAAGTGTTGGTCTGTAGGCTAATACGAGACCAGACTTCCGTTTTGTAATTCACCCGTGGTTTTGTCTTCTCCTTGGTTTTTATTTAGAGCAAGTTTCTGATCTCTATTTTGCATGGGAAAATTGCTGTTACTTGTGACAATTGTGATTTTTATCTAAATCTTATTAATTTTCATGTACCTTATTCCCTCCAACAAACGAAGCTAATGCATATTTTCCAGTTCTTATATGGGCTTGGTTTGTCATGCAGTAGAAAGAAAGCAGCAACGTTGGGGGCACCGTGAAAAAACGACATGCCAGTTGTGAAGGTTCACAATGAGGTGACATAGCCATACCATCCGAGATTGTGTTAACGGTTGAGCAAACAGAGCAAGTGGTGCCCATGATCGTCGAACCACCTGCACGCAAAACTGTTTTGCCACACTCAAGAACTAGGAGCTGGTCACACAAGGCGCTCCTATGCATGAATCAGTGAGCAACTTGGAGTATAAAGAGTTTCACGGTCAGCCTCTCGTATATAACATTCATATCTAATGGAAAAATGGACTGTCGGATGAAGTACCTTTCATTTTCGCAGACAGTCAACCATGGAAACTCCATGGACTTTCTTATTGAAGAATTTAAGATGCAATTGGATGATTCGTGGATGAAGTAAGATATGCCAGGTTGAGCCTCTTATGGATTAAACATATTCAAGAACAGTTGATGAGTTCAATCAGTACATGAATCAGATTAAAAGTGAATCCAATAATAAGCAAGCTTATGAAATTGACGTATGCGGATAGAGAGTCTTGTAATGTATAGGCTGAGGTATTAATCGCCTCTATGTAACCAGAAATTGCAGGAAGAAGTGAGCAAAGCTCACTCACTCAATATTAATCGGATCGATTGATTCAGCGGGTACAAGATAGATAAAGAAAAGAGTCTCTTCATTTTTTGGCTTCTCTTCATATCATAGAGTCGAACCTAGACTAATAAATTATGGTTCAGATAGAATTTTATGGGTACAGTTGTTAGTCTCGAGAACTTTATAGTTTATACTAGCTCTTACCCAAGGAATAGTGTCTGGTCCAATGGTCGGCCTAGCAAAGAAAATTGATGAAACAACAATCACTGATGGCAAGATTCAAAGACTGTTATACTTCAGAAGACCCAGCTCCGCAAGATAGCTACCCTACCTACCCAAGAACTCCAGTAACAAATTGGAGCGCTGCAACAAGCATGCAAGAATAAATTCAGGCGATCGATGCACATAGGAGGCAACTGAGAAAAAATTAAGTCAAATAATTAACTGGAGTGTGGATGAGGATGGGAAAGGGATGAACATGAATGCATGATTTGCCCTGTGGAATTGATGCACATTGTGGTTAAATGCATCATGCATGCACTATTATGACTGATTATTGGTGCACCTTTATACTAACTAAATAGCTGATTTAATTTCAATGTGTGCAAGCGATGGATTAACCTTTCATGACTATTCATCACCCATCATATTCATGATTATTGCGCCTTGAAATTTTGCATATTATTTGTCAATCCTAACCAACTAAACTTTTCATGGTGTATCTCTTTGAGAGATTTTCCGTTGATGAGAAGAATTTGATCAAACAAAGCATTGTATATGATACTCCCTCTGTTTCATAATATAAGATGAACGGAGGGAGTACAATATTACAATTGAGAGTATGCGGTAAGCTGATAACTTCTTGAAGACATGCAAATTGAAAGCAGCATCAGGATTCTCATCATGAACTTGATTCTCTACACTTAGCAAATTAAGCATGATCGCGACCTAACGCAGGTCCCCTGCACCTGATAAGCACGACCTCCATATAAAAAGTTCGATAAATGTTTATTGTGATTTATTTTTCTAGGTGCCCGATGAATCTCTCACCTAAGCAATTTCTATATTTTTTTCTTCGAGTTCTCTGAATTTAGAAGTGAAAGTTCCTTGGTTCCATTAAAAGAAATTTATTTAATTACTAAATTTTATTCCCTCCGTTTAAAACATAAGATGTTTTAGGTTTGTGAAGAAAATGTATCTAGACTGCTTTAGTGTGTAGGTTCACTCAGATTTAGAATGAACCTACACACTAAAACAAGTCTAGATACATTTTCTTTATAAAGCTAAAACATCTTATATTTTAAAACGGAGGGAGTATAGGGTTTAGAAAACAATTTTATTTTTGTGACCCAATTTTTTTCCTCTTCCCGTTGCGACGCACGGGCATTTTTCCTAGTAAGGACAAAGGAGTACCGAGAAACCCTAGATAGGGGAGAGAGGTGAAGGGGAGAGGGAGAGACTCACCGGAGAGAAGGCCAAGTAGTGTCCGCCGTCGGCATCGGCGGCGACGTCCCCAGGTCGGAATGAGAACATAGTAAATTAAAATAACTTTGCTGCTGCATGCATCTTGCATGTCTCCTGACAAAAAACGCTTCTCACATAGCATCAAATGCAAAATGGTTCATATCTCTATCGTCTTTTTCTTTGAACCGGCGTCACATAGTACATGGCCTAAGCAAGCCATAATCGGTCGAGGCTTGATTAATCAACCTTGGCACTACTGTAGATGCAGGACAGAAACAGGTGACTCTGCAACTCCGGGCACTGCTGCTTCTTCAGACATGTCTCGCCCAACCAAATGATTAGTCAATCATCCATGACTAGATCCTAGTCTGAAATGCAACGATCGACCAATGCAGATTGTTCTTCTCTTTTTAAGTTTTTATGGCAAACATGTACCTTCTTCTTGTCATAGTTTTATTTTCTTCTGAAGAAAATAAATAGTACTGGCAATACCTGAATCTCTCGTTTGCACAGGCCTGAGCCAGCATGGACACGACCATACTCTCCTTCCCCGGGAGGAGCACGTCCTTGGCGTCCCCAGGGATCATGTGGAGGACGGCGGCCACGGCCAGGCTGGTCCTGTCGACGATCCTCGTCTTCAGACCGGCCTTCCTGATCCTCGTCTTCGTACCCTTCACGAAGCATCAGCGCCCAATACAATAAGTCGATGAATCTCAGCGACTCAATTAATTAGTGTCACTTAATTTCCCTCAACATTACCAAGCTAAGGGCCCTAGCATCGTTTTCCCTCATGAACGCATCTGAAGATTTTTTGAAAGATCTTGATCATTTGTGGCAGGAACCTTTGTTCGATGTACCCAGTACTAACTTTTTTTCTTAACACATAGTACTTCATAGGAGAGCCGGCCAGGTGGTAAAAAATAACAAATTAAAATCATGATATATGGTGATGGTGAACCCAACAAATGAAAAAATCATTTTCAGAAAAGAAACAAATGTCAGGTTCCGCTGGGCGCACATTCGAGCTCCAAAGTCCAAACACACATGGATGGATCAAAAATTGGAATCCAACATCATATGCCACGAACAGTCATCTCGTATTTTTACAAGTAGAGCCTCAAACAGTGTGGGCTCAAGTAGGTTTTTCATGGTGGTTTGTTCTCTCGTTCCACTTCGACTTCCCTCGACGACAACCTGCTATTTTGTTTTCCTCAAATGAACTTGCATGCCTTCCTAATTACTGTTGTGACTTGTCTATCTCGACTTCATGGACCTCAGGTTACAAACACCAATAGGTTGGCAACCTTGATGGACAAAAGGCTCCTTTGTTCTACCCCAATATCTCAACCATGTTGCATATTAGTTTTGTCAACCATGCCACAACTTCCATAAGAAAAGACAACTAAGAAGGCGTTTTGGTTAGAGAGTTTGGGGGTTGTTTTGGGGCTGCGGGTTTTGTACTCCATAAGAAAAGACACTAACTATTACCAAGTTTTGTACTGTGATTCTGTCACTTTGTGCTAGGGCATGCCCAGTTCTCTTTCTTCTATCTAATAGCATGGTTCAAAAAAATGGCTGAAGAGTAACATGTAGAAAAGAAATGCATAGCCTCACCGATTTATATTGAAATATGATAGTAGGCTTGAAGCAATAGCTAGTTCATCCAATCTGTACTTGTGGCCATACATTATTTACATTCACACATGGTTGGTGGGTGATATCATTCCTAACCGAACCATAGTTTCTGGGAGGAAACACAATATGAATGCTTCCATTCTAGAAAGCTTCCTTTCTTCAGTTACACAACACAAGTAGTAACTAACACCTAGTATTGTCATTCATAAAGAAGTCCCAAACTAAAAAACGTTGGAATATAGTTCTTATTCACTGTCATTCTTCTAGTGTCAAGTACTTCAATACCCCATGGTAAGCTCGTACTAATAGTTTTGATGGATCCTTTTTCTAACTTTCCTATAATATCCCTAGGGAGAAAGAGGATAATGATGACGATTACCCAGAGAGAAACAAGTCCACTTCTTGTTTGGGGGTAGCACATCACTACTCACTACATCGGCTACACAGAAGAGAGAGATTTGATGACATTTATGAACTTAATTGTCATATAATCATAAAAAAAGTGACTCAAAACAACATCATTCAACAAATCCCCTGATCAAGGATCACAATATGTCATTTTGGTGCCTTCCCGGTACAAGGCCTTTTTTGGATTATTTTAGTTAATATAGTTGTCTAGTGACTTATGAAATGTACAACAATTCATGGGATTGTTCATGTGAAGTTATCTACGACTTTAGATGGTCAATTATAAGTATTGATGGAAATATTACATATTTAATAGTTGCTAAAATATAGAGAAATAGTCCTAGAGTCTCTCCAACAGGCCGACCCATTTTGGATACAAAATGCGTCTGATTTCGTCGGCCGGTGAACATGAAAATCAAACGTGGCCTTTTGGATCAGGGGTACGCCCAACGGCTAAATCCCTTTTTTCCGAAACATCTCACTAACAGAACATAATTTACCCAACAAATGCAAAGTTCATAGTTAGAAAATAAACAAGTGTAAGGTTCCATTAGGCACACATTCAAGCGTCAAAAACATGGTAATAAGGACTAGCCTCTAGGGTTAGCCCAATCTTCAGGGTTCTCTGTGTAGATGTCGAGGTAATAGTGTGGGAAAAGGAGATAGGTAGGGGAAGCGAACACACGCCACACGAAAAACGTGTTGAAAACCCAACCAAAAGACAACGCAATAAACATGCAATTGCGTCTGGGGAGCCGATGCATCTGTGCAGCGCACATCCTCCCATCTCCAACCTCGTGGGCCGAGGGACCACATGGTAGCGACCCAATGACCTTCTTTCTCTAGCCATTAATGGAGGTAGGTTGAGTCCAAAGCTGACCGCACCGATTGATGCCTGCGGGGGACATCCTGCTCGATGCATGCGCTAGCCACTGGCCTTCATCAATGTTAGCGTTTTGGCATCAGTGCTTTCAATGTCTTGCCTTTTTAACAGGCCACCTACGGCAATTTTCTTCCAAACTCTCATCTTCTTCTATTCCCCCTGCACATGATCGAAAGGAGGGTGGCTAGGACGGCCCTCGGGCCCGGTGTGTGGCCGAGGTCGGCGAGGAAGAGGCAGGGCAAGGCCATCACGTGTCTCCACCACCGTCCTTGTCACCACCCACGTGGCGACCATTGTCTTCTGAGCCCGCCGTTGTCGTCCTCTCTGGCTTCAAATTCAATATCAACATCCTCTTGGGCGATAGTTTCATCAGGATTCACCTCCCCCACAAGTTCGTGTTTGTCAACACCCGGATTTTTAATCCCAGATGCCTGTTATGCCATACATCGCAATCCCAGGATTACCATTTTTGCGAGACATAATAGATTTGGATATCACAGTACATCATCCATTACAAACCATACATAAGGTCTTACACAAATAAGGATCTCATGATCCAGTTCTTAATACAACTCAAGCAGCGGAATAACGTAATAGTAAAGATAGCATAAGCGAAGCTCCATCTTCGGGGTCATAGGCAATGCTGACGATGGGAGATGATCCTAGTTGTCATAACCTTCCTGCGGTCTGTCATCCTGATACTACTCTTCATAGTCTGGCCACGAGAATAGCCAGGGACAAAGCCATGAGTACTCTTTAAGTACTCACAAACTAATACTAACAAGTTAAGGGGGTTTTTGTAGTAGGATACTAGGCTCTAAGGTTGTTTTGCAAAAAGCCAGATTTACCTCTACTAAGTTCAGAAGCAAAGAAAACTAGTTGAAAGTTTTATAATCCTAAATGGGAACTTAAATTCATGTCACAACTCTGTTGTGGTCAAGTCAAAGTCACAATTCATTTCACAAGTCATTTTGAAAACATCTGAGGAGGGAACAATATGGCCACTCCAACTGTCCATAATCGCGGACGCAGCTATTCGAATAGTTTGACACTCTGCAGAGATTGTACACTTTCACCACAACATTCGATACATCTGTCAGGAACAATCCTAAATTCACCATACTCAGATAATGAATAATCAATCTTAACCTTTCAATTACACACCCTAGTATAGGCACATCTCCGTGAGTTTGGCCTCCCAACCATGACAACCCGTCATCTTGGGTCTGCACATGTGGACAATCTTCACAAGGTAGCCTTAGCTCGCACCTTGGCCATGAGGGAACCGATACTAAGGTATATAAATTTCACCAAGCCCTACCCAAATCTCGGTATTGTGGTTGTACGGGTAAAATTGGAATGGTATCGCATCCGCACAACCATCAGTTTTATAAAGATCTAAGGCTCATGCCTCCACATTTTCATCATCAAAATCATCTAGTGTTCTAAACACATGGCAAAACAGTTCAGAGAATGACTCATCATTCTAAGGTTTTCATAACCATTTTCACCAAGTATTCCCATCTAAAGTTGATCAAGTTTTATACTTAGCACTAGCATCTACAAGGGGTGATAAATACTAATGAGGGGTGGTAAATACTAATAAGGGGTGGTAAACAAGTTTAGGATTTGCTAAGTTCAATCTCATGCCTTAGGATGACATCAAGATTATCTAACTTAGGCCAAATTTTATGCTCTTTATGCTACCTTTAGTTATCTTTCTAGAATCTATAAGTCACCATGTAAACTCTAAGAAAAAGCTTTGATAAAGAAAATAAAGTACTTAAGCTTGCAAGTAAAACTAGGATTGGGCATCCTCAAATGTATCTAACCAAGCATGCTTAATGCAATGCATAGGTTCTCTAACTTTCATAGTTGCAAGGTTAATAGCTTGCCTTGAGCAGAGCAGTGGTTGAACTTCTCCCCGGCTTCTTCATCGTAGTATCCTCCTTCCTCCTTGTATCCTTGGTCGGTAGTAGCGTCTATAAATAAATACGAGGTACACAATCACCAAACAATACTTAACTATTTTTAATCATCACACAAAAAGTCACACTAGATGATCCAACATCATCACTATTATCACAAGGATTAAATCACTTGTCTTATTTCTTTTATTTGAGAAAAGTAATTTCTACTCATTGAAAAACTACTTAAGATTTAATATTCTCCAACTCAAACATGGGATCATGTTGGCACATGTCATCCCCACATATTTCAAAGATATGAGAATGTGATTTAAAGTGGTGTCACAATTTAATAAGGTTTAACCTTTTTATTTCAATTAAATAAAGTGACTAGAAATGCCTATGTGGCATTCTTTTATTACTTGAACATTATTTCTACAAGTAAACCCCTATGTTTTTATATATTCTGAAAGGTATGATCCAATGTGAATTTTGAGAGTTGGAATCAACTCAAAATCTTTTATGGTTGAATTTTGAAAAATGTTTGAATACAGAAAATCTTCTGCCTTGTTATTTTTACCATGGTTGATCTATAGCTCCAAATGGTTCGAATCCAACGGGCTTGGATTAAGCATTTCAGTATCTTTCTAACAAAATTGGTTTCTTGCATTTTGGTTTAGTGAATCAAGCTGGGTTCATTTTTGAATCCAGGTACAAAACTATGTTTGAAATTAAATGAATAAAGCTTAATTTGAATTGTTGGGTCACGGGGGATGTTTTACTGGGCCGGCCCACTACACACAATGTAATGCACGGCTGGTTAAATGGTTGTCCCCACGCGTTAGTGAGGCGGGGAGGGGCGAAGCAGTACGAGGCAACGTGGACCGTGGGATCTGGTTCTAATCAGACGGCTCTGGTTTATCGTCCATGTCGGGCAGCACCGGCGAGACAGAACCCTAGCGCGGCAGGTGGGGGTCGTGGGAGGCTCACCGGGGCTCAGGCGAGGGTCGGCGACGGGGGCGAATGACGAAGTCGACGACGGCGGTGCTCCTGGTACCGGCAGCTTCTCCTGGGGCGGCTCCAATCGATGACTCCCTTCTCCCCCTACAACAGCGGCGAGCTCCAGCAAAATTCCGGCGATGCGCTCCTCGTCTTGCTCCGGGAGTGAGGTGGGGTGGTTCTGAGTGAGAGGGGAGTGAACTGGTGAAGAAAAGCGATGGAGGCCTCTATTTATAGTGGCCAAGGGGACCGACGGCGCGGCCGAGCTCGCCGTGGTCGACGCAGGGCTACCGCATGGGCGACGGGGCGGTGTTGTCCGGCGGTTTCAACGGCGCGATGGCGGCGTGGTGCTGATCGGTCAGAACACGCAGATGCTCTGGGCGGGTCCGACGGCGATTTTAATGTCGCACAACGCGCGTGGTCCGCGCGGCGGCGAACGGGCATGTCTGGCGGGATGCTGGGGTGCTGGTGATCATCCCTGCAAGCAGCGAGGGCGGCGCGCGGTCTGTGGGTGCTGGTCGAGCGTGGCGCACTGGCGCGCGCTCGGCATGGTCGCAGAGGAGTTTGGCATGGGCGTTCTGGGTGGTCCAGGGGTTATCTGCGCTCGGGGCTGGGACAGAGAGTGGCGCGGGATGGGGTGCTCTAGACATGCTTTCTAGGCTTAGTGTTGCTCGTAGCTTGTCATTTACACTAGGGGTTACAATGGTGCTCTCGGCATGCTTGCCATTAATGGCTAGGCTTGCTCACAGTGGTGCTAAAGATTGTTAAAGAGGCTAGATGATCTACTAAGAGCTGGTTGGAACCAGAGAGGGAACAAGGTTGGCCAATTTTACTGCACACTATAGTGTTTGATGTTTGTTTGTTTGATGCCAGCAAGGTGTTGATGAAATGGCCGCAAGAAGTTTAAATTTGAATTTTGGATTCAAACTTGGTGGGTTTTCTAGGCACATACTAGTGAGTGTCTAGTTAGTTGGATTAGTCAAGGGGCACTGGTTTGGTTGGGATTTTAAAATGGGTGATCTTCACATATGATAAAGATTCAATTTTGATTTGTGATTTGAATGAGGTTGCCAAATGTTTCTGTAAGTTTGAAAGGTGGGCTTTGATTTACTTTTACTTGTTCTAGCAAGGGGTGAAAAGATTTGGAAAAGTTTATGTTTGAAATCTTGGACTAGAAACACTCAAAGTGACCTAGTGAGCAAGATTGGCAAAAATGACCATTTGCTTTATTTTATTTGTTTTTTATTTTTTTTCTTTATTTTTTTCTATTTGGAAATGTTTTAGATGATGTTATATTTTCATATTTAAACCATTTCTTGCTATTTAGGTTAATCACACAAGTTAATTCATGCATTTATCAAATCATCTCATTCACACATGCATTCATATGATTTTAAATTAATCAAAGTTTTTTGTAACCCTAATTTTAGTGATTAGAGTTTGATGATCCTTGTGTTATATTTTTGGGATGTTACAAACCTTCCCCCCTTAAAAAAAATCTCGTCCCAAGATTTGGAAAAAGAGATCGGGAAACTCCGTCCTGATTTTATCTTCGCGCTCCCAGGTAGCTTATTCTTCAGTGTGGTTGCTCCACTGAATCTTGAGAAACTTGATGCTTCGGGTCCTGGTGGTTCTGAAAGCTTATTCCAAAATACAGATGGGTACTTCGGGATAGGTCAGGTCATCGTTGATCTCTATGGTCCGGTGATCAATGTTCTTGAAAACTTTGGTCTCCTCCGGAACTTCAAGGCATTTGCGGCTAACGATATATGGAACACATTGTGCATCACGACATTTCCTCCGGCATTTCCAATTGATATGATACTTCCTCGATGATTCGTAATCTTGAAGGGTCCGATATATCTAGGGATAACTTTCCTTTCACCGGAACGCTGCATTCCTTTCAACGGCGAACTCCGATATTGAAAGCGAGGTCTCAATGTCTCTTGTCGCTGTAACTCTTCCTTCTTGACTGGCGGTCTTGAGGTGCTCACGAATCTTGTGAACTTTCTTCGCTTCTCGTAGGATGTCGGGTCCGAAAATCTGACTCTCCTAATTCACCAATTCAAAGGTGCGACACTTCCTTCCATACATGAATTCAAATGGGGCCATTTGTAGACTAGATTGATAACTATTGTTGTAAGAAAATTCTGTGAAAGGCAGACAGTCTTCCCATTTAGATCCATACTCTAGCACACATGCTCTCAACATATCTTCGAGTATTTGATTTACTCGCTCCGTTTTTCCATCGGTCTGAGGGTGATAAGCTGTGCTGAAATCTAGTCGGGTTCCTAAATCTTCTTGGACTTTCTTCCAGAATCTCGAGGTAAACTGAGTTCCTCGATCTGATACGATGTTCTTGGGAACTCTGTGCAAACTGACGATTCTAGCGATGTATAGCTCCGCTAGTTTCGAACTCTGATATGTGGTATTGACTGGTAAGAAGTAGGCTACTTTGGAAAATATGTCCACTATGACCCAGATAGAGTCATTTCCCCTACTAGAAGTAGGAAATCCGGTGATAAAGTCCATTCCAACGGAATCCCATTTCCATTCCAGAATCTGTAGCGGTTGCAACAGTCCTGCGGGTCTTTGATGTCCTACCTTGACTCTCTGACATATATCACACTTAGCGATATAGCTTCCGATTTCTCTCTTCATCTTATGCCACCAAAATTGTTCCTTCAAATCCCTATACATCTTCGTTCCTCCGGGGTGGATATAATAAAGAGTATCATGGGACGCTTTCAAAATCACTTCTTTCAATTCAATCTGGTACACAAAGGCGTCCTTTGTACCACATAACTCGTTCTTCTTCTTCGGTGAATCCGGGTACTTTGCCTGTACCGATATGATGTTTGATTTCGTCAATACTAGCATTTCCTTTCTGCGCCTCTTTGATCTGACTGATCAGAGTGGGTTGAAGTTCTATGCTAGCCAAAAATCCTTCACTTACCAATTCCATTCTGAAATCTTCCATCTCTTTGTGCAAACTTGGTTGCTCCTTTGGAATCATGGAGTTCAAGCGGCACAGCAATCTGCTAAGGGCATCTGCTACCACATTGGCTTTACCGGGGTGATAGTGAATGTCCAGATCATAGTCCTTGATTAGCTCAATCCATCTTCTCTGTCTCATATTCAACTCTTTCTGAGTGAATATATACTTCAAGCTCTTGTGATCCGAATAAATCTCACAACGGTTTCCCATCAGGTAATGCCTCCATGACTTCAGGGCTAGAACTACGGCTGCGAGTTCGAGGTCATGGGTTGGATAATTCTGTTCATGCTGCTTCAGTTGTCGGGATAGATAATATATAACTTTGCCTTCTTGCATTAGCACACATCCGAGGCCGATCTTGGATGCGCCACAATACACATCAAAGGGCTTTGTGATATCCTGATGATCAAGATTGGGATGAAATCAATCTTCTCTTGAGTTCCCGAAAACTCGCTTCACATTTGTCCGCCCATTCAAACTTCTTGTCCTTCTTCAAAGAATTGGGTCATGGGTCCGCGATACGAGAATCCTTCTACGAACTTGCGGTAGTATCCCGCTAATCCGAGAAATGCACGAACTTGGGTTTGAGTGGTTGGCTTGCCAATCTTCGACATCTTTCACCTTCGCAGGTCAACGACAATTCCTCCTACCGATACAATGTGGACGAGGAATCCTACCTCAGTAACGTAATTCACATTTGCTAAACTTGGCATACAACTGATGCTCTCTAAGGGTTCCAAGAATGGTCCTTAGGTGTAGCTCATGTTCTTCTTCCGATTTGGAATAAATCGAATGTCATCGATGAAAACAACGAAAAACTTATCCAGAAGTCCATAAAATCTTATTCATGAGATTCATGAAATAAGCGGGCATTGGTTAATCCAAAAGACATGACAAGATACTCATATAATCCATATCCGTGGTAAAGGCGCCTTTGGAATATCTCACGCTAATCTTGAGTTGATGATAGCCCTAAGATCAATCTTAGAAAACACTTTGGCACCAACAACCGGTCAAACAAATCTTCTAACTTTGGCAATGGGTACTTGTTTTGATAGTGACATCATTCAACTTCCGATAATCCGCACACAAACGGTTACCTCCATCTTTCTTGTCCACAAACAAGACATGTGATCTCCATGGTGACGCATTTGGTTGAATCACCAATTTCAGATGGCATCCAGTTGCTTCTTTAGTTCTGCTAGTTCAGACGGGTTCATACTATATGGTCTCTGGGCTATGGGTCCGGTTCCAGGGATGAGTTCAATGATAAACTCGATATCCCGATCTGGGGGCATACCGGGCAAAACATCTGGAAATACATCGAGGTATTCACAGACTATCCGGACTTGGTCAATGGTTGGCTGGGCTATACTCTTGTTGCACTTGAACTGATGAGGCAAGGTTTCAGATATATGCTCGACTGATATTCCGGTTGTACTAGTCATGGTTATGGCTTTCTTGGCACAGTCAATTAATCCTTTATGTTTGGACATACAATCCATTCCTAGTAGTACTTCCAAACCTTTAGTTCCGAGTACTATTAGATTAGCATAAAAATCTATGCCATGGATTCGGATAGGGACGGCTTTGCAAATTTGCCTAGATTTGGTGGTTGAACCAGGTATTTGAACAATCATAACATGCTTCAATTTGGTTGGTTGAATATTACTAGTGCATGCAAATTCTTCAGTGACAAATGAGTGCGATGCTCCAAAATCAAACAACACTCTTGCAAGTACTGAGTTAACAGAAAACATACCCAAAGACGACATCCGCGCTTCCTAGGCTTCTTCAAAGATGCATGAGAAAAAGACGCCGCTATGCTTGAGCGAGTTCTGGGCAAACCCTTCCGTGCGTAACACGACGTTGCCGAGTGGGCATTTGCATTGGGGCTGCAGCAATCTTCTTGGGGCACTCATTGAATAATGACCCTTGGTTCCACATTCATAACAAATCACTTCGACTTGTCCTTTGTTGCAACAGCACAACATTGCTTCCATCCTTGGGGCGTGTTGGTGTTGGTGGCGTGCATTGTTGTTGAAATTGGGTGGTGCACGGTTGAAATTGCTAGAGTTGCCGGGTTGTGGTTTCCCGGCCTTGAGTTTCTACGATTGGGATAGTTCTGACGGTTCATCTGGGGTCCGTTGGTTCTAGGGCAAACTCGGAGATGGGTTGGGAGATACTTTGGTGTCCTGTGGGTTCTCGTTGATGCATCATGCGCTTATGGTTCTCATTGGCTTGGTTGATATTTCCTTCCATCCGAATGGCAGATTCGACTAGGGCTTCAATATCAGCAAAGGGAATATTGATCAACACCGCTCGCATCCCATCGTGCACTATTCAGAATCTCTTCTTCTTGGCTTCAGTGTCGATCTCATCCAGGCATACCTAGCTAATGACAAGAATTTGTCACCAGATTCCACTGCCATCCTACCTTGCTTCAGCTCAATTCATATCTCATCCTCTCGATCAAACTCGGTGGCACATGGGTTCTCGCTCAACTTGACCTTGAATTCCTCCTAAGTCATCATGTGACCTCCTATCATTGCATAAACGTTTCCACCATGCTCTTGCATCTTCGGCTAGATAGTGGGTGGAGAATGTAACTTTCTCGTTAGCTTCCACCTGCGACTTCCAAATTGTTCTCCATTGTTTGCAGCCAATCATCTGCATCTAGGGGTTCTTCTGACTTAGTGAAAACATGTGGATTGGTGTTTTGGAAATTCTTGAGCTTAGATCCATGGTTGTCCTGATTTCCATGGCCTTGATTTTGTCCATCTGAGCTATCTGTTGAAGGGTGGCTAGGTTGGCTTGACGTTCGACTCTTTCGGCATCGCGGTCCGAAACCAACATTTGCAAGAGTTGCAACATCGGGTCCGGGGCTGAGCCACTTCCTCCGCGAGGCATCTGAAGATTGAGATAGATCATGAGAAAAGAGGGAAATTTCTAAGGTTCAGAGGTTGTTGAAAAGTTTTTAAAGTTTGACTCAGATTTTTCTAGCAACTTGATTTTCATTCATTCATTCATAGCACACGATACAAACACACACCACAACAAAGAAAAACAGATGGTTTTAAGAACCATTCTGTGAAGCTACGATACAGTGGGACCGAATACAATTCACTAACGCTAGTGCTCAAGTGCTACTACTCCTCGGAGTCAGTGTCCTCATCATCCTCCTCCTCCTCATCATCATCATCGATGAAGGCGAAATCATCCTCATCGGTGAAGAAGTCCATGGCCTGATCCTCCAGAAAGTCATCATCATTGCTAAGATAGGAGTAGGGGTCTCCACGAAGGTATTCTCCGGCATTCTCCCTCTCCTCCAACTGCATGTATCTCTCGTGGATGGTCTCCTCCAAATCCATGATCCGATGGCGAAGACGGGCGATGATGCGCTCCTTCTTGTCGAGCTGACAGCGACGAGACTTGCGATCCTTCACTAGCATGGCGAGGGTTTGATCCTTCTTAGCGATGGCGCACTTGTGGTTGGCGTAGGCACGGGCATTATCCAACTCCTTCTGACGGTCGTACATCATAAAGCTGAGGTGGTTCAATTGACTCTTCAGCTCGGGGTGGTATGGGGCCTCCAGTGGCTGTCCCATAACATCACGCCTTGGGTAGAACTCAAAACGGGTACCCTTGATCTGGTTGATACTTTGCCCACACAGACGGGCAAGAGCATCTTGCATGGCCCTAGCAAGTCCATCGAGCCAGTTGTTCTCTCTTGATGTGAACTAAATTCCTTCTGCAGTGGGAGGTTCAATCTTTCCTGAGACTTGCAACAACTAATCATCGCAGATCTTCAACTTCGTGATCATTGAGCCGAGCTCCAAGAACTCAAGTGGTGCGACGCCCAAAGTTTCAAAGCTGGTCCAAGTCACGCCAAAGATGAGGCCTCCATTCCCCAACTAATAAAACTTGCTGTACTTCACATCCATCTAAAAGAATATAGGATGAGTAAGTTAGTAGAGTGATCAAGTGTGTCAAATTTTATGTAGGTTTGCAAGAATTTTAGAGGAACATGAATTTTTATGAAAGAATCCAAGTGATAAGAATGAGAATAAGTTTTTGTAAATACTCACTTCCTTTGGTTTTGAAACTAAGTTTTTGATTTAAACGTCCATTCTAACTAGGGTCTCCTATGGTCAGGATGGCTCTGATACCAACTTGTCAATACCCGGATTTTTAATCCTAGATGCCTGTTATGCCATACATCGCAATCCCAGGATTACCATTTTTGCGAGGCATAACAAATTTGGATTTCACAGTACATCATCCATTACAAACCATACATATGGTCTTACACAAATAAGGATCTCATAATCCAGTTCTTAATACAACTCAAGCAGCGGAATAACGTAATAGTAACGATAGCATAGGCGAAGCTCCATCTTCGGGGTCACAGGCAATGCTGGCGATGGGAGATGCTCCTAGTTGTCGTAACCTTCCGTGGTCCGTCATCCCGATACTCCTTTATAGTCTCGCCATGGAATAGCCAGGACAAAGCCATGAGTACTTTTAAGTACTGCAAAATGATACTAACAAGTTAAGGGGGTTTTCAGTAGGATACTAGGCTCTAAGGTTGTTTTGCAAAAAGCCAGATTTACCTCTACTAAGTTCAGAAGCAAAGAAAAGTAGTTGAAAGTTTTATAATCCTAAATGGGAACTTAAATTCATGTCACAACTCTGTTGTGGTCAAGTCAAAGTCACAAGTCATTTTGAAAACATCTGACGGGGGAACAGTATGGCCACTCCAACTATCCATAACCGTGGACGCGACTATACGAACAGAGATTGTACACTTTCACCACAACATTCCATACATCCGTCAGGAACAATCCTGAATTCACCATATTCAGTATGCGGATAATAAATCCTAACCTTTCAATTACACGCCCTAGTATAGGCACCTCTCCCGTGAGTTTGGCCTCCCAACCATGACCAACTGTCATATTGGGTACTACACAGGTGGACAATCTTCATAAGGTAGCCTCACTCAATTAGCGTGAGGGAACCCATACTAAGGTATATAAATTTCCATTCAAGCCCTACGCAAATCTCGGTATTGTACGCAGAAAATTGGAATGGTATCGCATCCATACAACCATCAGTTTATAAAGGGCTAAGGCTCATGCCTCAACATTTTCATCATCAAAATCATCCGGTGTTCTAAACACATGTCAAAATAGTTCAAGAGAATGACTCATCATTCTAAGGTTTTCATAACCATTTTCACCAAGTATTCCCATCTAAAGTTGATCAAGTTTTATACTTAGCACTAGCATCTACAAGGGGTGGTAAATACTAATGAGGGGTGGTAAATACTAATAAGGGGTGGTAAACAAGGATTTGCTAAGTTCAATCTCATGCCTTAGGATGACATCAAGATTATCTAACTTAGGCCAAATTTTATGCTCTTTATGCTACCTTTAGTTATCTTTCTAGAATCTACAAGTCACCATGTAAACTCTAAGAGAAAGCTTTGATAAAGAAAATAAAGTACTTAAGCTTGCAAGTAAAACTAGGATTGGGCATCCTCAAATGTATCTAACCAAGCATGCTTAATGCAATGCATAGGTTCTCTAACTTTCATAGTTGCAAGGGTTAGCTTGCAAGGTTAATAGCTTGCCTTGAGCAGAGCAGTGGTTGAACTTCTCCCCGGCTTCTTCCTCGTAGTATCCTCCTTCCTCCTTGTATCCTTGGTGCACTAGCGCCTATAAATAAATACGAGGTACACAATCACCAAACAATACTTAACTATTTTTAATCATCACACAAAAGTCACACTAGATGATCTAACATCATCACTATTATCACAAGGATTAAATCACTTGTCTTGTTTCTTTTTATTTAGTAAAAGTAATTTCTACTCATTGAAAACTACTTAAGATTTAATATTCTCCAACTCAAACATGGGATCATGTTGACACATGTCATCGCCACATATTTCAGTACATGAGAATGTGATTTAAAGTGGTGTCACAATTTAATAAGGTTTAACCTTTTTATTTCAATTAAATAAAGTGACTAGAAATGCCTATGTGGCATTCTTTTATTACTTAAACATTATTTCTACAAGTAAACCCCTATGTTTTTATATATTCTGAAAGGTATGATCCAATGTGAATTTTGAGAGTTGGAATCAACTCAAAAGCTTTTATGATTGAATTTTGAAAAATGTTTGAATGCAGAAAAGCTTCTGCCTTGTTATTTTACCATGGTTGATCTATAGCTCCAAATGGTTTGAATCCAACGGTCTTGGATTAAGCATTTCATACCTTTCTAACAAAATTGGTTTCATGCATTTTGCTGAATGAATCGATCTGGGTTGATTTTGAATCCGTACAGAACTATGTTTGAAATTAAATGAATAAAGCTTAATTTGAATTGTTGGGTCGCGCGAGATGTTTTACTGGGTCGGCCCACTACACACAGACGCGGGCTGGTTAAGTGGTTGTCCCCACGCGTCAGTGAGACGGGGAGGGGCGAAGCGGTACGAGGCAACGTGGACCGTGGGATCTGGTTCTAATCGGACGACTCTAGTTCATCGTCCACGTCTGCGCCAAGTAGATGTAACCCTAACGCGGTGGGGGGTCGGGAGGCTCACCGGGCTTAGGAGAGGGCATGACAGGGGGCAAATGATTTAAGTCGACGATGGCGTTCTCCTAGTACCGCGGCTTCTCCGGGCGGCTCAATCGATGACTCCTTCTCCTCCTCCAAAGAGGCGGGCTCGGCAAAATTCCAATGCGCTGCTTGCCTTGCTCTAGGAGTGTGGTGGGTGGTTCGAGTGAGAGGAGTGAACTGGTGTGAAGAAAGCGAGCGGTGGAGGCCTCTATTTATAGTGGCCGAAGGGGACCGATGGTGGCTGAGATCGCCGTGGTCGACGCACATAGGGCTTGGCATGGACGCATAGAAGTGTTGTGCTCCTGGCGGTTTCAACGGCGTGGAGAGGCGTAAGGCAATCGGTCGAACACGCAGATGCTCTGGGCGGGTCCGACGGCGATTTTAATGTCGTGACAACACGCGTGACATGGGCGCGTAACGGCATGTCTGGCGGGATGCTGGGTGTTGGTGATCATCCTCGCAAGAGGGCGGTGCTCAGGTGCTGTCGGCGTGCGCAGTGCGCGCCGCATGGTCACAAAGGAGTTTGGCATGGCGTTACAGGTGGTCAGGGGTTATCTGCGCCGGCTGGACAGAGTGGCGGTGGACGGTGGGTGCTTGCTAGACATGCTTGCTAGGCTTAGTGTTGCTCAGCTTGTTGTCGGTTACTGGGGTGACAATGGTGTTTCTCGCATGCTTGCCATTAATGGCTAGGCTTGCTCACAGTGGTGCTAAAGATTGTTAAAGAGGCTAGATGATCTACTAAGAGCTGGTTGCATCCAGAGAGGGAACAAGATTGGCCAATTTTACTACACACTATAGTGTTTGATGTTTGTTTGTTTGATGCCAGCAAGGTGTTGATGAAATGGCCGCAAGAAGTTTAAATTTGAATTTTGGATTCAAACTTGGTGGGTTTGCTAGGCACATACTAGTGAGTGTCTAGTTAGTTGGATTAGTCAAGGAGCACTGGTTTGGTTGGGTTTTGAAAATGGGTGATCTTCACATATGATAAAGATTCAATTTTGATTTGTGATTTGAATGAGGTTGCCAAATGTTTCTGTAAGTTTGAAAGGTGGGCTTTGATTTACTTTTACTTGTTCTAGCAAGGGGTGAAAAGATTTGGAAAAGTTTATGTTTGAATCTTGGACTAGAAACACTCAAAGTGACCTAGTGAGCAAGATTGGCAAAAATGACCATTTGCTTTATTTTATTTATTTTTTATTTTTTCTTTATTTGTTTCTATTTGGAAATGTTTTAGATGATGTTATATTTTCATATTTAAACCATTTCTTGCTATTTAGGTTAATCACACAAGTTAATTCATGCATTTATCAAATCATCTCATTCACACATGCATTCATATGATTTTAAATTAATCAAAGTTTTTGTTAACCCTAATTTTAGTGATTAGAGTTTGATGATCCTTGTGTTATATTTTTGGGATGTTACAGTGTTAGTGATCGAGTTTGTTGGCGCGCACGCCATTGAAGTCGGGAACTTTCTCGTCTTCAAGTTCAATGGCACGTGATGCTCACCGTCAAGATCTTCGACGGGATTGCCGCCACTACCATACCGATTCCATGACTAGGCGAGGACGATACATAGGCTCTAGGGTCTCGTACTATGTTTTTATTCATTTATATTTTATTACACCAATTTGCTTCAAGAAAATTGCCCCCAAACTATGTATGCAATCGATGGATGTAGCCAACATTTTCAAATATAAAAACTAGGTCATGGATGCAAGCCATGGTTGTTCATTGTCTCATTGACGCGCTTAACGAGACCTCTCCTATTCAAAGTGTGGTAGACCTTCCTTTTCCTGCACCTCTTGCCGAAATGGTAGCGCTGGATGAAACTCGTTGAAAACACACTAGCGCCGACACGGTTGCCAAAGTGCTCGCGAAAAATTTCCAGCACAGCCGAATGGATCGCGGTGGGGGAACCTGGCAGGCCATACCGCAACCCACTATCTATCTGGCCGACCCCCAAACAGACTAAATCTAACTATTAGGGTTGGCGATTAGGGGATTCCTCACACCTGTTGAGTTGTGCATGTAGAATTTACCAAACTAAGCACCTTCACTGAGAGGCTGATTTGCGGCGCCAAGTGTGAGACACATGTTAGTGACGACATCCTTAGAGTTCGTGTTCTCAACCAAAGCAAGGTAGCTCTTCGATGGTCATGGCTTGATCGCAACCCCATCGCTAGGAGGGGCGTTGTCTAGTTTGGCGATGAGAAGAGGAGGAGGAGGAGGAGGAGGAGGCACAAAAGTAGAGGAATAGGGGAAATCCACAGGCTGTGGGAGAAGGCTTGCTATCTCAACATGAAGTTTTGTGTGTAAGGTTGATGCAAGCCTAATACAGCGATTCTCACCAAGCGCCGTATGTGCGGTGTCGCATCGCCCATCTAAGCATTGCTTCAAGATTCAGATCGCACTTTGTTAGTTAACATGCCGCTTGATTCTTCCATCCGGCACCGTGAGGGTGAGATTCAACGATCGGCAAATGTAGATTGTTCTCTCGAATCAGGCTTTGCCCGATTTATAAATAAAGCAACATCCAGATACAACGCACTAAATAATCCACCACGGCCAGGCCAAAGAAAAATAAAAGGTTCACACACTCCGGGGCCACAAGACAATCATGCCCAAAATGAAAACTAAAAACCGCAGCGATAGGGTGGGAAGACACTCAGGCCGTGGGAGAGGCCGAGAGAAGGGAGCGCCATCCTCAAGGCTGATAGTGCTCGAAATCCGCCTGATCACACCTTGCACACTGTGGGAGACCACCGGAGAAAGGCAAGAAAGGAAAACATTGAACACGGGAAGGATAAACCTTCTCAATCACCATCTTATTTCGACGCTCCACGAGACCAAGAGATGGCCGCAAACACAAGCTAAGAGGCGCCCTCCTCCGCCCTGATGGCATTCGGGTCTGCAGGAACACCCCAAGCTCCCCGCACGCCCCATTCCGCCCTAATCGACAAAGCTCCAAAGAGCCTGAGCCGAACAATAAAACATAATATGGGCACAGTCTCCAGAGTCCCACATAGGGGACAACAGCCATTGCCGGGCCATTACGCAGCCACCAACCCCCGAGGGTAAACCGATCATGCATCGGCTACTGCGAAGATGCGAATACTAAGTGGGAGGAGGGCCTTCCACAAGGGATATGTCCAGCCACCTCGGACCGTGGAACAAGGCATGATATGCCGAGTTCACCGTGAACTCACCGACGGATGCAGCTGCCAGGTTACCGAGTCCGGCCTCGGATGAGGCCTTGGAGAGAACCACGCAAATTGCCGGAGGTCTTCCGCATCACTAAGATGCCGACGAACAAGATGTTCCAGTGACCCGCTAGGAAGGCCTCACTCACCAGAGCTCTCACGGGAGACGGAGATAGCGAAAAGGCTAGGGCACGTACCCCAGCGGGATTGGGAAGCGACCGGATCAAGCCAAACCGAATCCCTTGCCCGGCCAGCCGCAAAGCGATGCCCAACCCAATGAAGTGCTTGATCTCTGGAGGGATCTCCGAGCTGAGTCCCTACGCCATAAGCCGGAAGGGGCAACTCGAGATATTTGTTGGAATTATGCCCTAGAGGCAATATTAAAGATGTTATTATTATAATTCTTGTTCATGATAAAGTTTATATTCCATGCTAGAATTGTATTAAGCGGAAACTTTAATACTTGTGTGGTTTGTAAACAACACCGTGTCCCTAGTATGCCTCTATGGACTAGCTCATTGATCAATGATGGTTAAGGTTTCCTAACCATAGACATGAGTTGTCAATTGATAATGAGATCATATCATTGGGAGAATGATATGAAGGATGTACCAAACTAAGCGAAGCAATTAGATCGCTTCATCGCGGTTCATCTTTGCGAAGCTTTTCCTATGACAAATATTGTATTCCTTAGACCATGAGATAATGCAACTCCCTGGTACCGGAAGAAAGCTTTGAGGTCATCAAACGTCATCCTATGAGAGGGTGATCATAAAGGTGTCTCTCAGGTAATCGGAAAGTATCTGTTGGGTTGTATGTATCGAGATGGAATTTGTCCCTCCCAAGCTCGGAGAGATATACTTGGGCCCACTCAGTGTCGATATCAACACCGCTTGCAAGCATGTGGTTAAGGAGTTAATCACAAAGTGATATCGGATTACGAAGTAAAGTACTTCTTTGTGAACTAGATTGAACTAGGTATGACAAATGCAAGCGATCGAATCTCTGCAAGTAAAATATCGCGAGGCGAAGGGAATATATATATGGGATTGATTAAATCCTCGCATCGTGGTTCATCCGATATGATCATCGATGAATGTGTGGGGAGTCAATATAGG